>CM064911.1:52706161-53306161 GCA_032727855.1 Quercus ilex subsp. ballota
GTCATCCTTGTCAAAGACCACTCCGTTTAGTTGCTGTATCCGTCATCAATGCCCTTCCTCCGTTCACATACTAACTTGGTAAGTACTCTCTTTTTTACGTTTCTTTTACTGTCACATAGACTCTATTTTTCTAGACTTTATACACCTGTCACTTCTTCTAGATCCGTCAGAGTCTTAGGTTTTGTCGTTACATGTAGGCAATGTCTAATGCGTTAGGTAACTAGTCAGTTGTTCGTGACGGGGCGGATTACGAGGAAGTATACCCATCAAGTCACAAAGACCAAGACAATTTAAGCGAAGAGAGGAGTCCGTCTGCATTTTCCCCATCCTCAACAAATGAGGACATGGAGATGGCTGAACCAGAGGGGGGTTCTGATGACGACGAGGAACAACCAATAAAGTCCGTCATTGGTGCTGATGGACTTAGGGAGTTTATCATGCTACCGGAGTGGACGGTGAACACTTTTACGTCCACCATCAAGGAGAAACATTTCAACACCCTTAGGGCCAACTACCAAATTCTATACAACATCCCCATCCATCTACCCTATAAGTCAGAGAAATGCTACTATGAAGGGGTAGAAGGTGTTGGAGTATACGAACAGATGCTGAAGGCTGGACTTAGGTTTCCACTAAGCTCCCTTCACCGTGAGCTTCTTCGATACCTTGGCCTATCCATCAATCAACTATCTCTAAATGCCTGGAGCGTCTTCATAGCCATAGAGGTCCCGTATGGTGCCATTTCTAATGGTGCTAGGAGGTTAACGGTGCGGAAATTCCTTCACTGCTACCGTCCAGATGAGATAGAAAAATCAAAGGGGATGTATAGCTTTGTACCTAGGAGTTCGTTGTTGAAGGTTATATTTGAGACCCCAGACTCTAATAGGGATTGGAAGAGTTGTTATTTTTTCCTAGAGGGTGACGAGTGGATGTGTTGTCCAGGGGACACAGAACATATGCCCGTCGACACGACTTGGGGCATATTACCCCCGTTTGGTATGCACCCGTCCTAGTGTGTGAACCTTTTTACATAACCATTCAGTTTGTTATGATTTCTTCAATACTTTTGACCGTCCATTTATTTGTAGTTCGACGGCGTCCACAAGTTGAGCTTGAGGAGTTCAGCTTCCTTGAGAAAATTTTTGTCAAGTCCAAGCCGGAGGAAAGGACTTGGGCCAAACTAGTCACACTAAATACCATCCATTGGTATTGTGACGGACTTGTACCAACACTGGCAGCTATCGAATACGACGCTAGAGTACGCCAACGTAAGTCCGTCAACCTTATTTTGCCTGAACCCTTCTTTTTTTTTTTTTTTTTTTTTTAACTTCATCCGTCCACATATACAAAAATGGACAACGCTAAGAGGAGAGCAATGATTAAGGCACAAGCTACCAAGAAAAAGGAGATGGATATGGATCCCAAGAGGACGGGCTCAAGCAACCTGTCCTCAAAAAGGAAGCAGCCATCCAAAAGGGACTGTCCTCCCAAGAAACCCGAGGTTTTCTTGGAGCTCGTTATAGGGTTAATGGCTGAGGGTGTAAAGACGGTCACCCCAGCGAAGCATGGGGCTAGCAAAGGCTTCATGAAGGGTCCGTCTGACAGTCAGAAGAAGCCACCCGTCCTACTCCGGGAAGATTCCATGCCTTAGAGAGGCTGTCGTCCATCATAACCACTGCGGATTATGAAGACTTATGTAATCATTCGACGGAGGCTTTGGGGGAGACGGGTCTTTTTAGCATTGCTCAGGTAATATCCCGTCATTTTCTCATCTGTCTTGTGCATGACTACTCCCACATTCGGGGGCCGTTGGTGCAGCCGCCGATTCTCCATGAAATTTCCAATATGTGTAACTTCCAAGCATCCCGTTACTCCATAGATGGGCTTGTGCCACCTCGAGCGGTACTAAATCCAAGTTCACACATTAGGTACAAGGACATAAGATATTTCCACCGCGTGCATTCTTAGATGCAAATTCCACAAAGCTAAGTACACCTTAAATATATTCCCTGTCACCCTTCCTCTTCTTCAACCAACTTTTATCCATTTGTATACAAGATTTACAAAATCTGACCTACAACAACATTTGGTAATGCGGAGCCAATAAACCTTAAAATTAGATTCATAGGTGCTTTGTTAAGAATAGGTGAATTGTTACGAACAGACATACTTAGCTATGCTTAGATATTCACAGACATATATATAACACTACTTCAAGAGTAACCTATGCTTTCAATTTTGTAAATAATAACACTAAATCAAGCATAACTTAATGTGAGTTGTTGTAGAATATTTTAAGCATAATTGTTGGAATATTTTAATGTGATATGTAAAGTTTTTTAAAGCCTCACTTATTGTAACTATAGTCGTATTTTTAAACAAATAAGACAGTCAAAATAAGATCATCCAAACATAATCTCAATGATCATTTACCACTTCTTTAAGTAAATGTAAAATGTAAAATATATATATATCCAGCAATCTTTAACTTTAACTAATATAGCAGTGTTTAAAAAAACGCAGTTATAGGTCCCTTCTGTTTGTAATAAGAATTTATTACAACTAAACCTACAGCTGCATTTTTAAAAACACAGCTACAGGTATATCGTTTTAGTTGCATTTATAAGAAACGCAACTATAGGGCAGCTATAGCTAGCTAGATTAGGGCATACTCTTTTTATTTTTTGTAATCATATATTACACACAGGTGCATTTCCCACAAAGCAAGTAATGAAAAGAAAGCTACCTTATCTTCAGCAAGCAGTGGAATATGAAGAAGAATCGCAGGTGGCTCATTGTCTTCCTACCTGAAACCCCTATTAAGAAGCAAAAATAAAGAAGTACGGTAAGATGTAGAAGATTGGGCCACATGTACACGATGTAGAACAATCATGTACACAGGTAAGATGTAGAAGAAAGCTAAATATTATATTACACAACTTATATGAGTATTTTTTATTTTAGTTTGTAATAAAAATCTGCAACCACATAATTGAAGTCACTACTGACTACATCATGTATACAGGTTAGATGTAGAAGAAAGCTAAATATTATATTACACAGCTTATATGAGTATTTTTTATTTTAGTAAACAAATATGAAATGTGGACTATTTGTCTTGGACTACATCATTGCTATATATATATATATATATACATGCACAGTGACATTAGGCTCAAAAATAGTAACATTCACAGGTGTATTTTTATGATGCATAAAAGATAAAAAAGGGAAACTATATTCACTGTATATGCGAAACTATGCAGTGTGACAATTAATGCAGATGAAGGTAAAGCGTGTGACGCAGTTGCATTGTGGTGCTGTTTTATGGTTGAGCTTTTACTTTCAAAGTGAATTATGATTATTGTCTTTATAGTGTGATTATAAGTAAATGTGTGTTTCCCAATTAGAATAGGGTATAGATGCATGAGTGGAACTCTAAAATGAAGAAATAATAAAGAAGCTGTCTAACAATAGCGTCTAAGTTATTCAGCCAAAAAAAAAAAAAACAATAGCGTCTAAGCAATACATTCTGTCTTTGGCGCTGCAACAATTTTGCTTGATTTTTTTTTTTTTTTTTTTTTTTTTGGCGTGAAGCTAAAGTATTTTGATATATTAAAAATTTTAAATTGGATACTTTCTATGCTTATGTTATATTATTATATATCCAGGTGATGATATTAATAATTTATAGAAGCAATTAATATGGACAGAAGCTCAAGATAAGCAAACCTTGTAAACATTTTTTTTTTCTTTATCTTTTTTTAATGTAAGTTTAAGAGCTTATTATGGAACTAACTTGTTCATTGATGTGAAAAAATCAGGAGATCCCAACTTCAAACGTCCTATTATGATGTTATGCATGATATTCATAACAACTATATGATTGAAAATTATTACATTTTGCAGATTTCTAATGATACTAAAAAATATACCTGGGTATGTGCCTATACTCCATGCCAATTTCAGGTGCTCTACCTAGTAAATACCAACTTGCCTCCTTAGTTGGTTCCTGACCTCCTCTTAATATCCTGCAAAAAGTATTTTCACTGTCAAACTTCCTGTCAAGATGGTCAAGGTTAAGGCTTTAGATACGAGGCTGTAGAACATATTATCTTCCTCAGGGAATGATAGTCTTTCCCCTCTATTAACACTGTTAATAGTAGGGCAAGTGGTTTTAATTTTTTCAGGGGTGGGGAAACAGTTTTTCAGCCTCTTTTCTTCTTTTCTCTTTTCCGAGTCTCAGAGCGATGGATGAAGTTTTGAAGGACTGGCAGCGTCTATCACTTACTGAGGAAGAAGGGGACCGAGTAGTGTTAGATGAGGGATTTCCACCTAACAAAGAGTTTATTATCGCTGCAAAGTTCATGACAAGGAGGGCACTCAGCATTGATGCTATAGGGAGAACTTTTAAACCCCTTTGGAAGACTCGCAATGGTTTCCAGATTAGAGACGTGGGTAACCATATTATACTCTTTGTTTTTGATAATGAGAATGAGGCAGATAGGGTCATAGCTTTGGAGCCCTGGTCTTATGATAAACATCTGGTCATCTTAACTCGATATGATGGGTCTTGCCCGATCCGTAGTATCAAGTTTCATACTGTTAGTTTCTGGGTTCAAATACACGGACTGCCCTTGAATAGGCTTAACGAAGGCACGGCCTATGATATAGGAAAGAGTCTGGGCGTAGTATCAAGGGCAGAGCAGAAGGGTGATGTCATTGGGGGTGATTTTTTACGAGTTAGAGTGGGTATTAATGTGTCCAAACCGCTCAGCAGGGGTCGCAAAATCGTCCTAGGCCAAGGGAAAGAGGAGTGGGTCTCTTTCAAATATGAAAAGTTGCCCAACTTCTGTTATTGGTGCGGATTGGTTTCCCATGACGACAAGGAGTGCAGTATCTGGTTAGCGAGCAAAGGAACTTTAACCCCAAACCAACAAAGTTATGGTCCTTGGCTTCGAGCTTATCCTTACTCTACAGGTAAAAAATCCTATATGTTTGTCTTGGGCATGGGCAACGATTTTGGAGGAGATGATATCCCAGCTAAGTCAGATGGTGGAGGGGGGGCAGAAACAGTGGCGGTGGAGCCTCCTTGTCACCCAAGGGCAGATCAGATCTCAAATAACCCAAGTGTGGTAAGCACGGATTTTGTGGCACCAAATGCGCAAAATTCCCATGCAGGTATTATCCCCACCATCTCTTAATCTTTTCCTTGTTTAGATTCAACCAATGTGCCAGTTGGGACAGATCTTTTTGAAGTTCAAATTCAAACAATTGACCAGGAATTAAATAAATATAATAATCGTTCTCTCCTATCTTCTGACACTAGAGCTGCGGATTCCTGTTTCTCTAGCCATATTTATGATAATGCACAGGTGCAAGGCCAAAAGTCAGAAGCACTTACTATCTCTCCAACGTCACCCATCATTACTCAGGCACATGAGCAAAATAATGAGACACGTGACATGAGCATGGTTCAACCAAATTTGAGAACTTGGAAGAGATTAGTACGTCAAAATTGCATGGCAAACCAAACTATGCATGCACAAGTCTCCGGAAAACGTTCAAGTGAGAATGACGAAGAAGTGGGAGTACCATCAAGCAAGAAATCACATGTGTTGTCCAAGGAAGTATCACCATTTGATGAAATGGCAGAGGCTGTGAAGCAGCCCGCCAAACGCAATGAGTTGCCTATTTTGGAATTGTCGTGGGCTTGAGAACCTATGTACAGTTAGAGAGTTTGGAGATTTTATCCAGGCAAAAGATCCCTCTGTCGTGTTTTTAGCCGAGACATGGGCAGATGAAGCAAGGCTAAAGGAAATTAAGAGGAATTTAAATTTTGCTCATTTACATTTTGTAGAAAGACTTCACAGGGGTGGTGGACTAGCCCTGTTTTGGAGAGACTCAATTGACATCCAGGTCGATTCATCCTCTAAGAATCACATTGATGCTGTAGTTAACAAGGGTAAAGATGGAGCATGGAGAATCATAGGCTTCTATGGTGAGCTAGCAACTCACAAACGGTTTGAATCTTGGAATTTACTTAAACAACTAAACTCTCGCATGAGTCTTCCGTGGCTGTGCTCAAGAGATTTTAACGAGTTGGTTCGAAACTCGGAAAAATTAGGGGGTAGCAGCAGAAGCCAAGCACAAATGCAACACTTCAGAGATGCTACAGATGAGTATGGTTTTCTGGACCTTGGTTTTGTTGGGTCTCAATTTACATGGAAGAAGCATTTCACTAATGGACACTTGGTATGGGAAAGACTTGACCGAGGTCTGGCAAATAATGAGTGGGTGCAGAAGTTCACACGGACCACTGTTCATCACTTAACTTCTTTCTCTTCTGAACACAGCCCAATATGGATAGTGCCTAGTGGACTGCTTCTGCCGAGAGCCTCAAAACCTTTCCGTTTCGAGGAGATGTGGCTATTAGAGAAGGGTTGTACTGATACTAATTAGGCTGTTTGGGCTAGTGATGCTTCGACTGATCCATCTACCAAAGTAATCTATAAGGTAGAGAAGTGTGGAGTTGAGTTGAAGAAGTGGAGTTTGAAACACTTTGGTAATGTCAGGAAGGAGATAGAGTCCAAGAAAAAGCAATTGGTCCAAGCCCAAAAAAAAGCCTTGAGAACAGGTAACAATAAATGGGTCAGAGAGTTGTTGACTACCCTTAATGATTTAACCAAAAAAGAGGCTAGAATGTGGCTTCAACGGTCAAAGGTGCAGTGGGCAAAATTGGGTGACAAAAGTTCTAAGTGTTTCCAAGCAAGAGCTACTCAGAGATTTAGAAAGAATTCTATCACAAGTCTACGAAGAGTAGATGGCCTTTGGTGTAGTGGACAAGATGAAGTCTCTGCTACTATAGTGGAATATTATCAAGAGTTGCTGAAGTCCACCAATCCAATCAATTTTGAAGACACAACACAGTTCATTAGTACCACCATCAATGAGGAAATGAATGCACAGTTGGTTGCTCCCTTTAATGCTTGGGAAGTCCAGAAAGCTATTAAGCAAATGGCTCCACTCAAAGCTCCAGGCCCGGATGGCATGCCCCCCCTCTTTTACCAGAATTATTGGGATTTGGTTGGTGATGAGGTAACTTCTTCGGTTCTACACTTCCTCAGTTCTGCCTCTTTGCCTACAAACCTTAATCATACTTTTGTTACACTCATTCCTAAGGTTAAAAACCCGGAGTATGTTTCAGAATTCTGACCTATTAGCCTCTGTAATGTGTTGTACAAAATTTTTTCTAAGGTGTTAGCAAATATGCTTAAAAGGATTCTACCAAATATTATTATTAAACATCAAAGTGCTTTTACTAAAAGTCGCTTAATATCAGATAATATTTTGGTAGCTTTTGAATCCTTACACAGCATGTAGAGACATACAGGAAAAGATGATTATATGGCTATTAAGCTTGATATGAGTAAGGCTTATGATAGAGTAGAGTGGCCATATTTGGAGGCGGTTATGAGAAAGATGGGTTTTGATGATCGATGGGTGAGATTGATGATGATCTGTGTTACAACAGTCTCTTATTCCATTTTAGTCAATGGTGAACCAAAAGGTATGATCACACCATCTTGTGGTATTAGACAAGGAGACCATTTATCTCCTTTTCTATTCTTATTATGCACTGAAGGACTTCATGGCCTTATCTCACAAGCAGCTAGCCGGGGTGATATTAAGGGTTATGCTCTTTGCAAAAATAGCCCAAGACTAACACATCTTCTTTTTGCAGATGATAGTCTTTAATTATGCAGGGCCACGAAACAGGAATGTCGAAAAATTCCTGATATCCTAGAAGTCTATGGCGGCTGTTTCAGACAACATATCTGTTAGGACATATGTGGTTCACTTGTTAAGAACATATGTAATTCTTTTATGTAATTGGCTAATCCTTTGACAAAATGCACTCAACTTGTAATTGGGTAATTCTAGACGTTTTTAATACTTCAAGAAACAAGGTTTCAAGATCAAGTGTTGAAATCATCAAGTCTGTCCAAGAAACAAGCTGAAGTAGTTCTGAATCATTAAAGCTCGACACCTGCTCGATAGCTACTCGACAGCTTCTATCTGTTGAGATTTATAAAATCAAATTTTCTGGTATGATTTCTTGGGATTTGTGAATGTGTCTTTGAGCCTTCTTTTCTTCTAACCCTGGGCATATAAAAGGATTGTTTTAAGGCCGTCAAAGTATTCACAAGTTGCACAAGCATTAAGCAAAATCTGTTCAAGCAAATTGTGACCGGAGAAAAAGTTTTGCCATAGTTTATCTCTTCTGAAGAAGTTGCTGTGTATGTGCACCTTTGGGTTTTGTGACCAAGCATCTTCTTGATCTTCATTGTAGATGAACTGAAGAACTTTGCAGCCAACAACTCTTTCTAGTTGGTGATTGAAGTCGTGTACTGGGATCCACGCAATTGGTTAGTCACGTACTTGGGAGCCGTGCATTGAAAAAGGGGAACTGTCACTACAAAACAAGTCTAATTGGGTATTGGGGTAAGGGTTCAACTGTAGGTTGGTCAGGTACTTGAGATTCCTTTATTTATAACCGTTTGTTGTGATAATAGTAGAGTTTCGGAAGTGGTGACCTGAAAATCACCCGGTAGGGTTTTTGCCGTCAGGTTTTCTCCATTCGTAAACAAATCACCGTGTCATTTATTTTCTGCTGCATAATTAGTTTATTGGTAATTTGTTTATGCTACCACACGTTTGCATGTTAAATTGATTAATTAATAACTTGGCTAATTAATTAATTGGTTTAATCACAAGGGGTCAATTCAATTTTTGGTCTATCAAGTGGTATAAGAGCAGGCACACTCTGATTAGGTTTAATCTTTGCTGTGTTAATCCATTGACCCCTGTTTGTCATGATACCTCCTTTATTTGATGGCACTAACTATGCATACTGGAAAGTGCGCATAAGAGCTTTCTTGCAGTCATTAGATGAGAAAGTGTGGCAAGCTGTAAAGATTGGCTGGACCAAGCCAAAAGAAGCGCTAGCCGATTGGGATGAAACAAAGATCAAGGCGGCAAACTTCAACAGCAAAGCATTGAATGCCTTATTCAATGCAGTCACCAATGAGGAGTTTAAGAAGATATCCCCTACAGAAACTGTAAAGGAAGCATAGACCATCATCCAGACAACCTATGAGGGTACAAAGACTATCAAGGATTCAAAGTTTCAAAGACTCACTACAAGCTTTGAAGAAATAAAGATGGAGGAGGATGAGTCGTTCGATGAGTTTTATGCTAAGCTCAAGGACATAGTGAACTCGGCTTTCAATCTTGGGGAAACCATTCCTAAACCCAAGATTGTGAGGAAAGTGCTCAGATCTCTACCCGAGAGATTCTATGCAAAGATTACAGAAATTGAGGAATCAAAGGATATTGACAAGATTCCTTTGACTAAGCTGGTTGGAAACTTGCAAACCTACGAGCTAGGACTATCTAGGATTGGCAAGTCGAGTAAAAGCAAGAGCATGGCCTTGAAGGCAAAGAGCAGTGACACGGATGAGTCCTCCGATGATGAACATTCCAAGATGAAGCCCTACATTATAAGGCAGTTCAAGAAGTTTATAAAGAATACTAATGGAAGGAACTTCGACAAGGACCACAGGCAATCCAGTTCTACCCAATTTAAAAGTCAAGACAAAGGGAAAAAGGATGCAAGGGATGGCAGTCAGTACACTATTCCCACAGGATCTAAGTGCTTTGGGTGCCATGGCTTCAATCACATGAAGCAAGAATGCCCCACATATCTCAAGAGCATTGGGAAGAGTAAGGCACTTGCTGTAACCTTGAGTGACACTGAGCCTGAAGATGATTCCGACAATGAGGATGACGAAATTTTAAATGCCTTCACTACCACAGTTAATCCTACTGAAGGGATTGTTGAAGACGTGGAAGAAGAAGAAGAATTGGTGGATTCTAAGTGTGAGAAGATGGATGATCAAGATGATATCCATACAGCTTATGAGAAGCTTTACAAGCTCTCTAAGAAGCATGAGATATTGTATAGGCTGGCCACCAAGAAGCTTAGTGATGTGGAACTTGATCGTGAGGAGCTTTCCACAAAGTTCGATGAAGCTAATCAAACAATTGGTGCACTGAGGTTTGAGAACAATTTCTTGGTAGAGAAGACCAAGAAGCTTGAAGCGGAGTTGTTTCAAGTCAGAGCTCAATTGGAGAGGACTTCAAGTGCAAAGCTTGATGAAATGATCAACAATCAGAAATCTGCTTCGGATCGAACAAGTTTAGGGTATAGTCTTTCTTCCTCTAATACTGCTTCTACTAGTGCTACTGTTTTTGTTTCTCCTGCAAATAATACTGAAATTAAGAACACTGATGTTAAAATTGAATTAGCTAGTGAGAACCTAGACAAAGGTAAATCTATCTTAAGAGCACCCCCTAAGCAGGATAAGAAAGATGTTAAAAACTCTAGGGCTAAGAAGGCTAACTCTCAAAAGCCTAAACAGAAGAAGAAGCATCTCTGTCATTATTGTGGAGCTGTCGGCCATACTTGACCAAATTGCTACAAGTGGCTAGCCATTCAATAGATCAACGACATGATCGAATCTGGAAGCCAGAATCAGCTTCAATCCTCTCTTGCTCCTTTTGGCGATCTTCTCAAAGCCCTCATGTTCATTTCGAACTTGAATGGTTTTAATTCTTTCCTCTCACTGCCGGTTAAAGGGTTTAATCAAAGAAAAGGTTCTTCCAAGATGTGGAAGAAAAAGGACTCTAAGTGATTTTATCACTTTCTTCTTCTTTCTTGTTTTTTTTTTTTTTTTTTTTTTTTTTTTTTTTTGGTGTCTGTTTCATTACTTGTGTGTTTTGCATTTAATTTGAGTCAGTCTAGTTTTATGCTTTGCTTTGTTTAACATATTTTTATTTGTTTGTTTTCAATTTTGTCTATTTTGTTTTTAAAATAAATAAAAAAATTGAAAAATCAGAAAAAAAAAATACAAAAACAATGTGTGTTTTGTGTACTTTGGTACTTGTGTACCTTGGATGACATTTGAAACAAAGTTCTCTAAACTTTGTATGTTTTGTAGCTTAGATGAGCATCTCTATGCACAACTAAGCAAGTGAGCTTTGTGGCTCTTATTTGTGATGAGTAAGATTAAGTTATCTCTTGAACTTAACACTTGTATCACTCTTTTGACGGGTAGGACTAGAAAATCCTAAGAGAAAGGCATAAATAACCATCTCACCACTGTTGCTCGCCAATCATAATATGACATCTGTATGCTTTGGCATAGCAAAAGTGCAGTGTCAAATACTTAACATCTTGGGTATTTATTTTCTCTCTCTTTTATGCCCATGAATGATATGCTAAATAAAAGAAAATATGCAAAGAAAATAAAAAGATAAAAGATAAAAAAATGCTTTAAATATGATTGCAAGCATGTATTCTAAGAGATGTGGGAATTATAGGATGTACCTCAAAGGTGATAGTCTCCATCAAACAGTTATGATTGTGTGTGAGTTAAAGTTATTTTCTCACATCTCAGATCGTCAAAACTTGTCTATACATATGCAATCTTGCGATGTTTTTCACACACAACACGCAATATTTTTTGCTACTTTTGATACATGTGTAGGTACAATGTGATTTGGCCATCACAAAGGTTTTATATGTGCTAATGTATGCTCACTAAACTGTCGTGACTTGTTTTTGAAATATAAAATTGGTTAGACTTGTTTAGTGTGTGTGTGTGTGTTTTTAGGGATCCATGTGCTTAATTTTTTTTTTTTAGAGATGTTTTGAGAGCTTAATATGTTGATTGGATCATTGGTTGAGTTGCATGTTAGATTGCATTCATGTCTGTGTTTTTCTCTTCTCGAAAAACTGTTTTGAAAAGCTGTCTCGACACCTCCTCGATACCTAGCTAGTTGTCGAGCTTCTCAAATTTTTTCTTATCGCAATCTCAACACCTCCTCGACACCTGGTGGATTGATCGAGCTTCTGTTTTGTGTCAGGTGTTTCTTGTTCCTCGATACCTCTCGACACCTTCAGCTGTCGACGTTCATCTTGCTCGACACCTTCGTCGATAGAATCCCGGACACCTCTCGACACCTTAACTGTCGAGATTTATTGAGGAATCTATATAAGCTCCTCGTGCGATCCGCCTCTCATTTCTCTCGATAGCTCTCTGTTTTCTCTCTCAAACTCTCTCATCTCACTCCAAATTTGCTCCTCAAGGTTTCTTCAAGCTTTTTCAAGTTTTTCTACACTTGGTAAGCTTTCATTTTTCTTCATTCTTCATGCATTTCATGATTTGAAACCTAGGTTTTGGGGTTTTTGAAAAATTTTGGGGTTTTTAAAAATTGATGAGTTTCTGTTGAAATTTTGGGTTGGGTTTTCATTTAAATATGTTTAAAACCTCATATATTGCATCACATATGCATTATAACTGTATTTTCATGCATTTAGATGTATGTAATATGCTTGTGTGCTGGTAGGATTGGATTGGGCTGAGCCTATGATGCATTTTTTTTTTTTTTATGTCAAATGTTCATGCATTCCCCATGCATACATCTTCTCTTTTCAATATACTTGATATATTTGAATTGCTTGGGACTTTTTTGATTGTCTTCTTTATCTCCCTCTCTTTTTGCTTACTTTAGTCGTGTTTATGGCACCTAAACGTAAGTCTACTCCATCCCAGAACCCTCTGCATTCTAGGATATCTTCATCTTCTGATCCTACTGCATCTAACATTTGGTTCCGTGATGAGGATGCTCGTAAGGCTTTCTCGAAGAACTTCTCTAGATGAGGTGTTCATTCGGAACGCCAAGTCATTTTGGCAGACTTTGCTGACACTGACCTTTCCTTTGTCATTCACAGTTGGGGATGGGAGTCACTATGTGACGTCCCGGTCACTTGTCCTCTCTTGCTTATTCAGGAGTTCTACTCCAACATGCACGAGATTGATTGTTCAGTACCTCTTTTCTTCACTCGCGTTCGAGGTACATGCATTCCTGTCACACCGCAGCTTATTGAGGATGTGCTTCGGGTTCCTAGGATAGAGCATCCTGACTATCCTAGTTATGAGCATCTTGGGACAGTGTCTAAATAAGAGCTCATGGCTGCTTTTTGTGAGCGCCCTGTTGATTGGGATGAGCGTCAATATACACCATGTAAGCCTTTTGCTAAAGGCCCTTGCTTCATGAACATGGTGATGACTTTTGTACTCCATCCACTCTCTCACTACAACTCTATCACAGAGCCTCGTGCTCAATTTTTGTTATCTCTTCTTGAGCATCTTACCATAGATTTTCCTTCTCATTTCATTCTTTCTATCATAGATGTTTATTTAGATTCGGCGTCCCGTGATAAGCTTATCTTTCCTTCCGCTATCACAAGGATCTTACGCCATTTTTCTATCCATTTTCTTGTGTCTGACCATTTCACACACATTTATGCCATAGATGCCGCTACCGTAAAACGTAGTGCAGTGCAGTTTAGGTCGCGACAGCCGGATTCCACTCCTCCCTCCTGTCCGGCTCCATCTCGTTCAACTCCATCCACATCTGCTCCCTCCACTTCCATGGGCGATGTATCACTTAGATACATCATAGCGCAGCTGTAGCACATGAATGCTCGCCTTGATACACTCTCTACTAAGTTGTATCAGGTGAACGTTTGTGTCGGTCGTTTTGCACGACGGCAGGCAACTATGGGTGGCTTTGCTCCTGAGGCTTCTCCTCTACCACCTCCTCTAGTGGCTTCTAATTCTGATGCTGAGGATGATGATGATGATGGTGATGACAATGACACTTCGAATGATGATGGAGATGCTAGCTCTACCGATGAGATGTCTATTTGACACTCTTACCCTTTCTCACTCATGACAAAAAGGGGGAGTAGATTTGGATATTGAGAGTAGTCATACTTAGAGGGAGAGTTAGTGTAGGACATTTTTGTTAGGGGGAAAGTGCTGATATGAGGGATTTAGTGAGGATTTGATGTATCTTTTTCTTTTCTACCTTATTAGATTCTTTGTTCTTGTACATTGGGTCTTGTGACCAGTTTTTACATACATTGTACTTATTCTCTCTATATGTGGATGTATGTTTCTTTCGCCTATCTCTACATGTGTTGTTTCTTTTCTATCTTTATACACATGTTTCTTGTACTTGTCTGCAATCTATTATTTCTGTTTCACACTAAGATGCATTGATGAGTTTTGTTTAAACTGTTTCAGAAATACAGGTTGTCAAAGTCTACTTGCCATAAAATCTCTTTTTGCAAAGTTTTTCAAGAGTTTGTGTTAGGATAGATTTTATTGTATTCAACAAGTGAATATGAGTTGAGTGATTTATGACTTCTCTCATATGTTCATTTGTTTGTTGTAGTTTTGTCACGGATTGCCAAAGGGGGAGATTGTTAGGACATATGTGGTTCACTTGTTAAGAATATATTTCATTCTTTTATGTAATTGGCTAATCCTTTGACAAAATGCACTCAACTTGTAATTGGGTAATTCTAGATGTTTTTAATACTTCAAGAAATAAGATTTCAAGATCAAGTGTTAAAGTCATCAAGTCTGTCCAAGAAACAAGCTGAAGAAGTGCTGAATCATTAAAGCTCGACACCTGCTCGAGAGTTGCTCGACAGCTTCTATCTGTCGAGATTTATAAAATCAGATTTTCTGGTCTGATTTCTTGGGATCCGTGAATGTGTCTTTGGGCCTTCTTTTCTTCTAACCCTAGGCATATAAAAGGATTGTTTTAAGGGCCGTCAAAGTGTTCACAAGTTGCACAAGCATTGAGCAAACTCTGTTCAAGCAAATTGTGACCGGAGACAAAGTTTTGCTCTAGTTCATCTCTTCTGAAGAAGTTGCTGTGTATGTGCACCTTTAGGTTTTATGACCAAGCATCTTCTTGATCTTCATCATGGATGAACTGAAGAACTTTGCAGCCAACAACTATTTCTAGTTGGTGATTGAAGTCGCGTACTGGGATCCGCGCAAATGGTTAGTCACATACTTGGGAGCCGTGCATTGAAAAAGGGGAACTGTCACTACAGAACAAGTCCAATTGGGTATTGGGGTAAGGGTTCAACTATAGGTTGGTAAGGTACTTGAGATTCCTTTACTTGTAACCACTTATTGTGATAATGGTAGAGTTTCGAGAGTGGTGACCTAAAAATCACCTGGTGGAGTTTTTGCCGTCAGGTTTTCCCCATTCGTAAACAAATCACTGTGTCATTTATTTTCCGCTGCATAATTAGTTTATTGGTGATTTGTTTGTGCTACTATGTGTTTGCATGTTAAATTGATTAATTAATAACTTGGCTAATTAATTAATTGGTTTAATCACAAGGGGTCAATTCAATTTTTGGCCTATCAATATCAACAGAAACAAAACTACCATCTTCTTTAGCAAAAATACTTCTGAGGCGAAAAGAGAGCACATTAAACAGGCTTTGGGGGTACCAGAAATTAAACAATATGAGAAGTATTTGGGATTGCCATCTTTCGTGGGAAGGAGGAAAATAGCAAGCTTTAATTTCATAAAGGAAAAAGTGTGGAGGAAGATGCAAGGGTAGGAGGAAAAATTATTATCGCAAGCAGGAAAGGAGATTTTAATCAAAGCTGTGGTTCAAGCAATCCCCACATACACGATGAGTTGTTTCAAACTTCCTTTGGGTTTGTGCAACGATATTGAAAGCCTTATTCAAAAGTTTTGGTGGGGACAACGAAGAGAGAGACGTAAGATTCACTGGGTGAAGTAGGACTCTCTTTGTCAATCAAAAGCTAATGGAGGTATGGGTTTTAAAGACTTGGCTCTCTTTAATGATGCACTTCTAGACAAGCAAGCCTGACGTCTTTTACAAAACAAGTAGTCCCTCTTTCACGAAATATTCAAGAGTAGGTTTTTCCCTACATGTTCATTCATGGAAGCACCGGAGTGCTCTAGTGGATCGTATGCATGGCGAAGTATTCTCCAAGGTAGGGAGGTTCTTAAACAAGAAGCACGTTGGAGAGTTGGGTGGGGTGATTCAATTAAAATATGGGATACCCTATGGCTCCCTTCACTCAGCCACCCAAGAATTATGTCTCCTATTCTTGAAGGCATGCATGAAGCCACAATGGACACCCTTATAGACCAGCAATCCAGAACCTGGGATTTAGAGATCATCAAAGGTTACTTTGCTCCGTTGGAGGTGGACCTTATTCTCAAGATTCCACTTAGTTCTAACTACGTCGAAGACAAGCTTGTTTGGCCTCACACAGCAAATGGTGTCTATTCGGTTAAATCCGGATATAACTTCCTAGCTAAAGAAAAAACTTTGCCTTCATCGGTTTTCTCTAATCAAGGTGATGGTCAAAGTGTTTGGAAAAAGCTATAGAGCCTTGCAGTGCCAAATAAGGTTAAGAACTTCTTGTGGAGAGCTAGCAGAGAAGCTATTCCAGTGAAGAAGAATCTGGTTGCTCGAAAGGTTATTGCTGAGGATGTATGTGATCATTGTCACGTGGCCACTGAAGATGTCCATCATGCATTGTGGGACTACCAAGAATTGTCTACCATGTGGGAGGCTGAATCGATGTGGTTATTTCAGAGAACAAAGAAGCTCTCAAACTTCTTCGAACTGGTGCGCTACGTGCTAGAGGAGAACAAAACCCGGCTCTCTTTGCTACCTTGGTGTGGATAGTTTGGTCCCACCGAAATTCTCTTTGGACCAGCAACAAGCCATTTTCGCTCTCTCAAGTGGTCATTTCAGCCTCACAGACCCTCCTGAACTTTACCCAAGCCATACCGATCCCAAAAGTGCAGACAGGTGCAGTAACAAGACCGCAACTCAGCTGGACTCCACCGCCGACGAGCCTCAAGATGAACTTTGATGGTGCCGTATTCCACGAGACAGACGAAGCTGGACTGGGAGTTGTTGTTCGTGATCATCAGGGAAGGGTGATGGCCTCCATGTCCGAAAAAACCAGGTTACCATCTTCCTCAGATCAAGTGGAAGCGATGGCAGCCGTTAGAGCCATCACTTTCGCCCTTGAACTCCAACTACCCTCTGTTATTGTCGAGGGAGATTAAGAGTTGATTATTTCAACCTTACAAAGTGAGGAGGAATCCTTTTCTTCCTATGGCCATTTGATTTCCTCAGTTAAGCAAAACTTAGAAGGCTTTTCTTTTATTTCTTTCTCGCACTCCCGTAGGTCAGGCAACTCTCTAGCTTATAGTTTAGCTCAGTACGCAAGACATATTGATGCTCTCACAGTGTGGATGGAGGATGTTCCACCACAAATTTATCATGTTCTTGTAACTAATTTTGGTTGATTAATAAATTTCTTTGAGGTTTTGATTCTCAAAAAAAAAAAACTAAAATAATAAGCAAGAGGTAGGAAAATAAATAATAGGAGAGAAAGTGAAACAAAGGATATGGCCACTAAAAACACAAGCATTAATTAGTGACAAGATTATGGCCACTTCAACAATATCAATATCAATAGAACATATAAATAATAATGCTTATCTAAAAGCTGATTATTTTATTTAAATGTGAGATAAAAAGCGACTTCAACAAATACTAATTAAATTAATTAATTCATTTTAAATAACCCACTTTTTATGTCACTTTCACTTTTAAACAAAGGGTCATTAAGACAGCAAATTAATAAATATATACATGCTTAAGTAATTGATGGAGTTTCTTAAATACACATCAATGTCAATTAGAAAAAGATTGCTTTTTCTTTTTTTTCTTAAGCAGAAACGTTGGGAAGACAAAAATATTTTTATTAGCAGAATGATAAAGATTAAAAGCTAAAAAGACTTTGGACACCATTCATGTAGTTGACTGTAAATAAAAGAGGAAAAAAAGAGAGCCTCTACAATGAAAGAACAAAAGGAAGAAAAAGAAAAAGAAAATAAAGATAGCAACCCCTTTGATATGAGAGTTGTCGGTTGTTAAAGTTGGAAACTTTATAATAAAGTGAAAGTAATACAAAGACTAAGACTAAGCAAGCCTATCACTATGATTAAATTGTCAAACTATGATTATTTATTTATTTATTTTTATGAATAGGAAGAAGTTGACTCAAACTTATACAAGCATCTGATTGATAGGCTATCACTTTTAATGAACATGTATCACTTCTGATACAAACTTGGTTGCAACAGCGTAAAGTCTCTTTAAAGCTTTTTATTATTTTGAAAAGTCACCTCACAGAAACTATCATTCTAATTATCACAATTTTCAATAATAGGTAATATGCAAGTCAAACCACACACAAAAATGCAAATAGGCGACTGAGCACGCTTGTGCACATACAAAAAAATTGAGCTATGCAATCAGACTAAGCATTGAGATTTGAAACTTTAACCTAATTAACTTATTGAGATTGAAAATCACAATCCAAACAAGAATGATCCTATCACAAAAGTGAAATTTTTCATAACAAGACTATCAAAATGCACAATTGCACATCGCAAGTAAAACACCTCCAATTTCAGATCTGAATCGATGAAACAACAAGCACTTCGATTTTGTTCTACATATACAATTACAGAACAATAAACTATGAAAATTTAATCTACATAAAATTGAATTATCCATAGAGATTTTCAAGATTGGGAACTTGAGGCAGCCTTCTCTTTTCTTCATCATATTTATTCTCTCGGGGGATGTGTTTCCGATTGGGGTCCATTGGGTCATGCCCAGGTCTTTGCAAGCTTATTGTTTGGTTGGAGGAATTGGTTCGGGAAGCATACAACTGATATTTGGAATTTGATAGTTGATATTGGGTTGTTTGATGTGCGCTGTTTGAAAGGAGTGAAATTGTAGTTTGTTTGAGGACACTAAAGTCTCTTAGGATCAATTAAAAAGAGTGTTTCACAGCACTGTTTTTGATTTGTCTAGATTTTGGGGTTCAACTCATTGCTTATCCATTCTTGAGTTTCTAGCTTCGCTTACACTGTCCATATGATACTTTTTGTATTTTGTATTTTTGCTCCTGTGTTCATCATCATGAACTCAAAAGTTCTTCTCTCTAATTAATGAAAGTGCATTACTTACCTATCAAAAAAATATAAGGAAGAGAGGAGACAAGGGGCATCAGGCCAATCAAGAAGTTCCACTTTGCACCTCTTGTCACACCAAATAACTGTACCAAAGAACAGATACACAACAAAGATTGGGAAATGTGGCATAATGAAAGGGTTGACTAATTAGGGGAATCCTTAGAAAATAGGTTGTAGGAATTTTTATCAAGTATAAAGTAGCAATTTGTATCAAGAATAATGTAGCAATTTGGGAAAAAACATGCAAAGACAACCTTCCTCTTAAATCTGATAAGTTTACAGAAAGTGGAATACAATGATGAACTGCAATGTATAGATAAATTTCCTAAGAACGAGACAAGATTTTAAGGTTATGTCATCCACAAGTTTCCTAGTCGAATTTTGGACTATATTCTGGGACATGAGGGTAAGATACAAGAAAATGAGCTTACAAGGTCAGCTTTTTTCTTATTTCTGATTTTCCTGGTTTGATTTATTTATCCACATTCCCCTAAAATGATTATTTCACAATCACAATTTTTTTTAAGTGACTTAATTGTTCAAGGAAAGTGGTTCTGGCAAATACCTCAAACCTGGGTTCTATGAAATAATCTCATTTGTGGAAACTAAAATCCCCAAAAGATGGGCATTCCAAAATAAGCACTTTCTATATATATATAATAGACGAAGCTGAGAGAAAGTGAGTGCCTACAATTAAGGACGTATTGACAAATCAGAAAAGTGACGTAACTTTAAAAAGCGATACTTTATGTTGATTTGCAAGAGTAATACCGTTTAACAGTGATGGTGTATATATTTAAAAAAAAAAAAAAAAAACGTCACAACTTAAAAAACCGTAGCATCTTCTCATCAGATTCTTATTACCATTTCCTCTCTCTTAAAAAAACCCCAGCGACAGAAAAAAAAAGGAAGGAGAAAAAAAAAAATTTATCGGTCTCTTCACATCAAACTCTTCAAGGAGGAAAAAAAAAAAAAACTTGCGCCACCCTGGAGATTCGTTTGACTGGCCATCGTCATCTCTTTTGAGTTTTACAGGTACGTTCTTCGCTCTTTCCCTTTCTTTCTCTCTATGAGTTTTTGTTGTTTGGATTCGGTTTTTAAACTTCTCTGAGATTTCGGGATAAGTTTCCCCTGTTTCCGTGAATTTGCAAAATATTGTAGATCTGTTTTGCGATTAAAAACCTAGCGATCTCTTCTCTTCAGGCCGCCATATCCTGCCGGACTTAGACCATCACAATCGGCATCCATCAAACCTAAATATGATCAAACGTCAGAGAGGTTCTAAGATATGGAGTTAGAGATCGGCGCTATTTCGACTAAAGGTACGCATCAATTCTGTGTTCATTCTTCTTCTTTTGGTGCTTTGTTGTGAAAATTGATTCTTACGGCATGAACAACAATGTAGAACCCTAGAATATTGATTCTTCAAATTACTGCAGTAATTTTCCTGCATAATTTTGTTTTAGAATTATTTATCGAAAAAACTGTGTGCTGTGATTGATATATGTGATATATTCATTCAATTTTCGGATACTATGGCTTGGCATGTATATAATTTTATATGGGTACAAACTTGATATATTGTATAGTTTGGCAATGCTACGTACGCACAGTTTAAAAGTCTCTCATTATAAATATATAAAAAATAACCGGTTAATATTAAAAGAAACACGGAAATAGAAATAGAGAGGCGATGAAAGAGAGAGAGGCAACGAGGAAATGGGGAAAGAAGCAGAGAAAGAGAGAGGCGATCCTGGGACACGGAGAAAGAAACAGAGAAAGAGGCAGAATCAGACCACCGGAACCACAAAAACATAGAAAGAAAAACCTACGGCCCATCAACACCAGTAAATTTTTTCAGATTTGGGTATGAAATGTTACTTTTAATTCAGTTTTCCTGTTGGATAGGTTTAGGTTTGATTTGTTTTTGTTTTGGGTTTTTAAAACACAGAATGATTAAGAGGGATACAGAGAGGGAACCGCAGATTGTCGAAACAGGCATGGGTACATTTTTCTCTCTCTTTTTTATTTTTTATTTTTTATTTTTCCAGATTTGGGTATGCAATGTTACTTTTTATGGAGTTTTTTTTGTTGTATAGGTTTAGATTTTATTTTGGCTTTGATTCTTTTCTGTTTTGGGTTTTTGAGTTCTCCATGAAATTTTCATTGGGATCAAATAAGTATAGAATTGAATGTTACGCTGATATTACTTTTTTCTTTTTCAATCTTAATTTAGGTTTTTTTTTTTGTCGGAGCCACATGCACGCTGCACAAAGAGAGGCCGCATACCCATTACCCCATAACTGGTAAAGTTATTGCTTTGTTATGGTTTTTTTTTTTTTTTTTTTTTTTTTTTTTTTCGTTTTCAAATCTGGGGATTGAATATGATTTAGGTTTGAATTCCTTGGTTGGATTGGTTTAGATTTAGATTTAGTTATCTACCATGTAGGAAAAATACCCACTTAAAAAACAAACACGCGTAAAACAAACTTGAAACACCACACTCAAAGAAAAACGATGTATCTGTTGCTGTTTCTGTGATGTATGTCCATGGCTGTATTTCTGCTGCTGCATATTTTGTTTTCTGTAGAACAGGTTCAGGATTTTCTGCATAATCTGTGCTTTCAGGGGGGGCTGAGTGTAATATATGTTGCTATTTCTGTGATGTATGTCCATGGTTGTATTTCTACTGCTGCATATTCTATTTTCTATAGAACAGGTTCAGGATTTTCTGCATAATCTGTGCTTACAGGGGGGTTCAGTGTAATATCTGTTGTTGTTTTTGTAATGTTGTCCATAGGCTGTATTTCTATTGCTGCATATTCTGTTTTCTACAAATAGAAAGGATTTTCTGCATAATCTGTGTTTACAGGAGGGTAATTGTAATATCTGTTGTTGTTTCTGTATTCTATGTCCATGGGTTGTGTTTATTTTGTTGGAGATTTTGTTTTCTACGGAATAGGTATTTGTTCCCCTATGTTTATGCTTACAAGGTTGTTATGTGTTTGTACATGTATTTCCCTTTTATCAAATAAAATTTCTATATTTATCTCAAAAAAAAAAAACTTTGTAAATACTGCCCACTGCAATTTGTTAGCATCATTTGGTTTTGTTGAATGCCTCATGGGTAGTTAGCATATCTTCTCAAACTTTCAAATGTCATTTATCTGAATTGTTAATTTAATTTTTTCCGTTGGGTTCTCTACAATAAAATGAAAGGTATGATAGCCTAAATTTTCCTCTAGATTTCATTGTTCAATGAAATCTCTTTTCCATCTGCAATTGCTTTGATTTAGAACAAAGATTTCCTTAACAACAACACAAATAAGACTATAAGTGCAAACGTCTTATGGGAAAAGAAAATCTTAGAAAAAGAGATTTTAAGAACTTAACTGGAACTTAAAATAGATGGGTACATTCAAGGTTTTACTTTTAAGGTAGAAAACGTTGGAGAAACTGTTGTCGGGAGAAAGGAAGGAATTATACAAATGGGAAGTAAAGCCAAACTTCAAAACATAGATTTATGACAAAGAATAATAAATTCAAAAACAAAAACAAGATGAAGATTATCAAATTAACACAGTCATAGACTATTATTTTCAAATGAAGCATATGGGCTAACATCAAAATGACGATTATCTATTATGTGACTAATTAGTGAAGGTGAGGGAAGAGTACAAAAAATTAAAATTAAAACTTACTAGGAAATGAAAGAGGAGCCAGTTGTTGGCATTTAAGGGCCTTGACAAACCTTCTCTTTAACTTATAGCTTTCTTTTTTTTTTCTTTTTTTTTGCTAAATTTTAGTTGACTGTAGATTTAATTTTTAATTCTTTTGCTAAATGTTTTCTAACTGCAGATTTTTTTTTTTTTTTTTTTTAGTTTGATAGGATCTAACCGTAGATTGGTCATGAATAAATGTGCCATTTTATTGGGTTTGCGCTGTTATATAATCTGTTAGGAATTGACATGTCACATATATATTTATTTAATAGAAAGGATTTGATAATCAATATATTGCTTAGCTATAGATTTGCAATTTATAAATGTCATGTTACATTATTGGATGACATTTTCCAAAAAAAAGTGGGTGAAGTAAATTGAGCTAAGTGTAAATTTGTCTTTGAAAATATTTAAAATTAACATAGGAAAATCTACTGAACCTTGGAATTTTGGTCCACCTTATTTATGCGTCTGTTGTGGTTCAATTTTATGGTATGAAGAGAGAACAGTAAAATCTAAGAGGCCTAAGAACCCAAAATTCTCTCTCTATTGTATGGAGGGTAAGGTTAAGTTGCCTTTGCTTAAGAAAGTACCTCCTCTTATTGATGCGCTGTTGCAACATTCATTTTGTTTGACAAAGGAGATGAGAAAATTGTATCTAAGACTGCAAAAGAACTTGCAGAGATGCAAGCAGAGCCACACTACAAAAAACTGGGCCTATAGTGGCGTTTTTGAAACGCCACTACAGGTCCCAAAAACGCCACTATAGGCCCATTTGAGCTATAGTGGCGTTTGCTATAGTGGCGTTTGTAAACGCCACTATTGTACCGCTATTATAGACCTATAGTGGCGTTTCACAAGAACGCCACTATAGGTACAGCCTATAGTGGCGTTTGCAAACGCCAATATAGGTCTACCCTAAAACGCCACTATAACCTGAAATTGTTTTTTAAAATGTGCTTTAGTAGCGTTTCTCAAACGCCACTATAGCTAAATGACAAAAAAAATCAATTTACCTATAGCAGCGTTTGTAAACACCACTATAGGTCCATAACCTATAATGGCGTTTTTAAAACGCTACTATAGGTAAATCAAAATTTCTTTTAATGGGTGTATAGCAGCGTTTGTGAACGCCACTACAGGAAGGACCTATAGTGGCCTTTGAGAAACGCCACTATAGGGTTGGCCTATAGTGGCGTTTGAAACCGCCACTATAGGTCAAGAACGGATTCCTCACCCATTGTATATTGGCGTTTTACAAACGCCACTATAGGTCCAAAAACGCCACTACCCTTTTTTTTTTTTTTTTTTTTTTTAAATACAAAAATATCCTGCTGGGTCTACAAACGCAGCTATATATATATATGCACACACTTGTCCTGGGCAAATCACAAGCATATATCAATAGTCATAATCGCCATTATATATATACATATATATATGCACACATATTTCACTTGTCCTGGGCATCACAAGCATAGGGTACACAAAAACATATCACACCCTTTATATGCACAAATTTGTCCTGGGCATTACAAGCATAGAGTACACAAAACATATCACACCTTTCTAACTTGTCCTGGGCAAATCACAAGCATAGGTACACAAAACATATCACACCCTTTCTAAGGGTACACAAAATAGGCCCTAATATATGGAGCATTCAATTTAACTACATATGGAGCATATGGAGTAGCGGGACAATAATCATAACTCCATCAAAAAAAAATCTGTCATCACCATCATCAAAAGCATCCTCGTCATCAAGTGTATCCCCAAGTGCATCGCCGTCATCAACATAAGCATGAGCATCATCTTCACCCTGAATTAGATGGAGACAACATTATAACAAAGGAACAAACAAAGCCAAAATTGTATCAACTAAACTTGATACATACATACATACTCAACTAAACTACATAATCAATATAAATACATGAAGCAGAAGGATAATACTCATAACTCCATCAAAAAAATCTGTCATCACCATCAAGTGCATCCCCATCATCAAGTTCATCCACATCAAGTTCATCCCCATCATCAACATCAGCATGAGCATCTTCTTCATTCTGAATAAGATGGAGGCAACATTATAACAAATGAACAACAAAGCCAAATAGTAGAAGCACATCACAAAGAAATCGAGTATAAAAGTAATTTTTGGTAAAATGACAAAAATAAGCCTACAAGGGTATAAACAAAATCTAAATACCCAAATCTATCCTTGAATAACTCCCACTTATCAGCCTCTAATTGCTCACAACCTTCCCACTAACACATACATAATACAATGACCTACCTTAAGACATTTTTCAACATAAAAGCCCAAGTCAAGTGCTGAAATGACCTATCTTGTCTTTGTATGCATTTGTATCAAATAGTACCAATGACTAATACATGAAACGACATTAATAAATTATAAAGCTATACCTGACTCTGCAATCCATGCATATAATTGCTAAATGAATCCATCATTTTCTGGATTTGGGCGTCTCGTTCTATCCTTTGAGTTCTCTCAAGTGTTACTAATCGGGCCAGTGCCTCTATTTTATTTGCATCCTCCACTCGAGCTTGTGTCAGTGTCGCTATTTGATCCACCAACTCCACAACCCTCTGGTCACTGGCATAAGATTGTCGTGGAATCGTACTGCCTGGAAGAACATCTTTCGCCTTTCTACCGGATGGGGTCGGTCCAAACCCTACTCCACGCACGCGTCCATTACGCTCTTGCCCCATCACCTGAGCAAAGGCATCATCTGGTGCCCAAAGAACGCCTCCACCATGACTACTCTCTCCAATTAATTGGGTTCCAGCATTCAGCAGTTCTTGCATCTTCCTCTATTTTCATAATTTTACCAAATGACTTATTAGATTCTACATATAGTGTAAAAAAATAAGCGTATTTATAAACATCAATTTCCTTATCAATTTAAAATATAAGCAAGTCACAAATGATTAATAAAGAAAATACTTACGATGTTTTCAGCAGCTTTATCTGTTACAGGTGTCCCATCTTTACGTCTATAAGCTTTGTCATATACTACAGCACGCTCAACTGGCCTGCCTGTTTCGTTTTCCTAAAACATGTTCATTATATCCATTAATTATTATGCTAAGTAAAATTCTTAACAAGTAAGACAAAAAAAAAAAAAACAAGACAAGCCACCTTATTTCTATATGCCACAAATCTAAAATTTTTAGGAAAAAAATTGATGCAAATTTGCAATGCTTATATATATTGGTTCTAAGGTCATGGTTGAATAATTGCATGGTGTCAAGGTTACCATGCAATTATGCAACATGGTAGAATAATAACTTAATGACTTTGGCTTGGCATTGTAGAAAACATTAAAATGTACTACTTGCCATACTTGGAAGAAAATTTGAAAGAGAGCAAAAAGTTATTATATTAATACTTTTAGAACCTTCATTAGGATCCGTTGATACAAATATCCCCTCCTAGCACCCGTTTAGCACTTCAAATGAAATTTAAGCCCTTGTAGGGGGTAGATAATAATTAGAAACATGTATTAATAAGTTATTTGTTAGTAAACATAGTTTATAAAAATCAACAACTAATGTAATATTAACTTCAATGATAAATTCTAAACAATCTCCCCAAAAGAATTGCTGACAATTTCTCATTTTGATCCCAAAAGTGTGACCATATGTCATGTATGGACTAATTCCCAAATTTTTTCCAAGGGAATAAGTCAAAATTCTTTTGTTTACAGAGGAGTCGAGTAGATCAAGGCCTTATGATCTAGAGCTTATATTGTCTATAATTTCCTAATGTAGTAAGTCATCCAAGATTAATAAATCAAATTTGCAACTATGGTTGCTAAGAACTTTTCTTTTTCAAAATTAAATTCAGAATTTCACAAACCACTCTGTAATAGATGAACTTGTATCAACTAACGCTACATAAACTATAGTAGCTCCATTCAATATGCTTAGCCCAAGATAAGGCTTATGAGAGATGAACCATAATGTAGCTTTAGAGCAAGGCCACAAATAATGAAGCACATGACTTTTTCAATAAAAGTAACCTCTTTAACAATGATATGTCTTTTTGATATGCTTATTATGGTAGACAACTGAATTGTGAGAATAGCGTAAGAAAAATAATTTCTAGCACTAAAGTGAGATTTTAAATCAATAGCCTATTTAGCATATTCAGTTTTTGCTTTTTTATAGATGTAAGAGGTAGACATCATACCATGATAGCAACTAGTTGTGCCAAACTTCTTGGTCCAGTTGTAGGTATTTCTTTTTGGAATCCACGGCTGGCCTTGTTCTTCAGAGCCTTTGTCTACAAATGTAGTCACACAAATCACCACCAAACAATATCATCAATCTAATATAATACATAAAGTCCAATAATATCAACCCATTGTTATTGCAAATAATTTCAATAAGCAAAAAATGTAAGCACCTGTACTTCCTCTATAAACCAGTATTCCACCAACTTCTTCCACTGTTCTTCATCACAATTGTTTGGTATGTTGGCCACAACTTCTTGTTTACTCATACCTTCCAAACATTTTTGCTTCTTTAGGGTGGTCCTGCGCGCCCTTCTCAGGAGCCCCAATAGTTGCATTGCCCAATCCTCTTGTTTCTCTAGTGGGACTTTGTCTGCAGGGATGGCCCATCGTCTCTGGAAAGAAAACATTTAGTCAACATACATGTCAAAATTGATACTTGGCAAAATTATAATTACATAGCTACTCATAATGATACTCTAGTCTATATTACATCATCTAGCATAACTACGCATAACCATACTTATAATTTGATAATATTAAAACAACATTCCAAAGTTGTTATCACTATTACCTCAATCTCCCCCCAACACTCTCGTTTATACTGGATAGGCACTTCCCGCCAATCAGTAGGCACCACTGGGCACATATAGTACTTTCTCGTAATAGTGCCTAGCCACCTCTTAAATGTCGCCCCACTGCTCCCAATTGGTTGGCCTTGGCTATTCAAATGCAGTACATGTTTTGCTCCTGGCGGCAGATTCCATATGTCTCGCATTAGTGTACTACCACGTTTTGCACATGGTACAACATTAGCAGGGGTTGCCACCATGTCATCTATACATAGTGAACCACAATGAGAAACTACTTTCCAATATTCACATCACAACTAGCACACACATGGAAGCAAGAATTTGAAAAGTAGAGTTCATACCTGGAGGTTCTGTGGCATCATCGTCATGTGTAGTGCCATGTGGAATGTCTTCCTCTAATGCAGCATTACGTGTCTCTTCTTGTTGGCTCCCTATTGCATGAGAAGAGCACTGCCCACTTTCCACTAACTCTAGTCGCCGTTTTCTACCCATTCCTCCCTCAAAAACCTGAAAAACACAAACATTATAATAGTTATACAACAATAATTGCATTGAAAGGAAGTGCGAAGGCTACAATGCTTATAGTAACAATCAATACCATGTACTTATTTAGGATATACTTCAAGCAATTAATCGTCTACCATATTAAATAACTATCATTACAAAATACCATGCGCTAGATTTAAAGGGTTGAGCATAAAGGGACATGCTATCAATAAGTTAGGAACACGTGGGTTAGTAAACTATACATACAAGTAATAAATAATATCTACGGATCATCAGTGTCCTCATAATCGTCTTCGTCGTCAATAACATCATTCTCATCTATGTCGTCCCATCCAGAAACGGCTAAGTCCCCACTGACTGGGGCATCAATTGTCATGCCCTCTATATCATCTCGAGCCCATCCTTGGTTGTCATTCGCTCCATCGAAATAATCGTTTGTACTTATATTGTAAGGAACGTGCTCACAATATGTATATGCATCATCATCATCGTCATCACGTTGTGGACCAGTACCAGCATCAAACACATCTCTCGCTTTAGTTTTAACAACAACATACCAATCGTTCTCCCTTTTGTCTGCAACATAAAATACTTGTGAAGCTTCAGATGCCAAGACAAATGGTTCATCAGTCATTTTATCCCCACGATGTATCAAGCGAGTCAAATTTACCATAGGAAACCCAAACTCATCAACCTTATATCCCCTAATACTATGAACATCAACCCATCTACATTTGAATAAGACGTGTCTTATACGGTCACTATAATTTAACTCAATAATATCAATTAAGACACCATAGTAAGTTACGCCACCTTCTGTGACAACACTAACTCCACTATTTTGGGTTTTCCTATGTGCCTCATTATCCACACATCTGAATTTCAATCCATTTATTACATAATACTTCATCCGCTTCACTGTCTCATATGGCCATCTAGATAGTGTTATTATTGTATCACTTAGTCTTGCCCTATCAGCATCAGTCATTGTCACCACCTAACAGAATCAAGCACATAAATTGTTAGTAATACAATACTAGTTAGTACAATGTTATGAATAATTAAGTTGCATGTTTGAAACGTACGTGATGTCTAAGCCAACTACAGAATTGCTCCATATGATGCTTATTTATAACATTCTCGGATACACGACGGTGGGCATTTTGGAGTTCTTCCTCCACCAATTTTTTGTGCATCCTGTGAAGGAAATTATGTTAGTCTTATGATAAGCTAGCGTTATCAGATTGACATGCAGCGATATCGGTATACTTTCTATTACTTACTCAATGAACTTGGTAATTTCTTTGCTACTGAATAGAATGTATCGATGAGCTTGGGTTAATTCGATATTCATTAGTTCCATGCTCAACACAGGCCCTGTAGATCCCTCAATCAACCTAGTCGGTCGATTGAATATAGTTTCAACTCCTTCCATGTACCGCGCACAAAATGTTAAGCACTCCTCCACGTAGTACCCTTCAGCAATAGATCCCTCTGGAGCAGCTCTATTTCGTACATAGGACTTAAGTCGAGAGAGGTACCTAATTGGAATAATAATATTAAAAACTGAAAATTATAATTTGAATGAAACCATTAAGCATATACTATTTTACATATTTCTAACCTCTCAATGGGATACATCCAACGATAATGAACAGGTCCACAAATCTTGGCCTCAGTGGCCAAATGTATCACCAAATGTACCATAACTGTGAAGAATGATGGAGGAAATATCTTTTCAAGTTCACACAACGTCACTGCAATGTCCTTTTCAAGATTCTCAATCTCGGAAACCTTCAACGTCTTCGAACAAATTTCCCTAAAGAAACAAGATAACTTCATCAAGGGCCTAGTTACTGAAGCTCGCAACGATCCGCGTAATGCTATTGGGAGGAGTTGCTGCATCAATATGTGATTATCGTGACTCTTTAGCCCTGAAATCGTGCGATTTTTGAGATTGACACGTCGTGAAATATTGGAAGCATAACCATCGGGAACTCTTACATCCTTCAGAATTTGCAGGAACCCATCTTTCTCTCTTGCAGTCATATTAAAACATGCATGCGGCATAGTATATTTATCGCCGACACTTGCTTTTAGGTGAAGAGCACTCCGTATACCCATGGCCTGTAAGTCAAGGCGTGCCTCAGGATTGTCCTTTGTCTTGCCCTTCAAACTCAACAACGTGCCTATTATATTGTCTGTCACGTTCTTCTCTATGTGCATGACATCAAGATTGTGACGCAACTTGTGATCCCTCCAATAAGGCAATGTGAATAATATACTTCGCTTATTCCAAGCACCTACATTTTCATCCCCTCTCTTTCTTTTTTTGAACGTAGCTTGAGCTTTCTTACCAAGACAACGTCCATCTAAACTTTCTGTATCTATAAGTATATCTAACCCCGATGGAGGCACAGGAGCCAATCTCGTATCTTGAGTACCATCAAAGTTTGTATCTTCTTTCCGAAATGGGTGATCTCTTTCCAACCAACGCCGATGTCCCATGTAACAGAATTTGTGGCCATTTTTTAAATAGCGAGAGTCCGTATTAGAGGCACAAGAAGGACAAGCAAACATGCCTTTCGTACTCCAACCAGACAAATCCGAGTATGCAGGAAAATCATTTATGGTCCACATCAATGCTGCACGTAATTGGAACCTGTTTTTAGAAGATGCATCATACGCCTCTACTCCAACGTCCCATAACTCCCTGAGTTCCTCGATTAAAGGTTGTAAGTACACATCTATGGCTACACCAGGTGAGGAAGGACCAGGAACAACTAGTGACAGTATCAAAGATGACCTTTTCATGCACATCCAAGGAGGGAGATTGTAGGGGACCAAAACAACCGGCCATGTACTGTGGCTGGTACTCAAAATGCCATACGGGTTGAACCCATCCGATGCTAATCCAAGTCTTACATTACGAGGCTCAGATGAAAAATCTATATACTTAGTGTCAAACATTTTCCATGCTTCTGAGTCAGCGGGATGCCGCATTATCCCGTCATCAGTACGCCCAGTCGCATGCCACTTCATATATCCCGCTAAATCGGGTGACAGAAACAACCGTTGCAATCTTGGTTTCAAAGGGAACCACCGTAGCATCTTTGAAGCTTTCTTCTTCCCCTTACTAGATGATGCATTATTTGGTTCCCCAGAAGTTGTGTTCTGTTCTTTCCACCTAGACTCTCCACAAAATTTGCAAGCCTCTAGGTTAGCATCTTGCTTCCAAAACAACATACAGTCGTTAATACAGGCATGAATCTTCTCATAACCCAAACCCAAATCTTTAATAATCTTCTTAGCCTCATAACAATCTTTTGGCAATGTAGCATCCAAAGGAAGTAAGTCTTGCACAACTTGAAGCAACAAAGTAAATGATTTGTTGGACCAACCACAAAGAGACTTCAGCTGGTACAACACAACGACAGCTGAGAATATACTAAATTTTGTACATCCTTTGTATAAAGGTTTCTCCACATCTTCTATCATTTTGTAAAACTTTTTTGCATCATCGTTAGGACCTTCTGCCGGTTGTTGTACACTAGGACCTTCTGCCGGTTGTTGCACGCTAGGACCTTCATCCATTGATTCTGGTGCCATATCATGCATGGAGAACAAATTATGCAACATCCCACCAAAATTCCCGTATTCATTCAAGTTTTCATGCACATGACTACTCCTAACTTCAGCAGGTGTCGTGGTCGACTGTGATTCCCCATGCAACGTCCAAGTTCTATAATTGGAAAGTATCCCAAAGTTGTTTAGGTGACCACGTACAACTTCTGCTGGATGGAGTTGACTATGCACACATTTGACACAAGGGCATGGGATCTTCCCATTGCGTGCTTTAAGAGACGCAAATTCCACGAATCTTTTGACACCTTCAACATATTCCCTAGTACCCCTCTTCTTGTCCATCCAACTCTTATCCATTGCTAAACAATATCTTAACACAGTCTCCTACAACACCTCATCATTAGTGCAGTATAAACCAATGGTTAGATCCTAATCTCCTAACATCTAAAGCATTAAACATGAACATAAGATATGTAGATGACTTATAGAATGTAATATGCTAATCATTAGTAATAAGATTATATTTACGTAATAACTACATACAGAAGTATCTAGTAAATTTTATACATGTTCATTCAACATATTCTGCATTCTCCATTTCATAAAGCCATAACCAAAAATAGCAACTCAATGTATACATCATTCCAGAATTTGAATACATTAATATTATAAGAAGTTCCTCAATGGGTCACAATATGCTACACATGAATCATCAAATATACAAAATACATAAAACACATTCAACACTCCCAATATACAACAAAAACCGCCTTATATCACCACACAAGCCACCCACTTGCACCAATTTAACAACCCACCACAAAGCAGATATTTCACCAATAATTGATCTTGTAGAGTTGGGAAATAAGAATAGGTCAGCTGAACTTACTCTGCACTATAGCTTACCAACCTCGTAACAACCCACGCAAGACGCAAGTCACCTAATGAAAACACACCTCTCAATACAAAGGGTGGCAAAATTTATCAGTAAAAAAAAAAAAAATGATATAAGAGAATTATAATTCAGGAAAAAAAAATAAAAAAAAGATCTTGTGTTTCAAGGGAATTATAATTCTTAGTTCTTAGAAAATAGAAATGTTCTCAACTTGCATTCTCAAAATTCAAATGGGCAGGGTCCTCATGAATATATTTTGACTATGAATTTGTTTTTTTAATTTTATATTTAGGTAAATGTAAAAATATACAAACATACTCTATGTAAGATCGGAAAAGGTAATAGATATCCTAAGAACTTTAATTTAAGAAATATTTTTAAAAACTAATCTTTATGGAAAAAGAAAAAAGCAATAGATTATTTTTTTCACAACTTTTTATATTTCCTATAAAAGTGATATTAAAATTTTCCTAAAATAGTAAATTAAGAAATTTTCTAAGGGCAGACCTTATAAGAAAATGACAAAATGAGAGGGAAAAAAAAAAAAAATGAAGTCATGAACATGCATGACTAAAACCTGAGAGAGATATAAGTATAAAGCAATAACCTAACAAAAGTGATTTTTTCCTTCTATCAGTCATGTTACAAGTCATTTAATCTTGAGTTTAATTGTTAATTAATAGATCTAAACTCTAAGCTAAGTCATCCATGATCATAGGTTGTTACATTCAAAGACTTTGCATATCACTGGAACTATAATATTACTCACTAACCCATGTGAATAATAGTTTTAAATTTTCAGTTTGGTTAAAGTTATGAAATATGTAATTTTCACTTTGCTTAAAGTTATAATCACTTAAAAATAAAAGTTACAAATAAAGAGGGGAAAAAATACCAATAACAATGATAAGTCCAACACCAATAATAATTTGGTATTTCTTTGCTATCAACAATGGTTTGTTATACCTCAATTTTATGCTAAAGATGACATTAATTAATAATTATTTCCAATTCCTAGAAATCATACACAATAGGAACAATATTTTTTTAAACAGAATTTACCTGGAGTAGTAGTAATTAAGTTTGCAGATCTTTATCTAAAAGATAAAAGTAGGACCTGCAATGAAAGTAGGACATGCAAAATAAGTATTTTATAAGTTATTAAAATGTAAAGGGAATTCCAATAAAAAAAAAAAATGTAAAGGGAATAATGTAGATAATCTAATTTGACTCAAGCTATGTCAAATCAATAAAATATGACCCAACCTATTTTATAAAAAAAAAAAAATATATATATATATATATATATATACACTCCAATACATTATACATAAAGCCAGTTATATTATTGGAGTGATTGAAGTGCATGGTGGACTAATAAAAAAATAACATTCATTCTCCTCTTATATGCTTTTTCGCAACCTTTTGGTTTCCAAATTTATGTAAAAAATATTGCCAATGAAATTACACCATAAATATTGTTCATAGTAGCTTCCCAATAATTCCCTTCTATATGAAATATGGTATTTTGGTTAAACTTGGAGGATTATTGGTAGTATGTGTTTGCTTTACACTAGAGAGAGTTTATGTCAAAAGTTATTGCAATAGATTCATATTGGTAGCTAGCGTACATTTATGGCTGCTCGAGTATAGTAATTCAATGGATAATTCATTAATTCTAGTGGGTCACTAGCTTTTAACCTAATTTAATATTACAATAGATTATATATATATATATATATATATATAATCTATTGTAATATAGCTGAAAAATAAAACTTTGTCAATTTTCAATGTAGTGGAATCTGTGATAGGTAATAAATGAATCACAGCTAGTTCATTACCTATCACAGATTCCACTACATTGAAAATTGACAAAGTTTTATTTTTCAGCTGTGGTGTATCACAAAATAAGTTAACTTTCTTCATCTAAACTGACACACATTTAATGCATATTCAGTTTTTTCCACATCCCCAAAAAAAAGTGAATAGTTTATTTTTAATTTTATCACATTAACTGGTGCTGTACTACCACGTTAACAGCACCCTACTATATATTATATTGTCAAGGATGTCTTTAGCATCAAGGAGAACTCTATTGGGTACTCCTTGTGATAGCTATCCTTTAGGATCAATCCCAAAAGGAATTAAAAAATGCATGCACGTCTCAGAAGGTATGAATTTTTTATAAAAATACGTGTTGTTTTAAATACCATATAGCATGCATTGTACAATGCATGCTATATTGTTTTAAATGCTATATAGCATGCATTGTACAATGCATGCTATATGGTATTTAAAACAACACATATTTTTATACAATCCATGACCTAAAGGGTTATACCCAATTACAAGCCCTTGATGTTATAAAAAGGCCCTTTCGTGTTGCTGGAAAAGTAATTGGCATGAGATAAAGTTTATGCTATAATTGTAATAATTTAGTCTAATTTGATACTCAATTGGAAACTAATAACATTAACCCCCCCCCCCCCCCAGTACCACTCAAAAAATATAGCAAGTATCAATAAAAAAAATACAATAGTTGTATTTATATATAGGGAGTACAATGAATTTACATCCAAAGACCAATGTGAGATTATCCTATATCCCAACTCCTACACATGATCCAATTTTTTAATTATTTGATTCAAACAACTTAATTATTGGATTGGCTCTAGGCCTCATGATGTGGCTATACGTGAAAGATGTAAATTATGAAGGAAATTTGGTGACTAAATCACATAATAATCATGGGATTTTAAATATAATCAAAGGTATCTCTAGCTAGCTACAATCAATCCATCAACACCATAACGTGATGCTCAAACATTGATACTTGGGAGAGGAGAACCATGCAGAATGGGAGCTAGCTTATGATGTCTTTTTGTCCATTATTCAATTGCAAGAAACAACATATAGAAAGTGTTTGATTAGTTTCAAGGTTTTCTCAACTAGCCATGGTGCCTTTTCCAAATAAATATACATATATATATATATATATATAATCAATGAATAAGTACTAGAAAAACTACGTGCAAACTAGTTGTAACCCATTTACCGATTTTAATAAAAATAATAATAAACATTTGTATTTCTAGAATTACTTCTATTTTTTTAATTTTTTATCTGATTTTGACTATTAATTTCTTATTTAATGCAATGAAATGCTGTCTAAGTTATAAGGAACCATGTGTATGTACATTTTTATATGTTATCAAAGTTACTACTTAGCCAACGTCCACAAAAAATCAGATTTGTTATTTCCTAGTGGGTACCAAGAGAGAACCTTATCCTTTCAAGATTAAAAAAGAAAAAAAAGAAAAAAGGTGAGTCATGTGTTGTACCCACCTAAAGAAGATAAACGTTTCAGGTCAAAAAAGAAAAGGACAGAATGAAGAAGATAAAGTAATCCTTCTAAAAAATAAGATAAAGTGATAACACCATCCAAAATATCTAGTCAGCAAGACTTGGAAAGCCCCAAAGACCTTATCCTTCCAATCATAGCCAAAATCCCACCACAACGCCCTTTAACTACCATTTATTTTTTTTTCCTCTTCAGAAACACACCCCAGCCTCTCTCTCTCTCTCTCACACACACACACACACACACACAAAGTTACATGTTTCCTTCTATGGCCTCTTTAATTCAGTTTATTCTTCATATTGTCTACCTTACCCACAAATCTCAAACCTCTCAAGCTCTGACTTTTCACTTACCAAATGCTCTAGTTCTTTTCCCATCACCAAAGATGTTCTATCAAACCAAACCAAAAACCCACAAACAAATACAAAAAAAATGCAATCAAATCAAATTGATCATACCTTGTAGGTGTGTGTTTGTGGATGGAGGACGAGGTGGAGGCTGGCAGTGGCGGGAGGCCTTGACGGCGGCGGCTGTGAGAGAGTGAGAGAGCGAGAGAGAGAATGAGAAAGAGAGAAGAGTTTTTTTTTGTTCAATTGTTTGAGTAAAGAGAGTTCAGATGATAGTGGCTAGGGTTTTTTCATTTTTTGGGGTTGCTATCGGGTTTTTTTTTTAATTTTATTATTATTTATTTAATAGATCATTATTAATATAAAAACAAAAACCACCCCCCCCCCCAAAAAAAAAACGAAATAAAAAGGTCCCTCAAATTTTTATTCTTTTGGGGTTGGGTCATAGGTCGTTCTTTAATTTTATTTATTTATTTATTTATTTTTTTGTTATAGATTCTTTATATATATATATATATATATCATATTATATCATATACTAATATAATAAAAGTTGAGTTTAGAAGCACTAGTTACGCGACTACACTAAATTGTATAAATTTTTAAGTGGAGTTGTGGTGTGCTTTTGTATTAGAGCATTTCCCTCTTCCTTGTGTGTTTGTTTCTTAAAAAAAAAATGTCATTTGCATAAATTTATTTTTCAATGTTTTCTTAAAAATAGATATAATTTTTACTCTCCCATCATTTTTAAGGTAATGAAAATCATAATTTAAAAAAAAAAATGTAAATTCTTTATCTAATCCTTTATTTTTTTAAAAAAAATTACTTAAAAAAAACTTGCAACATAGTACACGTATGAGTGGAAAAAAATCTTATAAAAAAAAATAAGAAAAGTTGAAAACAAAATCTTAATTAAAAAAAAAAAAAAAAACCAACAACATAGTGCACGTTTATATATGATTTTTTTTTTTTTTTAAATTGATATAACTACACTTAAAAAGAAAACAGCCAATTAAAAAAAAAACATATAATAATACACGTAAAAAGAAAACCACTCTACAAATGAAGTTGAATCGAAGAGAAATTGAGTTGAACTAAAACTCTACTACAACTCTACTAAATCTACTCTATTTTACTATTTAAGAATGCTAAAATAAATAAATAAGAAAACCAAAATGAAGGCTGTGTTTGTTTCGTGTAAAACGTTTTCCGGAAAATACATATTTTCCGGAAATGTTATTTTCCGGAAAAGGAAAATATTTTTAAGTGTTTGGTTGAATTATGAAAATTGTTGTGGAAAATATTTTCATGTGTTTGGATGTATTCTAAAAATGCTATTTTCCGAAAAAAATTTCACATTTTCTCAGCATCCAAACAAATTTTTATTACAAAAAATTTCAACATCACACCCAATTCAACAACAAATTCCGGCAACAACACAACACAACAACAACAACAACAACCACAATAAATTCCGGCAACAACAATCTGTTCATCCAAAAAAAAAAAAAAAAACAACAACAACAACGATCTGGAGCTCGATCGATGCGTGGAGGCAGAGCGATCGGAGCTTCTTTCTCGCTGCGTGGATCGGACTGGGTTCTGCGACTGGATCGGACTACGTTCTTGCTGGGTTCTTGCTGCGTTCTGGGTTTCTCTTTTTTTTTTTGGTGGATCGGAGGTTGTTCTGGCTTTGATTTTTTTTTTTTTGGATCGGACTGCTGCGTCTGGGTTTCTCTTCTTCTTTTTTTGCGTTCTTGGCTGTTGTTCGTGTTGTTGCTGGTTTTCGTTCTCACCAAGTGCAGCGGCTCTCTTTTCTTTTCTGCGTGTCTGTGTTGTTGTGTGAGACCCGGAAATGGTTTGAAGGTAAAATAGGAGCGTAAAACCATTTCCGGGTCAAAGGTGAAAATTTGGTCAAAGATAAGGCATATTTTTCGGAAATTGAATTTTCCTTTACTTGCCAAACACATGGGTCAGGTGGTAAAGGATTTCCTGAAATCATTTACCACCAAAACAAACGGACCCGAAGTGAAGAATTACTACATGAAAGATTTGGCTTTTTCAGTGAGAAGAGCTATATTCTTTTTACTTTTTATTTTTTGCATTTCTATTTTTCTATTAACGTAGTTCAATTATTGCTTTAAATTCTATGATTTTTTTAAAAATGTTTGACATGATGCAATTCGTCTTAATTATTGATTTATTTTTTGATTTAGTGTTCTGATCTTAATTGATTGTGCAGATTATTTTCTCACTTATAGGAATATCAAAATGGCTAGACAGGAATGACAATATCAAAATAGCTAGACACAGGTAATTTTTATGTAAACTTTTACACATTTACATTGCGGCACAATTTTTCTTTTTTCTTTTTTCTTTTTTCCTTTTATGTACATTTATTTATCAAATTTTGAAATTATTTTGATTGCGGTACCCTACAAGGCCTAGATTATTTCCTTACTTATGGAAACATTAAAGTGATTATGATTAGTAATTTATAGGTAAAGTTTTAAATTTATATTGCAGTCTAAATACTTACATTTTTTAGGATTTATGGAATTTGTTTTATTTTTGTAATTTATGGAATTTGTTTTTGACTATATATGCAAGAAATTTATATACGATTAGAATGGGAAGATTTTTAAGTGCCACACACACAAACAAAATCAAATTGCAATTTTAGTACTAAGATCTTAAAGAAATTTTAAACTTGACAAAAATTTTAAAAAATATTTTATAATATCTTTTTTTGCCAAAAAAAAAATACTTACATAAAATACTTTTTCTATGTACTTAATTTTTAAAAATATATTTACCATTTATTTGCTATTAAATTTGATTATATTATCAATATATATATATATATATATATATTAAATCTATATATAATTGGGTACTTAGTTAAAACTCAACAAACATTAATGTTAATTAGATTTAATTGGGTTAATGTATATTTAATCCAATTAATTGGGTGGGCAAATGGATGCAATCTGATTTTGCCTTCCCTAAGTTGAATTTTTTATTTGTAATGACTTTTTTTCTTCAAAAATTTATGTTTCATAATTTTTTTTTCCTCCTTCAGCCTTTATTATTTTAAAAAAAAAAAAAATTACCTACAGTGGCGTTTTTCAAACGCCACTATAGGTCCTACAGTTACAAGGTCCTATAGTGGCGTTTGTTAAACGCCACTATAGGGTGTCGTAAGACCAGGATCTATAGTGGCGTTTGTAAAAACGCTGCTATAGACCCTATAAAACGCTACTATAGAGCCTTTTTTTAAAACGCCACTATAAGACTTCCTGAACGCCACTATAGCTCTGCCTATAGCAGCGTTTATAGAAAACGCCACTATAGGGTACCTATAGTGGCGTTTATAGAAAACGCCACTAAAAAAAAGGCCATTATAGGCCCAGTTTTTTGTAGTGCCAATTTCAAATAGAAACACCAATTATATTTCTTTATTGTTTGAGAGCTGAACTTTTATAAACCTTTACGAATGTTGTACACATACATATCATTATATACCATTTAAAAAAAAATTAATTTACAAAGGTATGTTGCATGTTTTCCGTAGCTTTTCCTCTTACATACTTTATCTTTATTAATATTTTCCTCTTATTGTCTCGGGCTTCATCATGTAAGAATTCTATAATTACTAATTACAATTATGAAACAAAATTGTATATTTGGTTTGTGGTCTTTAGCATTTTTTAGTTTGTCTTACGATTTTCATGAATGTTGTTACCTTGGTATGCTGTATTGTGAAATTTCTCCAACATAGTCTTTCTTAACACAGTAATTGCATCCTATAAGATTTCAACCTCACAAACACACGATAAAAAGGACTGCCCATTATAATCTTGATATGATTGCTTGATTAACAGTAGAATACAATTACAAAAGTGAATGGTTAGAGCTTAAAGTATTTATGTTTTTCTGCATAAGGTAGTGTTCTTGAATATACATCTTTATTACTTATCAAAAAAAAAAAATTTTAAGTAAATTATTAATTAGAATGAAGACATGAATGTGAATGAGAATGTAGAAATTTACTTGAAATTTTGAGTTAAAGAAATTCTTATTGTTTATTAAAGACAATAATATATCCAATATGGTTTATATATTGTATCTTAAATTTGAGGTTTACATGGTTTGATTGATTCGACACATTACTATTTATTGTTGAAGAGAAATTTCAATTTTGAACATTTCTTAAAATTAGATAAATTTTCATTAGAATACTCATGATATTTGACTTCTAGCTTGCAAGGTCAGTATAGTACTATGAATGCAATAATAATAAACTTATTAAAAAAAAAAAAAAAAAAAAACTAATGGTACAGGTTATGATGTATGTATGTATACTTAGCTAAATTTGTGACTATGTGTATACAAAAATTGAAGTTGGATGTAAACGTCCTACCAAGGGAGATTCCGAATATGGTTGGGAACGAATATTACTTCCAAACATGTTCTAGGGATTCACAAAATTAGAATGTTTTCAGTTAAAATTATTTGTGCCACACTCATTTTTTTGCAGCAATTCTGTTTGGAATTCCTAATCTGCACATTATTTACTATGCACACCTGCTTGGTACATAAGAAGTGCTCATCAAATTAAAAATAATATATTAGAACTTCTCATGATACCTTCAAAGCCAATGTAGTACAATGAAAGCAATCTAAATTTTGCTTATGAAAGAATTGTAACTTATTGTTTAAGGATTTATTAGATGTTTGTGAATTCTTGAAGCACCTTTTAATCTAAGTGAAAATTATTGCAGGACACAAAAGACAAATTTGTAAGAAAAATAGAGGAAAGTGGTTTTCTATTTACAACTGCCATATCTGCTGAAGAGGAAAATCAGATGATGATAGCATGCCAATTCAAATGCTTCACAAATGAAGCAAGGCTACTAAACAAAATGCATTGAAGAAGAAGAAAATTTGAAGAGGAAAAAATAACAACTTATTAATAAGTTTTTCTATTTTAGAATTGTTATGATAGAACATTATAATATTTAAAGTTTAACGTATCCCAATGTATTTTATAAATATCATAGCTACAAGTAATACAAACCAATAAATGTACTATATTACCCGGATGAAATTTAATGTATTTTTTATTATATTCTTATGATAAGTTGATAGTATTTTAAATATGTAAAATGTTCTCATGCATTGCGCGTGTTAAATGATTTCTATTGAATATTATTTGGAAATTCATTTTTTTTTTCTGTGTATTTAGGATTTAAATCTATCAATGCCTTACGCTACAAAGTTCTGTTTAATTTTAAGTTTTTGTTTTCCATCTCACCTGTTTTATTACTTTTAAAGAGGGGTAGAAATTATGGGACTTCGAAATTTGAAAGTATATAATGTTCTTTTTACAAAGTTTATTATTTCATAGATTTTAGTCCATATTTCATAGATTTTGTATGTTTTGATTGTGAAATCTAAAAGTATAATGTTTTTTGTACAAAGTTAATAACTTTTTAGGTTGTGGCATAAATTAATTTCCTAAGAGATTCCTATGTGTTGGTTTTGGTGTTAATTAAGGTATTCTAGAGACTCATAAGCTGCTGCAAACAAACCATTCAAGAGAATCATAACCTGTATCAACAAATAATAGTTAGCACATATAGTTTCTCCAAAAAAAAAAAGTTGGCACATATATCTTTAACTAACATTACCTCCAAAAAATAATGAGAACCAATCTCGGCTAATCATGATATATTTATCCCTAACAAGGGTGTGAATGAAATGATTCATCAAACTATTATATATGTACGTAATCATAAGCAAATGGACAAATACATTTTAAGTGCATAGCAGAGAATCAAATGCAAATATGGAATGAAGACTTAAAAAATATTAAACCTGTAATGATAAATTGATTTTAATCTACATAAACATTAGGAGATATCTCTTTTATTTCAAATTTTTATATTTTCCTTCAAACCGTCACACAAATTATGATACATAACTCAAGGGCTCTAACTAATATTTTTCTGACTTTTTATTCCATAAACCTGTAACCATTTTTTTCTTATGAACTTTTTGGTTGTAAAATTTTCTCTAATCTCATGGTTTGATTCATTGTGGTTCCTAGGAACGGTAGATTTAGTATTTGAAATTGTCATGCAAGTTTTAGTTCAATGTGATTCATTGTGGTTCCTAGAAATAGCAGATTTCTTATTTGAAATTGTCATGTAAGTTTTAAATTGGTGTGTTTCAACCTTATATGTGGTTTTTAATTTTTAATTTTTTTTTACTTAGGTTAATTTGTTTCTATGTATTATTTTTTGTAGATTCTTGCTTGAAGTAGTAAATGCTTCAAAAATAAAATGACCTTTGCAAATTGTTAGCAAACTAGTAAAGGGTAGAGTATTGAAAACCAAAATCGTAGAGCACTCCCCTGCAGTGCAAAGTGCGCTATGCAAGCCATAATCCAAGTATAAATTTTATAAATGTGTTTTTTATACAATAGAAGCTTGACAAGATGCTCAAAATAAGTCAAGCTTTAATTGCTTAAAGTCAAATTCTTTTTTTAGACGCTATATGCTTAAATATACTACATTATTGAAGTTTAAATGTATGTAGTGGAAGTATGATAACTAAGTTTATGTTGGATGCAAAGTTCATTAATATATAAAATGATCCTGCGCATTGCGTGGATTAAACACTAGTAATCATAATTGTCAAAACATGAATGTGAATCGATTTTTTTTATCATAAGATACACAAACACCTAATGAAATTTATAAAAATTATAGATAAACATAAGAATATATATATATATATATATATTCACTATAAATTTAAAATATATTCAACTAATGACTAAGTTAATCATTACTCATGTAATAATATTTAACAAAGCTAACTAAATAAATCAAATTAATATGCGTTTATAACATATACATTCATTTTTTATTAAACTCAAAAGTGGACATGAGCCAAAATAATAATTTCTTCTCATCATATTTATTATCTTACCTAATCAACTTCATTTAAGTTGATGTTATCATAATTTTATCATTTTGCGAAATTATTTTGCATTTACCTATCAAAAAGAAAAGGTATATTGCGCATTTGTTAACAGCTGAGACATTTCATAAACCAAACCTTTGATTTTGATGTTTAAATCAGGAATGAATTGATTAATATTGAATAAATTTATTTAGAATGATTCCAACGTTAATTATGCAAACTTATTCTAGCATGAACATCAAAGAACTTCAGTAATGTTTCCCAAACTGTATACTTAATCATAAAAGTATTTCTCTTTTCTCCCCCATCTAGATTGCACTGTTTGACACATTTGCTTTCAAAATTAAACTACTTGAATGTATTAGCCACATAATTCAAACCTACAGTACCACCCAACTTTTTTTAAATAAGTTTTCGCTTAAGGGAAGGGGGAAAAGGAGATTCGAATTAATGACCTCAGTTTAATGAGGAGTGATCCCCAACCAACTGGGCCACCGCTTGGGGTATGGAATTCCACTCAACTAATATAAGAACTGAAGAGAATGAATTGATCTGTAGTACCATGGCTTATGTAAATTAATGAATGCTAAGAAATTCTTCGTGAAAATCTTGCTTGCAATGATTGGGGGCGTGTCATTTAGTTCCAATGTTGATTTGTTGGACCTAATGAGTCCATGAGTGATTCTTTAAGGGATCTTGCATTTGAGCAATCCTTCATTCTAATAAATTATTCTCTAAATTATCAAAAAGAAGAAAAAACAGTGAAGATTCTCAGGTGCCTTTTGTGCCCATTAATACTATATGTCATCTCAAAACCATCCCACCCCAAAAAATAATATCAACATAGCCTTTCTGGTTAAAAGAAGTGTCAAAAAGTCAAGATATAAGTACGTCATTTTGTGCTCCTCTCCAGAACTACACGCCAATTTTTCCAATAATTATACACATGAACAAGAAAAAAAAATCTGGAATTAAAACAGCCTATGCAAAGCCAAATAGAAGAGAAATCTATGATTTGCACAAATTTGCCACCACCAATATTTTGGCACTTCTGAACATGACGGCTATATTAACCCATTTCAGCAGCTTGTTTGGATGCGGATAAAAAGAATTCACCCTAAATACCAAAACAAGTGTAGAAATTACAAGAGTGTAAATTGTTCTTATCAATATTCCAAAAACTTATAACATTGTTATATGTATTAACTTTTTTTCCAACCATGGATCTCAGGCATCTAAACCAATACGGATGACTTTGTAAATTCTAAAAGATAATCCTAGTGTCCTTGTCCACAACCACAGAAGAAAACCCATCAAGATGTCTAGTAGTAGATATTGTTATCGGTGACCCTGAATCCCTCCCCCACATTCACATCACATGATTATGCAATACAAAAAAAAAATCTAAATTAACCACCACAAAACAAAAATAGAAAAAGAAATATGCACCAACTTTTTACCATAAAAAGAAAATTAGAATATCAACCTACCAGCCCATAACATGATTAATCACAGCAATAAGGATTTATTTACCTTGCTTCTTTTTTTTCATTCATTTTGATTCAATCCTAATTGAAACCAAGAATCCAAGCTTCATAGTTATAATTCCATTAAAAACACATACAAACACAAACCCAAGTGAGAATACTTTTACCAAATCCGATTTACACATTTCCTCAAACAAAATCAATCAAACCACAACTAGAATGCACATAAATAAAATCGAACATGCAAAGACGGAACGTATATATTGATGATACTGAGAAATTCACCAGTGAGCTACACGATACCTACGCGCTTGAATGTGAACCTGCACAACACAAAGAAGGAAACCTAGCAGAGAGCACCAGTGTGGTGCCGGCCAAACACCCTCCGAAGGTTAAGTCAGAAATATTCTGACAACTCTAGAGTGTTAGAGAGGGTAAAATATGTGTACCTCGATTTGTGAGGGTATTGGGGCTTTTATAATGGTAGAGGGTGGACCTCTCTTCCTTGGAGTAGAAGTCTTTTCCTTATAGGAATCCTTATGAACGTAGATTGCGGAATCCTTTCCTTATAGGACATTACGAAGCGTGTCGCAAGTATCACACACCGAGGGCCTTTCTGCCTTCCTCATGGGCCTCGGACCTGCTGATACTTCATACTGGACCCTTTCCCATAGATTTGGTGACAATGGGTCCGTCCTCTATCGGACCACAGCAGATAACCGTCAAGCCCATCTCAAACCCAAATTCAGCCTCTTCAGTTGCCCCCGTCACCCTATGGGTCCGTCATACTTTAGTGGAGGGAAGCATGGGGTAACGGTAATCATTAAGGAGGGTGACGGTTGAGAGGCTTGTAGGTCGTCGGCTCCAAGTCATTAAGGTTGACGGCTCCAAGGTACACCGTCCGTAATTAGCGATGCTGACAAGATCTGGGAAGCATTAATGGTTCATGACACGCGCCGCACTCCTAGAGGCCATTGTATGGGATCGAAGCGTCGCTTCGTCTTCCATGCACCTTTCCTATAAATATCAGACCTTTGACTCTCATTCTCCACTTTCATCAAAAACTCAATTGTCAGAGCGCGATCCGTCATCTTTATCAGAATACACCGTACAAGTGTAGTGTCCGTCAGCAACTTTACTCCGTTCACGTATTAACTAGTAAGTACACTCTTTCATACTTTTCTCCCGTTGTATTACTTTTACAGTTCAAAACTTTACTTCCGTTATCCATTCTTAGACCCGTCAGAGTCTTAGGTTCTGTCGTCACTTGTAGGCAATGTCTAGTGCGTCAAGTAATCAGTCGATTGTCCGTGACGGGGCAGATTATGAGGAGGTATACCCGTCAGGTCACAAAGACCAAGAGAGTTCAAGCAAAGAGAGGAGTACGTCCACCTCTTCTCCGTCCTCAACAAATGAAGATACAGAGTTAGATGAACCGGGGGAAGGTTCTGATGGCGAGGAACAAATAGGATCCGTCATAGGAGCTGGTGGACCAAGGGAGTTCATTATGCTTAAAGAGTGGACGGTGAACGATTTCACATCCACTATCAAGGAGACTCACTTCAAAACACTTAGGGCTAACTACTAGATTCTAGATAACATTCTCATCCGCCTCCCTTATTCATTAGAGAAGTGCTATTATGGCGGCGTACAAGGCCTTAGAGTGTACGAGTAAATGTTAAAGGTAGGCGCGAATTACTTAAGTATCTGGGTCTATCCGTCAACCAAATATCACCCAATCCCTGGAGGGTCTTCATAGCAATGGAGGTCCTGTACGGGGCTTGGTCAGACGGATCAAGGAGGTTGACGGTGAGAGAGTTTCTTCATTGCTACCGTCCAGATGAAATTGATAAATCTAGGGGTATATACAGTTTTATAGCTAGGAGTAAGTTATTAAAAGTAATATATGAAACTCCAGACTCCAACAGAGACTGGAAGAGTCGTTATTTTTTCTTAGAGGTTGACGAGTGGATGTGTTGTCCAGGGGAGACGGATCACATGCCCGTCGACACTACTTGGGGCATATTGCCTCAAGCTAGTACATATCCGTCTCAATATGTAAAGATTTCCATAACCGTTCAGTTTAATAGGTTTTAACCGTCCTCTTCTTTGCAGTGCGACGGCGTCCACAAGTTAACCTTGAGGAGTACAGTTTTTTGGAGAAGATTTTGAAGAAAACTACGCCGAAGGAAAGGACCTGGGCAAAGTTGGTCAATCTCAACACAATCCATTGGTACTGTGACAGTCCAGAACCATCAGAACCAGCGATAAAGTACGAAAATCGGATCCGTCAACATAAGTCCGTCTTTCCAAAATGTGTATGACCCATTATTATTATACTTAAAGAAATTAACTTTGTCCGTTTGTCTTCGCAGAAATGGACGATGCAAAAAGAAGGTCGATTATCAGGGCAAATGCTGCAAAGAACAGGGGGACGGGTGATGCTGATCCCAAAGAGACGGGTGTCATCAATCCGTCAGCAAAGAGAAAGCAACTCGCCAAAGGAGACCGTCCTCCCAAGAAGCCCAAGATTCCTTTGGAACCCGTCATGGGGCTTATGGTGGAGGGTGCTAAGGCCGTCACCCCAGCCAAATATGGGGCCGGTAAGGGCCTCATGAAGGGTCTGTCTACAAGCGAGAAGAAGCCACCTGCCCTTCTTCGGGACGGCCCTAAGTACGCCTTGAAACAACTTTCGTCCATCATGACCTCTGAAGACTATGAGGACCTGGGTAATCACTCGACGGAAGCAATGGGTGAGACGGGGCTGTTTAGCATCACCCAGGTAACTGTCCTCTTATTTCTTATCCATCCATTCATTTGCCTCTGCTTAAGACTAATTTATCCCCATTGATTAGGCCATGGTCATGATGAAGGGTCTGTTTGAACCATGAGACGACCTTAGGCCGCATTCGAGAGAAGGCAAAGGTGACGGATAACGAGTTGGCTGAGCTTCGAGCCTCAAAGATGATCCAAGATAAGAAGCTCAGAATGGCCGAGGAGGCGCGGGACCAGTACCTTGAGGTGACGGAGCAAATGAAGAAGGTTCTTGAGAAGAAGGAAGAAGCACTCCGTCAGGCCAAGGAAGTTGCTATGCTGGAGTACCGTGATTCTGACGCCCTTCTGTCCGAATTAGGAGTTTCATATGCCGACGGTTTTAACGAGGCCATCCGTCAAGTGAGAGCTCTACATCCTCAGCTGGACTTGTCATCCGTCAGTATCAACGTTGCGGAGCAAACGTCCGTTCAACCTGCTCAATCTGAGGATACGGACAAAATCTTCGGCGAGAAAGCTCCCCCCGACGCCCCTCTCGACCAAGCTGTAGTTGAAAGTGACCTAAAAGATGGTCCATCCCATCGTAGTGAAGAGAAGGAAGCCCCCGTTGTAGGATAATTTTAATTTTATTTAGTTTTTATGCTGCTTGTAATATATTTGGAGAACAATTCATGACTCCGTCATGTTTCCATCTTTTGTAAACACTTTTTATTTTTGGGTACGTACTCTGTTTAACTTTGCTCTTTTTAATTTAAAAAGTGGTTTGACATACTCCGTTGGGTGAAATTCATTCATTCACATTATTTAAAAGTTTGATTTTCGAATGACTCCGTTCACATGGACGAGTTTAGACAGGTGTTGTCCTCTGGATGTGATTTTGTCAATTTATTACCATGGTGGGACAAGTAGGTTAAGGGGACCTTGCCTTGAATCCATCCGTGTTTAAGGACATAGGAAGCTTACAAGGACCCAATATCCGTCCATGTTTGGACAAAGTAATAACCGTCCACTTTGTGGAATTTTGTATAATCCTGTTTTCTTTGTAGATCCGTCATAATATTTTTTATCCGTCTAAATTGATTTCGCGGATAGTATAATTACTCCTTTAGGTTTAATCGTCCACTTTGTTGAATTGTATTCGTCTACTTGCGGATTTCGTAAGTAAGATCCTCTTTTGGGACGATCCGTCCGCTTTGCGGCCAGGCGTGAAAAAGACCATCTTTTGGGATGAACCGTCCATCTTATGGACTGAGTTAGATCCGTCCATAATGTGGACTTTTTTGAAAAAATTTTATCCGTCCTCTATGGGACTTTGGATTTTCATCCTCTTGGGATGATCCGTCCATCTTGTGGACTGAGTTAGATTCGTCCATAGTGTGGACTTTTTTGAAAATTTTTTATCCGTCCTCTATGGGACTTTGGATTTTCACCCTCTTGGGATGATCCGTCCAACTTGTGGACTAAGTTTTATCCGTCCTCTATTGGACTTGGGATTTTTTCATCCTCTAGGGATAATCCGTCCAACTTGTGGACTTGGTTTTATCCGTCCTCAATGGGACTTGGGATTTTCATCCTCTTGGGATGATCCGTCCAACTTATGGACTTGGTTTGATCAAGCAAGAAACATAGTAGAGTCTGAATACTTCTGTTTATTGAAAGAAAACCATGCAGAAGAAAAAAGGTGCCTGCCCCCTTGGGCTTAAAAAGGTACTTGTAGAATTGTTTGAAGTAAAGATTAAAAAATGGAGAAAAAATTGTTTGAAACAAAAGCTACTAAAAACTAAGTAATAAACTAGAAGTTGGGGGAGCATTGATGCTCTTCATGTCGTCTCTACTGGTAGTATCTTCGTGGGTGCTCCGTGTTCCATTGGTGTTGAAGCTTCTGTCCGTCTGGAGTTTCGAGGTGGTAGGTTCCTTTCCTTTGCCAAGATGAGATTCTGTATGGTCCTTCCCAGTTGGGGCCGAGCTTTCCCTGCGAAGGATCTCTAGCAGCTCCCATTACCTTCCGGAGCACAAGATCTCCGACCTGGAAGTCCCTGTGTCTGACATTGGTGTTGTAGTATTTTGCCATGAGGTTCTGATATCGTGCCTTCCTCTACTTCGCTGTAGCCTGGACCTCATCCACCAAGTCTAGTTAAAGCCGCATGGCTTCTTCGTTTCTATCCTCCTTGTAGTTCTCCACCCGATAGCTCGTAAGCCCTACCTCCGCAGGGATGACAGTGTCACTTCCGTATGCCAGCATAAACGGTGTTTCTCCTGTAGGTGTTCTTACTGTAGTACGATATGCCCATAAGACGCTTGGCAGTTCGTCAGGCCAGATGCCCTTTGCCCCCTCGAGTCGGGTCTTAATTATCTTGAGCAAGGACCGGTTCGTGACCTCGACTTGTCCGTTGGCCTGTGGGTGCGCAGGCGAAGAGTAATGATTCTTAATACCCAACTCCGAACAGAAGTCCCTAAATGCACTGTTGTCGAATTGTTTTCCATTGTCGGAGATAAGCACTCTTGGTATCTCGTACCTGCAGATAATATTCCTCCACACAAAGCTTCGAATGTTCTTCTCTGTGATAGTGGCTAGGGCCTCTGCTTCCACGCACTTGGTGAAGTAGTCGATACCTACTACAAGAAATTTTAGTTGCCTTAGTGCTGTCGGGAAGGGTCCCATGATGTCTAATCCCTATTGGGCAAAGGGCCAAGGGGCCATCATCGATGTCAGCTCCTCGGTTGGTTGCCGGATCAGATTACTGAACCTCTGACATTTGTCGTAAGTTTTGACGTACGCTTGCGCATCTTTTTGCATCGTAGGCCAATAGTACCCTGCCCGGACCAATTTGTGCACTAAGGATCATGCCCCTGAGTGGTTTCCGTAAATACCCTCGTCATTACATAGTCTACTTCCTCGCTGCCCAAGCATCTTAGGTACGGTCGGGAGAATCCTCTTTTGTATAAGATATCTTTGATCAGCACAAACCGTGAGGCTCGTACTTTTAGCTTCCTTGTTACGTCTTTCTCATCCGGTAGAGTGCCTGATCTTAGGTACGCCATCAATGGCGTAGTCCAATTGTCCACAGAACTGACTTCCTGTATGTTTGTTCTGTCATTAATAAGCGAGGAGTATTGTACAAATGATAATACCTGTTCGGGAACGAGCATAAGTTCTACTGAGGCTACTTTTGCCAGACGGTCGGCGCACTCGTTTTCTTCCTTTGGGATTTGAACGAATTTTACTTTGAGGTTGCCGATCCGATTCTTCACTTCCTCCAGGTACTTCTTCATCCTCAAACTCTTGCATTCGTAGCCTCCGTCAATGTGACGTATTACAACTTGGGAGTAGCAGTGTGCGACTATGTTTTCAGCACCTGCTGCTCTCACGAGGTCTAGCCCCGCTATCAGTGCTTCATATTCGGCCTCGTTATTGGTCGTGGGGAAGTCGAGTCGGATCATGCACTCGATTTTATCCCCTTCTGGGGTTCAGATGACTACACCAGCTCCTCCAGCCTTTTTGTTTGACGATCCGTCCGTGTGGATACTCCATTGCGTGGCTACTTTCTTCTCTTCATCCTCCAATTGTGTGAATTCTGCAATGAAGTCAGCCACAGCTTGCCCTTTCATTGCAGTTCGTGGGCGATATTGTATGTCAAATTCACTCATCTCAATTTCCCACAAAGCCATTCGTCCGGCTGTCTCGAGGCTACCTAAGGCTCTTCTCAGGGGTTGGTTCGTCAGGACTATGATAGTATGGGCTTGGAAATACGGCTTTAGTTTTCTTGCCGTTGTTACCAATGCGAAAGCCATCTTCTCTATTGGCGGATACCTTTCTTCTACTCTTCGGAATGCCCGACTTGTAAAGTAGACGGGTTTTTGGGATCCGTCTTCCTCTCTTACTAATGTCGCGTTGACCACCGCTTTTGAAACAGCTAAGTAGAGGTAGAGTTCTTCTCCTGGTCTGGAGGGGCTGAGCAATGGCGGGGATGTGAGGTAACTCTTTAATTCTTCAAAGGCCTTCTGGCATTCTTCCGTCCATTTGAACGACTTTCTTAGTATTCTAAAGAATGGTAGACATTTGTCCGTTACTTTCGAGACAAACCTATTCAAGGCGGCAATTTTGTCATTCAGTCTTTGCGCATCTTTGATCGTCTTTGGTGGTTCCAACTCCATGATGGCCCGAATCTTTTCTGGATTAACCTCTATCCCTCTGTAAGATACCATAAACCCCAAGAACTTTCTTACCGTTACCCCAAACGCGCACTTTGTTGGATTAAGCTTCATATTGTACGAGCGTAGTGTGTCGAAAGTCTCCTCAGGTGATCATCTTCAAGTAGGCTCTTCACAAGCATGTCGTCTACATAAACTTGCACGTTCCTGCCGACCTGGTGTGCGAACATTTTGTTCATCAGTCTTTGGTATGTTGCGCCTGCGTTCTTGAGTTCAAATGACATCACTTTGTAACAAAAGAGCCCTTGGCTAGTGATAAAAGAGGTTTTCTCCTGGTCAGCTGTTGTGAAATTTTAAAATACTCGCAAGTGTACGAACCGTACCGAAGTATAGTTTGACAAGAACGAGGTCGAACCCACAGGGACTTGAATGAACGTAGGAAAATTAATTAAACCTTAACCAAATTAATCCTAATCTAGTTTAATAAAAATTAGTTGTTTTGAAATTAAATAAACTAAGCAAATAATAAAATTAAGCAAATAGTTAAACTAAGCAAAAGATATAAAGCAATAAAAAGACGTAAATAATTAAGGGAAAGGAATTAAGGTTTTGGAATCCACCTTGTAAGTCATATCAGCATATATTTATGGTCATTAATTTTTCCCAACTCACTACATGATAATCTAGAAATCAATCTTGCTATCATGGAAAATATCCTCATTAAAATCCTTATTTTAAAAATCAAAAGCTTGTTCTTCTTCGCTTCTTAAGTATAAAACCAAATCATCAATTGTATCCGTAGCCAAACAAATCACAAGATATATCCAATTCTAAAAATCAAATCATAACTTGTATCCATTGACAGACAAATCACAAACGATATCCAATTTTATAATCAAGAATTAATAAACCAAGCATTCAATTAATTAAGACAAATCCTAAATCATGAGAAAAACATGATTGAACTCATATCTAGAATCCCATCTTAGTCAATTGATATGAAGCAAGAACAATTTTAATCATTAAAGAACAATTATTGTGGAAAAAAATCAAATCACATAAATATTACTAATAATCCTTAACAAGGTTTCATCCTCAACCTTAATTATAAGTTTAGCTACTCATAGTAATTGAAATAAAACAAAAGAATAAAATACTAAACATTAAACTAGACAAATAAAATAGAGAAAGAAATAGTCACAATACTATCATGGAGAAAAGCTACAGAGAAGCCACATGCGGCACTACCTCTTGCTCCAATTTTCTATTTTGCATCTCAGCCCTACCACTAGCCTCTCTGAATTTTGCCCTAAAAAGCCTTTAAATAGGTCAAGGAATCCTATTACAAGTTGAATTCCCGTTTGGAGAAAATCCCAGATTTTTAGGCTTCACTTAACTGACTATTTTGGCCCATTTAACTTCAGAATTCGGGCTCCTGGTAAACTAAAAATTTGTAGCCCTTTAAGTTAAATTTCCAGCCCAACTTGAATCATCTCAATTGGACATCTGAGCCGAAAGTTATGCCAAAAATACTAACTGATGTGCAGGCTGGAATCCTAATCCGAATTGGACTTGGATTTGGTGCAAATTTCATTTGATTCCTTACTCCAGTTGGACTTAAATTTAATATTCATGCCTGGATGGATGTAATTTGGCTTGATTCAATTGGCCTAGCCCCACTTTGCATGTAAAGCCCTTCTTACCTGCAACACAAAGATATTACATAATCAGTCACAAAATAACATAAAAGTAAAGCTAAATATGTAGATATGTGAGTATTTTATTGTATATATTTCATGCACATCATCAGCTTCGTCCATTTTAATTTGATTATAGCCTGAGAAGGCATCCATGAAGCTCAAGAGCTGGTGTCTGGCCGTGGAGTCAACCAAGGTATCTATTCAAGGCAGTGGGTAACTATCCTTTGGGCATGCTTTGTTGAGGTCCGTGAAATCGACGCACACTCGCCATTTTTCGTTAGCTTTTTTGAGCATCACTATGTTTGCCAGCCAGTCGGGGTAGTAGACTTCCCGGATGAAGTTCGCTTCTAGCAGCTTCTTCACCTCTTCCGCTATTGCCTTGTCTCGTTCCTGTGCGAACACTCACTTTTTCTGTCTGATTGGCGAGAATGATGGATTTACATTCAGCCTGTGAGCTATGATCGAGCTTTCGATCCTTGGCATGTCTTCGTGGCTCCAGGCGAACACATCCTGATTCATTCTTAGGAATGCTATAAGGGCTTGACAGACTGTCTGGCTTGCCAGTATCCCCACTCTGGTAGTCCGTTCAAGTCTGGATTCATCAAGGGTTATTTCTTCTAGTTCCTCCACCAGCTCTACTGTCGTCCGTGTGTCCTCTATGCACACGGTTTGCTGCTGGTCCTCCATTTCCAGCATGGCAACGTAGCACTCACGGGCGGCCACCTGGCTCCCTCGTAATTCACCAATCCCGTATTCTGTAGGGAATTTGATCATCAGGTGGTAGGTTGATGTTGCCGCCTTCCATGCATTGAGGGTAGGTTATCCGATGATAGCGTTATATGCGGATGAACAGTCGACCACAACGAACGTCACATCTTGTGTGATCTGTTGGGGGTAATCCCCTACCGTCACCAATAGTGTAACCACACCTAGTGGAAACACTCTTGTTCCTTCGAAGCCAACCAACGGAGCGTTTGTTGGTGTCAACCGATCCCTGTCAACTTTCATTTGTTGGAACGCGGGGTAATAGAGATTGTCCGTTGAGCTACCGCTGTCCACTAACACCCTGTGCATGTTATACTCTCCCACCCATAGAGTGACCACTAATGCGTCGTCATGTGGGTGGTGGAGACGTCGTGCATCTTCCTCTGTGAATTCGATAACTGGGCTATCTCTCCGTGCTATCTTTTGTGCTAAACCTGTCAGCTGGACGTTATGGATCATTTGGAGGTAAGTCTTTCGGGCCTTCTTGGAAGACCCGGTGGTTAATGTTCCCCCTACAATCATCCTAATGTCTCCGATTGGGGGTCTAGGACGCTCGTTATCCCTTCGGGGCTGCTGGTCTTGAGGTGGCTGGTCCGTCCTATCCTTTCTGAAGAACTTTTGTAATTTTCCCTATCTAATAAGGGCCTCTATCTGCTGCTTCAAGTCATAGCAATCTGCTGTATCCGTGATCGCAGTGGAAACGGCAATATTTATCTCGTGACCTTTTGCTAGGATCTCCTTTCAGCTTTCCTGGGAAGGTTAGGGCACCTTCGTCCTTGATTTGCATTAGGACTTGTTCTATTGGAGTAGTCAACGGGGTGAAGTTCGTGAACCTCCCCCCTGGTGGCCTAGAGAGTCGCTCATCCCTTCTGTCTCCCCTTCTAGGCCTCTTCGACCTTTGGTCCCATCGTTCGTCTTCATGCCGATCCCTTTTCCTTGGTTTCTCATCTCGGGCCTGCAATGCGTCTTCAGCATTCATGTATTTGGTTGCCCTGTAGAGTACTTCTGACATGGTCTTAGGGTTGTTCTTGTATAACGAGAATAGAAACTTACCCTTCCGCAATCCGTTCGTGAAGGCCGCCACCAGGATTTTGTCGTCGGCTTTGTCTATTGAGAGCACTTCTTTATTAAAGCGCGTTATGTAAGTCCTCAGTGTCTCGTCCTCCCGTTTCTTGATACTCATCAAACAGGCTGTGAACTTCTTATACCTGTGCCCTTCAATGAAGTGCATAGTGAACTGAGCGCTCAGCTCCTTGAAGGTGCTAATGGAGTTTAGCGTCAATCGGCTGAACCATACCCTTGCGGGGCCTTTGAGCGTGGTGGGGAAGGCCCTACACATGATCTTGTCTGCTACTCCCTGAAGATGTATTAGGGTTTTGAAAGTCTCTAGATGGTCTAGAGGGTCCTTCACTCCGTCATAGCCGTCTATATGAGGCATGCGAAATTTGTGGGGCAAGGGGAAAGAGTTCACGGTCGCAGTGAAGGGCGAGTCGGTGCGGTTGACTAGATCATCAAGATCACTGGAAACTCGCCCCTTGAGCGCGTTCATCATAACCTCCATCTGTTCCCTCATCGCTGCATCTCTGCTATAATATGTGGTGGAGTCGCATCCGTGAGGGATGGCATGCTTAAGTTCTGCCTTTCTGGTTTGCTTGGGGTGTGGCTGCCTTCAGGTTTCTCCTGATTTTTCTTTGGAGCGCTGGTCCCTTCCTGATCTTCTTGTTGGTTATTCGGTGCCTTATTCTTCTAACGCAGCTGTTCTTCTAAGTCGTGATTTTGTTTGGTGAGACGTTCCACGGCGACACCGAGAGTCCGAACTTGTCTCTCGAGGGCAGTCGTGGGTGGTTCGTCTGCTTGAACGTCGTTAGTAGTTGCCATCGAGCGAGTGAGTACCATGCAACCCTTTAGTCCGGGAAACGATAGTATGGCTTATGAATCTCAACTTCGGTTTCCCACAGACGGCGCCAACTGATGATGCTGAGAAATTCACCAGTGAGCCACACGATACCTACGCGCTTGAATGTGAACCTGCACAACACAAAGAAGGAAACCTAGCAGAGAGCACCAGTGTGGTGCCGGCCAAACACCCTCCAAAGGTTAAGTCAGAAATATTCTCATAACTCTAGAGTGCTAGAGAGGGTAAAATATGTGTATCTCGATTTGTGAGGGTATTGGGGCTTTTATAGTGGTAGAGGGTGGACCTCTCTTCCTTGGAGTAGAAGTTTTTTCCTTATAGGAATCCTTATGAACGTAGATTGCGGAATCTTTTCCTTATAGGACTCTATGAAGTGTGTCGCAAGTATCACACACCGAGGGCCTTTTTGCCTTCCTCATAGGCCTCGGACCTACTGATACTTCATATTGGACCATTTCCCATAGATTTGGCAACAATGGGCCCGTCCTTTATCGGACCACAGCAGATAACCGTCACGCCCATCTCAAGCCCAAATTCAGCCTCTTCATATATTATAGTAAATAGTTAAAGAAAGATTCTTTTACTAGGATTTCAGAGGCTTTCTAGGTAGAATCTCCATCAATTCTACATATACGATTACAGAACAATAAACTACAAAAATTTAATCTACATAAAATTGAATTATCCATAAAAAAAAATTAAATTAAATCTAAAATTGGCGACTATAATTTCTTCTCTCCCCTTATTTTTCTCGGTTAACCCATATTTTAGGAATTCGTCAAAAAATTCTCTCAAATCCACAACTGTGTTCTGCATCATCAGTTTACTTAACTTTTTGCTTATTTATTTTTGTTGAAAATATGGTAAATTATACTTATAAATAAATAAAGTGAGATTTTAAAATGGAATATTGATGAAATGGCAAGAGTAACAAGACAAAAGCATTAATGTCAATCCCATCCAGAGTTTCAGTTTTTATGCTTTCATTTAGTTTATGGACCTGAGGGGTACAGATACATGTGCGAAATTTCAGTGCTTCAATAGCCAACGGGGTAGAATTGTTTGATTAAACTTTTCTCTTCGTGATCTTTGAACTCAGTTCTGTCTTCGCATGATCATCAGCATCCATTACTGACATGTACTGAAAGCTTGGGATGTATGTTTAAAAACACAATGGCAAGATGAGGTTTCCTGGTTCCCCCATCATAGGTCATCTTTCCACCTCTTATGGCTTTGGTTTAATTTTAGCTTTGGAGGTGAGAGTTTGAGTTTAAATTAAAATATAACCTACTTGATCACATGTTTGAATGTGCCGATACAACTATACTTACTGTTTGAGAAATTCATTATTACCAAGTCTATCTCTTATTCCTATGATTTCTTTTTAATTTTGGTTAAGATAATACTAAGTTTGTGTAACAAACACAACTTCTCACATTCATAAACAGTGCAATGAGGCCAAAGATCCCAATCCCCAAAGCAAAAATAGCAATAAATTATAACAACTGTCATATTAATCAAGCAATTGGAAATTTAGTCATAAAATATAGTACAACTCACTAGTTAGTAGCAACAGGAGAATAATATAAGCTGTGACACATTTGACTTTTTATGTTATAGTCCCAACATATTCCATTTGGAGCCATCGAAAATACTTAGGATTTTATAATCACCGAAAGGAAAGCATGGAATAGGACAGAAGTTTTATAATTGCAATGATACGAAAAGAAAAACAAAAAATGCTTGAGCTTCTTGATCTTATTCGGCTCATCCCATTATAATTAAGAGATTATAGTATTGTGGTAGATATGCATTAAGGTCAATGTGATGTTAAAACTAAGTAATGCATACAATATTAGAATGACAGTCCATCTTACGGAAACCAAACAAGAATCAAATCCCATAAAATAGAAACAAGAATCAACTTGTTTGATTGTGATAAAATACTATACAAAATAAAGAAACACCGACTCTTAGTATAGGGCCTAGCAAAAATTATTCAAATGTAAGATTGATGTATGATTTTTGGGGTTGTTTTTCCAATCCATTGAAATGATAATGTATGATATTGTGTCACACATGTAATCCTCAACATGTATTTGAATTCTTTTTATGAAAAGTCTTACAGATTTGTCTTGGTATCAATGGTAAGTTTAGCGATATGTATCCACATGGGATATTTATTAGATGGAATCGGTCTGGATAAAAGATTACAAATAGTACTATTCATACCTTGACTAACTCTTTTAGAATATAAAGCAAATGTGACTAGCACAATATGATTAATGCTTCCTTAAACCATGACAAATTATATCATACTCACCAACCTAGTAAACTATTATTTAGATAGGTTTGATCTTTATTAATGAATGCATTGATCTAAAATGATTAGGTGTACAATACTCTATTAACTTCATGACACAATTATTTTTATTGGAATGATGATGAAGTATAATATAGTAGTATTATTTTAAATCCAGAAGAAGACAATTATTTTTATTGGAACAGAATCCTCAGATACCTAATCCATTATATCATAAAATTCACACCAAACAATTATCCCTCAAATCCCTTACTAACTTCAATCCTAATCCAAATGCAATTGTATTTTTCATCCTCATGGGAAAGGGGGAAAAGGGGTAGTCTCATAACCACATTTAACCAAGCTATTTCATCAAATTGTTGGTCAGCTATGCCAAATTGCCAATCTTGAACTATTACAAACTGCATATATTTTACAATACTATATTTTAATTACCAAGATATTTTAGTATGTCTTCAATTACAGGATATGCGTCAACAACAAAAGGAAATGTTAAAACAGAGATTTGTCATTGCAAACAAAAAATGATACAAGCATGTACACCGCTAATTCTCACCTAAGGAGACAGGGTGAGATTACATTAAGAACACAGAAGATAAAAACCTATTGCCATCACAAGGAAAGTTGGTGCACCGATTTACACATTTCCTCAAACAAAATGAAAAAATAAAAATAAAAACCCACAAGAATCAATTAAACCACAACTAGAATGCACATAAATAAAATCGAACATGCAAAGAAGTAACATATATATTATAGTAAATAGTTAAAGAAAGATTCGTTTACTAGGATTTCAGAGACTTTCTGGGTAGAATCTCCATTGATTCTATATATACGATTACAGAACAATAAATTGCAAAAATTTAATCTACATAAAATTGAATTATCCATTAAAAAAAAAATTAAAGCTAAAATTGGCAACTATAATTTCTTCTCTCCCCTTATTTTTCTCAGTTAACCTATATTTTAGGAATTCGTCAAAAAATTCTCTCAAATCCACAACCGTAAAAGGCACAAAATCATCAAAGATCTCAAGAGATTAAGCGAATTAATATCACGTTTGGTTGCATAGAAAACAAAAGAGGAAAAATAAAAATTGGAAAACGAAAATTAAACTCAAAATTTTCATTTCCTTTTCGTTTTTAATTTTTTGAAGTGACCAAACAGAGGAAAAAGCTGTAATAGTAAAGGAGATTGAGATCGAAGATGCTTACTATTCAGGATTCATGACTGAATAGTCATTGTTGGTGGAGGATCTACGAAAAGCTTGACCGAGTTTAGACTGGTCCGACAGAGAATGCTAGATCGGGTTATGGCGAAGAAGAACAATTGAAATGAAATAGTGAAATGGAGAAAAGGGAAGAACAGATCAGAGGGAAGAAACGAAGAAAGTGGACGCTGATGAAACCGAAAAGTTCGGTTCAAGCGTTTATATAGAAAGAGGATCAATGAGAGAGAGAGAGAGCTTATCAATTGATGAGGGAGGCTAAGAGGCGGGAGGTTTGTGGGTATTGGGTTGAGAGCACGGCGGTGAGTTTGGGATTGGGAGCTAGGTTGAGAGTGAGCTAAGAGTGTTTTCAATTTAGGGCTTTTCTCAACTATGTTGAAATTTAGGGTTTCTTTCAATTTATAGCAAACCTAGAGCTGCTTTTGATTAAACGTAGCTTAAATAGGTCTGGACTTGCGTTTAATCAAACGCAACTCTATAAAGGTTCAAGCTGCGTTTATTAAACGCAGCTCTGGGATATATTGAAAAAAAAAAAAAAATTCCTTGGATAGGTCTATAGCCATATTTTTAAAAACGCAACTTAAGGCCTTTCCAGTTAAACACAGCCTTAGCATCACAAAATGCGGCTTTAGAGCTGCTTTATAGCTATGTTTAGAAAACACAGCTATACCTTTAAGAGTGGAGCAGCGTTTTCCAAAAACGCGACTCAAATTACCCCTTGTAGCTGTGTTTTTGAAAAATGCAGCTTTTGGATGCGTTTTTTGTAGTGCCACCACCACATCCACCAAACCCATGACCCAAAATCAAACTCCATCATCACCACAGCTACCAAACCAACTACCCCATGTTGTCCCTAATCTATATTTGTTTTAGAGAGAGAGAGTTTGAGCTAGAGAAGAATAAGAGATGAGGAGAAGAAGAGAAAGCAAATAAAAAGACCTGAACTGTAATCTTACCGACATTGTCTTTGATTCTTCATGTAGTTTCCAAACGCTTCAAACCCTACCTTAACGACATTCACGTAAGAGACCTGAACTTTGTTCTACGGTCGGAAATCTTTGTGCATTTTGAAGGGCAGCTCAGGGCGTCACACCTGATCCTCAGTTGTGTTCCTTCTTATACCAGCTACAGGACCCTAGATCTGCTTTAACGGTCGGCAGCCTTCTGGTGTCGTACATTGACATTCGCTTGCCCGGATTCCTGCCAAGGGGTCTTATTGTGGGAAAAACTCAAGAGAGAGGGCCTTGGTTTACAAGGGAAGGCTTCTTAGTACCAGCTCGAGACGGTTCAGTGGACTTAGTCGTCCACGATAGAGTCGAGCACGTCCTTGTTGAAGATCAATCCAACCCAGAACCAAATGACGATATGGTTCAAAGGTGCAATATTGTAAGGTTGAATTTAATCAACCATCTTATTGGCTTTATTTCGTGTCAAATTTGCTTGTAATTCGACATTTAGAAACCCTATATTTAGGTGGGAATCATATACGGGTAGTGTGTGAGAGAGTGTGAAGAAATGCTCAAGAATGTGCAGTGAAGTAGGGACTCGCGACTGGATCTCGCCGCTGGCAAGCTGCCAGAAGATGCATACGAGTGAAGCATACAGAGAAGCTAAACCGTCATGCCAGCTGTAGCACTACAGGACAAAAATTCCAGACTAGCCATTCAGTTAGCTCGCGACTTGAACTCGCGACTCAGTCGAGTCACGAGGCCAAGTCGCCAACCAGCTCTATTTTGAAAAATGACTCTTCGCATTCCAAACACCCACCACTATATATAGACCTTATACCCACAAAATGTAGAGAGATTTTAGAGAGAATTTTGAGAGAGAAACCTTAGAGAAAAACAAGATTGATTCATCCACAATCTTTACATAGAGACTCTTCAAATTCCTCTACTCTCATCCTCTCCACTGTTACATCCTTGAGAGGTTCTTACCTAAATCCTTTTCTCACCTCACCCACATCTGTGAGAAGGTTATTTGGTGCTTTGGGAAGCAGTTAGGAAGGGACCAATGTTTATTGGTTGATACTATGGGCTATAGCAGAATCCGATAAGCTAAAGAAGACAAAGGTTCAGCGCAACCTCATTGGAGCAAGAAGCTTAGAGGGCTTAGGTACACTGGGTAGATTAGGCTTGGAGGTTCTTCTGTTGTTCATGTATCCCAACTTCATTCTTTAGTGGATTATTGACCGCTTGGAGGGCGGCGGAGAGGTTTTACACCGAGGACTTCAGTTTCCTCTTCGATAACACATCAATGTGTTGTCCTTGTGTTGCATCTCTCTTCCCTTAATCTTTGCCATTTAATTTCTGCTGTGGATGTGATTTTAATTGGTTTAGATTGTTTATCAATTCTGTTATTAACTTATGTTCATGTTCAGCACATTTATTGTTTGATAATAAGCTTAAATTGGTAATTTGTAATTGGGGGTCTAAACGTTCATAGTGTTTTATACGCTATTTGAACATTCAATTGGTATTAGAGCGGGTGCACTCTTTGTGGTTTAAACACCGTAGTGCGATCCTTGACCCCTTATTGAGATGGACCAGTCTCAATCCTTAAATGCGCCACCATATTTTGATGGTAGCAACTATGCCTTTTGGAAAGTCAGGATAAGGGCATTTTTGTGTTCAATGGATGAAACCGTTTGGGATGCGGTGGATATTGGATGGACTAGGCCGGAGGCTGCCAAATCCACGTGGAATTAGTCAACCCTCGCGATGTCTAATGCAAATAGCAAAGCACTTAATGCTATTTTTTGTGGTGTGTCTCCAAAAGAGTTCCGCAGGATATCTCACATTTCTATTGCCAAGGAGGCATGGTAGATATTGGAGACAACATATGAAGAAACGAAAAAAGTGAAGGATACCAAGCTGCAGATGCTGACCACTCAATTCGAGGAGCTGAAAATGAGTGAGGACGAGTCTTTTAACTCTTTCTATAGCAAACTGAATGAAGTAGTCATCGGCAAGTTCAACTTGGGGGAGAAAACAGAGGACTCTAAAGTTGTGAGGAAAATCCTTCGTTCGTTGCCAGAAAGCTTCCGTGCCAAGGTGACAGTGATTGAAAAGAGTAAGGACCTTGATGATATTAAAGTCCAAGAACTGATTGGCTCACTTCAGACTTATGAATTGTCATTACCCACGCAAAGGAAGAGCAAATCTCTTGCTCTCAAGATGGTTAATAAAAGGGTCGAAACTCAAGACTCATCGAATGAGGATGTTGTCGATAAAGATGTGGCATATTTGATGAAGAATTTTCGAAAGTTCTTGAAATTCAAGAACAATGGAAAATTTGGTGGTAAAGGGAAATTCCAAAGTTCTGAAAAGGAGAAAAATGAATTCAAAAGGAAAGTTGGAAAGGAATCCCATTCTACACAAGGAATCACTTGCTTCGAGTGCAATGGACACAAACATTTCAAGAAAGAGTGTCCCAATTATTTGAAATCGAAGGGCAAGCCATATGCCACAACTCTTAATGACTCGGATTCATCCAATTTTGATTCTGAGGAAAGCTGTGATGGAGAAAGGAATTACTCCGCTTTTATGACTATTGCTCATGTTGAATCTTCGGAGGACTTGAATTTGCTTGTACAAGAGCTTGGGGGGCATAGTGATGAGGAATCAATGGGAATTGTAGAAGAATCGGATGTTAAAGAAGATGAGAGTACAGGGGGCCTTCAAGAAAAAACTTCAATTCACTCCTTGAGAAATCAGGAGAATTGCACGTATGGCCAAGGCAGTCGTGAAAAAGATGAAGAAGGCAAAGGAGGACTATAGAAGTCTCCTAGTGCGACATAAGGAGGCCAAGTGTGAGATAGAGACGCTGAATGGAGAGCTGACCGAAGCCTACTCAAAGATAAAATTTCTTGAGCTTGAGGTAGTTCAAGCAAATGCCAAGGTAGAGAGGGTCTCCACCAAGAAACTGGATGATGTCATTTCCTTTCAAAAACAATTCTCAGACAAATTCGGGTTGGGATATACCGGAGAAAGTAGTTCAGCTGTCAAAATCACTAAAGAAGTGAAGTTTGTGCAAGCCAAAGAACCTGTAGTGGTTGCCTCTACACCTAAGAAAGTAGGGGATGAAAAAAAGAAAAACGTGGCTGACCAAAGGGTGTTGAACAAGCCCCGTAACCAATCAGTGATCAAACCTAAAGCTAGAGAGAAATCTCTTCCAAGATCACAAAAAGGTCCAAGAACGAACCATTTTTTCCATCATTGTGGACTTCAAGGACACACCAAACCAAAATGTCATAAGCTTAGAGCATTGAAGAATGCAATTGATCAAAGGTCAAGAAGACCAAGAAATGACAAGAGGACTTGGGCTATTGAGTCATCAAGAGGTCGAAATGGTGATCCTGGTGTGATGGACGTGATGAAGATGATCGGTGCATTCACCACCTGCTTGGAAAGCTTCACTAGAAGGTTTGAAAGTCCTAACTCTCGTACCCAATCCTATAGGGATATCACCCCAAACGCACATGACGTGTGGGTGAAGAGGGGTACTCATGCATAAGCATTACAACATGTCCATGCATTAATACTTCCTATGCTTTGCAACTATGCTTGGTTGTGTGCTTTTTGCTTGTTTGAGTTGAAAATTGTTTGGTTGTTTATTTGTTTCTTTTTAAATGTTTTTACATTGTTGTTTTTGATTAATCTTTTCTTGTTTTTGTGTCAAAAATCCAAAAACACATAAAAAGTAGAAAATCCAAAAAGTTTGATCGACATTGTTGAGTTTTGTCTCAGAATATGTTTTTCCTTGTATCTTTGTACTAATGGCTTTGTGCATCTACAAGCATAGCTTATTCCCTATGCACTCATATCATTGTGGAAGAAATCTTGAAATCCATGTGACTGTTGTAAATAGATCTTCAACCTTATCATGAATGATTAGTGAATGGTTTTGTTGATCTTGAGACATGCATAGACTTGTGCCTATATATCTTCCCACTTTTTTATTTTATTGCTTTTACTTAAAGAGCTCACCAAATGTAAATCTCCAAATGAAAAGAGATATTGAGCTGCAAAAGCCTGTCACACATACTAGTATTTAACTAGGAAAAAGGGAAAGCGACCAAAAATAAATTTTATGATGCCCAAAAAGCCAAAGGCTAACTCATCAAATTGAAATATAAAAAATTTCAAGCATCAATCTCTCAATGAGATGTATTGTTTCAAAAAGATCAAATGATGTGATGTATATGAAGCCAAATGAAAAGCTTCAAAGTTATGATTATCAAGTTGTATGTGGGAGGACATATATGCAGATTTCTATAATTGAGATGGGTCACATTATCTAGTGCTAATTGTGTATGTCTTGATTGAATTGATCATGGAAACTTCACATTAGACTAAGGACTATCTCATTTTTGATATCCACACACATCACACATGTCTATGTTCAATGAATGTCATATTCATTTGTGTGATTGTACTTGAATAAATGTGTTTTCACATGCTCAATCTTTGTTGATCAAATACAAAAATATTTTTAAGTGTTTTTAGTTGTTTTTGGAAAGTATTTCGTTTTTACAAAAATTGTCAAAATTTCAAAAACAGTGTTACCTTGTTCTGGTGACTCAATCACAGGTTGGTCCAGCCGCATGCCCTCAATCACGAGCATTACTCAGAAGTTTTCGCGGCTCACTGGCGAGTCAAAGTCCCAGTCGTGAAGAATACTTCGAATATTTTTCAAAATTTGGGTTTTTACGTTTCTCGCGGCTCACTATGGCGACTTGTTCACGGGTGGAAGGTCTAGTTGCGAGGGGTACACAAAGATTTTCGCGGCTTACCTCGTGACTTCCTCGTGGGTAGACCTTCCAGTCGCGAAAAGCACTTGGAAATTTTTTTTTCAAAATTTTGTTTTTAAGTGTTCTGGCGACTGGCCCAAGTGACTTGCACGCGACTTGACTCAGTCGCGAAATCCCGTGTTTTGCGCTTTAAGAGCAATTTTCAAAACTTTTCAGTTTTCCCTCGAACTTTTGTGACTGTTCATTGTCTTCCCTATTTCAACTCTCTCTCAAACTCACCATGTTACTCTAAAAAAACCTCCATTTTTGCATCATTTCAGCCACAGATCTTCAAGGAAAAGGTATGGGCTTTCTCTTTCTCACTACATATTTCATGTTTTGAGCTTTATTTTCTTGAATTTGTGAATTGTGGTTTTGATTTGTGATATTTAAAGTGTTCGAACATGGGTTTGATCTATATTGATTAAATGAGTTTGTTTGAGTATTGGTGATATTGTTTGTTAGATGCTTATCTCAATGTTTTTCCTGTTGGTGTTTGTGTTATGTATTGTGTTTCATAACTGTGGTGCTTTGTGCATATCATGTTCATGGTAGAGTGTCACAATGACAATTATGTGTGATTGTGTGATGTTCAGTGATTACTTTGCACTGAGTTGTATCTAAACAATCATCATTGAATGAGATCACACAGGGTTGCACAATGATGTTCATGGTAGAGTGTCACATTGACTTGGTTCATGTTACTTGATTGAGTGAGATCTCCTTCTGAATTTCATTTCTTTTTGAATCTAACCAAATTGATCATTGTGTCTTGTGATGCTGCATTTGGTTCTTTGCTGTGTGTATGTTATTTTGCAAATGTCTCGTTGTTCCTCTCGAGGAAAAGAGCCTGAAACTAATCCTCCATCATCCTCTATTTCAAAATGGACTTGACGCTCATCTCAAGCTTCAAACATTGAGAGACTCAGGACACCACTCGATTCACAGACCTTTGACAGCATTTTTAAAAAGGCTCCTACTGTGGTGGAAAGGGTTGTAAAATTTGATACCTTGGGGACAACATTTATTCCTAGGATATTTAAAGCAAAAGATTGGGATGATCTGTTTGGGAACTTCGAGGACCCGATTGAAGAACTGGTTAAAGAGTTCTATTCACATGCTAGATACACGGGAGTTAAGCTGCAATGTTAGGTACGAGAAAAAGAGTTTTCCATCAATCCAAACTACATCGCAAACATCAGTAGCACGAACATGTATCCCTTTTTGTAGACTTGTCATGAAGATCATGGTTCTTGAAAGGGTAAGTCCACCAACAGATGGGAAGAAAATAGATCGTCTTCGTCCATTGTCCATGTTTTCACTACAAGCCAACAAAAGTCACTCTTCCAAAGCACCTAAGAGTGAACCTTTCCTTCATGCCACTTCATCCAATCAAGGTTCAGCTACACCTGTGCATACCAAGACTGGTTCTCCCATTCCTTCTGAGATGCAAACAATTAGCACTCCATTTGTATCACTTAGCTCTCAAGCTGACAGGTTAAGCACTTTGATCGAGAGTGTATATTAGTGGATTTCAGGTCTAGAATGGCTTCTCTACTCCACCAACAACCAAGTTCAAGTGCGTCTCACAACCATTGAGACACAGTTAAATGCTATTCAGCAAAAGCTAGAAGAGAGTCTTTAGCTATTCGTGACAAAAAGGGGGAGAGAGATAACATACAGTAAGGGGGAGAGCAACACAAGAAGGAGAAGTGTGCATACTGAAAAGGGGAGTTGTCCTGTTTATAGTCATTTATTTATATATAAACTCTTGTGTGGATATGGCGTTAATACTTTTTTCAAAACTGTTGGTACTTGATTTTTATATATAAGATGTTATTCAGTTTGAGTTTTGGTTCGTACATTTTGCTTTTGTAAGCTTTTAAGGTTTTTGTACCTAGCTTTTGTATTTGCTGTTAAATGTCATGCATTTTCTTTAAGTACGTCACTCTTGTGCCCTTTGTTGGATTTTATATCCTTAATTAATTACCTTGTGTTGTTGCATTGGTTGAGTGTTGGACATGCAAATGATACTTTGTAACTGAAATGAAGTAGTTTTATCTGAAACATGTGGTGTAATGTGGATTTGTAAAACTTCCATCAAATTGGTTTTTTTTTTTTTTTTAAAGAAACAATTTTATCTAAATTTTGTTTTGTTTTGTTTTTTTAAAGCATCCAAAACTTTTGTTATAGATGTGCACTATATGTGGCTACTTTTTAATATTAAAAATTGGGAAAAACTTAAATTAAATATTTATAGTACCTAGGTACTATTCCTTAGATACCCCTTTTAAATTTCAGCCACTTTGAATTTCATTCCACTTTGGACATCTTTGTGAGACAGGTGTCCTTATTTTGCTTCCTGTACTTATTATTGTGAAATGGTGATAGTCCTTGAATGTTCTATCATGCTGGCTTTCACTCCCTATTATAGTTGTAATCTCATTGTTCTTCAATAAAGTTCTATCATTGAAGTAAAAAAAGGAAAAACACAAACGTGAAAATCAATCACTCTGAAAATTTTGAGATTTATCCCTGCTTAATCAGTCTTGGTATGTGGACAAGAACAAAGTTTTTTTCCAAATTAGTTTGGAGAGAAATCCTTCAAACTTCTTGTATATTTACTTTTTGGATGTGAATTTTAAAAATCTAACTGTTAAATTTCATGTTCCTTATTTTTTTAATGTGCATATCAAATTTTGTTCAAATCAGATGTTATTTACTAATCAATCAATAAACTTTTTTTTTATATACACAATTTTAAATCATAAAAACTTGAAATTTTAACATTTATTTGATGACATAGCAATTGATCTTTGATTTTTTTGAAAATTTTCAAGCATGAAGGATATAATAAGAACAAGTAATCTAATGGATAGATTTTCAAAATTCACACTCAATTTAAAAATATATAAGGGATTTGACAAGTTTCTCTCCAAAGTAGTTTGGAGAGAAACTTTGTTCTATGGACAAGGAGCTCACTAAGTTTGACTCATCATATGGGACCATTCAATCTCTACTCTCAGCTCTACTCTTCTTCTTCTTCAACCCAAATTCCTTCTATCTAAGGTTTCCAAAACCTAATGGAACCATAGCCTTCTCAGCCTCAATCCTCAATCTCTCATCTCCTGCCTCCACAACTCGCTACTATGGCACAATGCTCGGGAATTCTTTTCTATTTTCTCATTTCATCTCTTAGAACAATAGCTTTTGTTGTGCTAAGCCAAATGATATTCTATCACATCAAAACTCTACTTTATTTATTTTAGCATAGTATTTAATAATACACTCTACATCTCATCTTCTATTTTAAAATTACAATACATTAAAATAATAACCTTTGAAAAAAAAGCACCACCACCATCAACAACCAATACTACCACCAAATCAACCTAACCAACTAAATTGCCACCCTACCTCCACTATTAACAGCCAACAGAACCACCACCCAAACCCAAATCAATCCACAAAAAACCCATATCAACCTAATTGAAATTCAAATCACCACCCAACCACCAAATCGCAACCCAAAAATTGAAACCACCGCTAAAATTGCCACCCAAATTGAAACTCAACCCAACACCACCACTAAATCGTCAACCCAAAATCGATGATCTACAAACCACCCACAACCCGAACCCAAACTAGTGAGAGAGAGTAGACAAAATCGTGAGAGAGAAGATAAAACCACGAGAGAGAACAACTAAGGTGTTAATATTGGATATAAGAGACAACTAATTTGCTACTTTATTTGATAGGGTGGTTCAAGATTATTCAAAAGATATGCATCTCATTGCCATAGCACTTTGCCATTTTGCTTTGAGCTAGAGATGGCAAAACAGGTTAGAATTTTCTGACCTGACCCGAAAAATACCCGACCCGAACCCAATTTTTTTGACCCGAAGCAAAAACGGGTTGACCCGTGACTCGACCCATGTTTTTTGCGAGTCAACCCGACCCAAACCCGCGACCCAACCCGAATCCGAACCATTTTAAAAAAAAAAAAAAAAAAATTTGGGGTAAAAAAAATAGTAAAACTAAGACAATATTGGTTTAATTGTTTATTGTGAACTTTAAGGAAACAATTGATACATTTACATAATTACATGCAAATTAATTGAAAGATAAATGGTTGAACATTCTGTAATGATTATATATTTTTAGATATCAAATAGTAAAGTATATACCAAGATAATCTGGTTACAGTAGAGTTAAAAACATAGATTTAAAATTGTAGACATGTGAGAAACATTCACAAGTGTGAAAATAGTGAAGCTAAAGTATCAAATTAGTATAAATTATGAAGACTTAGACCTATTTTTTAATAATTTATGTCCAAAATAAACGGCTTTTCAAAATAAATTATGATATTTCCTAGAGTGTGTGTTGCTTAATAATAATATGATATTCATAAAAGAGACCATGTATAAATAAGTAAGCAATCAAATTTTAAAGTATATCTCAAATTGAAATAGAGTGTCAACCACAACTGATAATAAATTATAAAATTAATTTTCAAGATTGTAAATTTCTTATATATTTTTATTCTTTATCAAATGAGTTATCCAATAAGTCATTTGTAATTTTGTTTTATATTTTGAAATGTTGATATTGTGTAGAAATAAAACTTGTGTATTTGTTTTACTTATCTTTGTGTTATTTTGTTTTAGATAGTAATGTTAGGATTTGTATAATTTTAAAATAATTGAATAAGTATTAATAAATTTAACTGAGTTCATTCTTGATATAAGTGGTGAATTCAAAATAATGCATTTTACATCAAGTAATTTGTTGCATAACTTTCTAAATGGCAGATACATGTTGTTTTCTTTATAAAAATTTAAAAAAAAAAATTCATGTGAAAAATACGGGTCAACCCGACCTGACCCACAACCCGATTGACCTGAACCCGATTTTAACCCGCTTAAAATAACCCGTTTTTGACCCGTGACCCGATTGACCCGCAACCCGAACCCAACCCGACCCGCCTGTTTTGCCATGTCTACTTTGAGCTTACTTTGTGATTTTCTGAGCTTACTTTGTGATTTTCTGAGCTAACTTGATTGATGGAGTGCCTCCAACCAACCCTACTAGATGGTTTTCGGCCTAGTTAGTAGGTCATTATTATTTTGCTAACATTCCACCAATGATACTTAGGGTGCCTGGCCTTTGTACTTGTCAGAATATTTATCACGTTATAATTTCCATTCTATCCACATACAATTGGCATTGTCTATGGGGATTGTACACTAGAAGTTTAATAATATATGGTTGTATTCAAATTATACGTGTTGTAATTTTGGTCAATATTGCATCTCTTGATATCTTTTTATTGGTTATGTATTTTGACAAATCTACTGCCAAATTACTTTTTCTCCTTATACCCTTATTAATTGCTTGTAAAATTTTAAGATATTAGAGATCAATAATTATCTTATCTATAATTTAAATTTCAAGATTTTGTACTTAAAAATTATACATTACACTAAATGAGTTTTTTGATTGAATAGTAAATAACATATGTTTAACACAAAATTCTAATGAAAATATGTAATCCAACTATATGATTTTTGAAATATTATTCTGATTAAGAGTTACTGAGTGATATATCATTATAAAGAGTTACCAAATATATAATTGGATATATATATGTATGTATGTATGTATGTATATTAATTATAATAAAACGTGAGCTTTGACGAGTTGACATGGTATTATGGAAAGGAGTAGAAACGAAAAGGGTAAACTATGTATTTAGTCTCTACCATTTACACTATGTGTTCGTTTGGATATAGCTGAAAACAGAAAATACTGTAGCAAAATAATTTTTGAATGTATGAATAGTACCATGGGACCCATTTTTAATGAAAAAATTGCTGAAAAATGAAGTTTGTGGGTCCCGTGAATAGTGCACAGGATCCATTGGTGTACACTGTTCACACAGAAAAGTCAACAATCACGGCTTCAAAAAAAAGAAAAAAAGGCAAACGTAGGACGTGGGAAGTGCAAAACACGCTTCCCAAACGCTCGATATATTTCAATTTGATCCATAAACTTTTAATTGTGTCAATTTGGTCCATAACCTCCTAGTGTTGTATCAATTTAGTCTCTACCATTATCTCTTGGATGGAAATTGCCGACATAGCAAACGGCCAAAATAAAAAATTAGTTTATTGCCACATCAACGGAAAATAATTTTTTATTTTGACAATTTGTCATGTCAGCAATTATCATCTAAGAAATAACGACAAACATTAAATTGATAGAGCACTAAAAGGTTATAGACCAAATTAACACAATTGAAAGGTTAGAGATTAAATTAAAATATGGTCTAAAGGGTAGGGACCATATACTTAATTTATCCAAACGAAAAATGATAACTAATTAGATATTCCCATTTGAAAAGAAAGAAAGGAAAAAAAAAGTGGTAAAAATTTAATAAAAATGATATTAGAGCTTATAAATCTTGTACATCAGTTTCAAGCAATGTCATAACACAAGGGGATGATCTTGTATCCAATTTGTAATAAGTAGCTTCGACAACTAACCATTTAGCTATTTGGCTAAAATACTGATCCTCTAACTTTCACCTTTTGTCATTTCAATCCTCTAAGTTTTAGTTTTGTCATTTTAGTCTTCTAAGTTTCAAATTTTGTCAATTCAGTCCTCAGTTAAGATTGTGTTAACTGCTACTGTCTACTAGCCAAAACGACATAATTTTGGACTCTTTTTTTTATTAATATCTTAATTAAAAAAAAAAAAAAAAAAGCTAAAAACATTAATTACCAAAAAAAAAAAAAAGGAAACTTAGGGGAACAACGTTGTCCCCTGCCAACTGAAAAGTATCTTAAATTGCCCAAACGTTATACTTTGAGAAGTGAGAATGCAAAACAAACACACAAAATTAGTAAAATTTAATCAAAACCCATTTCAAATTTGCCTAGAAGAACCATAAAAATGTTATCTTTAACAATACCTTGACTGTGATCTCTGGCTTCATGGGCTTACCAACACCCAACAAAATCAAAGAAAAGATAGTGTACAGAATGAGAAACCCAAGCACAAAAGCAAGAACAAGCAACGATGAAGAAGACCCACACGCTCTTCATCTTCAAGAAGTCCTTCTTCAATCACATCACACTAGTCCTTCCATGTCTTCTGACATCTTCTCCCTCTCCCTATCTCTCAGTCTCACTCTCACTCTTTCTCGGTTTCTCCCTCAGTCCCTCAGCCCCTTAATTTTTTTCTCAGAGAAATCGGTTTCATGATTTGAGGCTAGGTATCGTACTGGTGGGTGGGGGTGGGGTTTTTTGTATTGTTTTTAATTATTGTTTTTAGTTTTTTAATTAAGAAAAAAAAATAGAGTCCAAAACGGTGTGTTTTGGTTAGTAGACGGCAGCAATTAACAGAATCTTAACAGAGCACTGCATTGACAAAATTTGAAACTTAGAAGACTAAAATAACAAAACTAAAACTTAGAGAACTAAAATGACAAAATGTGAAAGTTAAAGAGTCAGTTTTGCATTTTAACCTAAAAATTTTGTTGTACCTAACAAAGTGTTAAGGATACAGCTGTAGCTACAGCTGTAATTGCCGAGGATAGCAGCTGATGTATATTTGAATTTGTAAATCATATTTTAAATAAGATATGATAAGATAGAATTAGGCTTGTGATGAGAAAGGATTAGGATACGGCAGAATCACTTTTGAATTTGTATCTTAGTGAAGTATATCCATCCGGATTGGTATATCTGATTGTATTTAAATTTGAATTGTAACAGACTCTTATATATACGAAAATGCCTTGAACAATAAAAGGTAAGGCTTGGAAACATTTTTCAATTATCTGCTTTTACACAGAGCAATCCAAGAACCACATCCTCCGGAAACCACCTGGAAGAGCCGGAATGTGGAATATCGTTCATTAGATGTTAAGTGCGTCTAAGGAACAATATTTGGGTTCTTCGATCAGTTTGTTTTAATATATTGGTAGACAAGATCTTAAACCTTATATGTTCAAGGGGTAAGGTTGTTTATTTATCTTTTATATTTGAGATAGGTAATGAGTGGAGAAGGAGAAGAAGAAGGTGGAGTTTGAACTTTCAACCACTGATACTACAAATAATATTAAATCTCATAATTAAGATCTATTTGTGCAACCATTTTATTTCATTATGATTATTTCGATCAAATTACATGAAAGAAAATAGATCAAGTTTTATTTGAATGGTCTAATATTTCTATCACTATATGGTTTTCTCTAATTGCTATCGTACGACCATATTTGTTTCTGAAGATACTCAATCACATTCTTGTCTAGTTGAAAGGCCTTGGTGAGAACATCAACATTGATGAGAGGATCAGACCCAAAGACTGCATTTGCTATGGTGATAACTCCCGGATCTTGACTATTGAAACGAGAAAGTGCAACAGCATTGGTTTCCCCTATATTAATCTCGAAGTGAATGAGATTAAATGGGAATACCATCACGTCTCCCTTGTGTAGAATTTTGGTAAAGAGACGATTGGGATTAGATGTGACAAAGCCAGCATAGAGCGTACCCTCTAGGACTTGTAAAACCTCTGAGGCACGAGGGTGAGTGTGAGGAGCATTTACACCATTTGGTGCAAAGTCAAGACGAGCCAAGGATATGTCTAGAGTGTTGAGGCCTGGTAGGTTGTTCACAGTGACTCGAGTGACATTTGACCCAAGTGGATTTGAGGTGCTTCTAGGAATGTCCAACCCGGGTAAGAAAAAATCATCAACTTTGACAAGATTTGGGTCCTTGCAGAATTTTCCATTGACAAATACTGCAGTAAGAAAAGTTTGTTATGTTCACATGTGCATGGGACGATTTTATAACAATGTTTGATAACATGTCGTGTAAAAGACAGAATATTTTGTCCATATCCTTATGTGTTATTCCATAGATTCCCCAATTAAATTCAAACACATGAATACATTGATCAATATAACACAATCAATGTTACATTTCCTTAATGAAAAATAAATTCAATACAATCACGTGTTTAAATTTAATTTGGAATTTAAGATACAGAACCTAAGGCTGTACCTAAAGTTTATCTATAATATTGCCTCATAGCATAATTTTATTCCTAAGTATATTCCTAACAATAGAAAGATCAATCCAGAATCTTGAAATGTGTGCTAATAATACTAAAAACAACGAGTATGTACATACCTCCTGAACTGGAATCATTAACTGCAACACAGAAGTCTTGGAGAGCACTAGGATCAAAGGCAGAGGTAAAAGGAAATGCCAAAGCTAACAGGGCAAGAGTAACAAGGTAAGGAACACTTCTCATCATATTTGAGGCTATCTTTGCTTGATATTCTTTCTTTGTATTATTGATTTGTGAGGTGAATTGTAGCATTGGTTACACATGTCTATTTATAGAGGAGAAATCAGTGAAACGGTCTATTCCATACACGAAAGCGAATAAGAGTTGGTAATACTTCAACGATTACTTCATTATATATACATATAAAATAAGTGAACCATTCTTCTAGCTGCACATATTAAAACTCCAATCAAATTGGACCACTTCAACGCCGCAGTGCAGTTTTAATTAATATTACTTAGCCTTATCCACAAAATAAATCTACATAATGAACTGACGAATATAACTGCACTTAGCACAAGTTCTCAAAATAAATAAAAAAATTTGGCTTATCTATTTTAGGATTTTTTTTTTTTTAATTATTACAAAAAATAGTGAATCTTCTGGATGAAGAGTCCTTCCGTTTATATATTTTTCTAGTGTTTAGTTAGATTTAAATGTTTCCTGCATATATATTTTGGAGAGAGTTCCAACCTATGATGTTCGCTACTGATGATGAATTTATATTATCATATCAAAATATCAATTAATTTTTGGTGTAAGTGGGGATTAAATTATCAAAAACTTTACTAGTTGAGCTAATTAGAATCCACAATAGTACAACTTTTGGTTTCAAAGTGTTGTAGGTATTGGAGCAGATTTATAAGTTATAAATACCTATATGTATTTTCATATAATGTGCGCAGGCCGTCATCTGATCCCTTCTTTAAGTGATAGAAAATTAAAGCCCACTTTTTACAGTTTTTCTGATAGACAAACTTATCCCCTTTTAAAGAAAAAATAAATTAATTAAATGAACTAAAAATAATCAAGATCCACTTTTTTTTTTTTTTTCCTTTCACTTTCTTAGCAATAAAACACAGCAACAAATATAGAGAAAATCTCAGTACACTATTATAAGCATAGAGAAAATCTCATCCCTGCTTCAATTTTCTATCGCTCTCTTGGCAGATTGATGTTTAGTTTGGCTGATTGAAGGTAAAACGTTGACTGATAATAATGACTATTTTGTCTAAAGTTTTCTCAAGTCTGAATGTTTCCGTAGGTAAATGCTTCCCCAGTTATTTGTAAAGTGGACAAAACAACTTTTATTTTTGAATTTTGACCATATCATAGACTACTTGCAGACATTGCTTAACGCATCAAGCTGACCCATAATATATATATATATATATATATATATATCAAGCTGAATCAACTCTTTGTTTGGAGTTAGAAATTTAATTTGTTAATGGTTCATTTTCACACGCCATTAGGACTTCTTCTTGCAGTTGTAAGCCATATGAATACGTGTTTCTATCAATGGAGTCAATACCGTACCGTTCCGGCCGGTACAGCCAGAATTTTTCATACCGGCACCTTGACTGGAACAGAAACGTGGCTATTTCGTACCGCTTTTTGTACCGGAAAAACCGGGCAAAAAATCGGATACCGGCCGAAAAAAGGATACCGGACGGTAAAAGAAAAACAAGAAAAATGGAAGTGATTAACGGTAAAAGAAAATACCAAATAACCCATAATACTGCCATCGCCAGCACTGTTCCGAAAGTGACCACCCATTCTTCTTCTTCTTCACGCCCATCCCTCCATCCGTCTGCATCTCTTAGTTTTTAAGTTTTTATTTCCGAAGCTTTAGTTGATTGTTTAGTTGTGACTTTTAATAGTAAAAAACTAAAAGGAGAGTAGGTTTGGTTTTGTTTATAACTTGTGGCAGTGTGCCCTCTGACACACCCACCCACGTGAATTGCTATAAACTTTTGAGATTTCAAAAGTTGATTTTTTTTTTTTTTTTTTAATGCAAAGAAGTTTTAAACGGCATTTTAACTGTTAACTTATTATTATTATTATTATTATTATTATTAAAAAAGTAGGAACATCAATTCCCTATTATTGTTAATATTATCTAGTTGAAATTTTAACTAGAGATTAACATATTAAATGACATAAAGATTTATAAATTTAAACTTTTTAATAAATAATATAAATTTTGGTTATATATATATAAAATAGCGGTAAACCCGAAACGGTACACCGGTATTGACCGGTACCCGAAATATATCGTACCGGTGGCCAAACCGGTACAGTCTCCGGTACGGTATTGACTTCCTTGGTTTCTATTCAAATGAATAGGAGGCTTTAGGGTAGGACCTCGTGCCTTTTTTTGTTTTTTGGGCAAAAGGACCTCATGCACCTCCAAGGTTAGAAGTATGTGCAAGGGTAATAGTTTTATGCGTTGATATATCTGAAATAAAAAACGCTATTTGAATCTTAGTTTTTAGTGTGTTTAAGAAGTACAACAAGTGACAAACAAGTGGTTTTATTGAAAACAATACTTCTTAAGAAATTGTTCAAGAAAAGTTAAAACTGCAGATCTCAATACCTCCTCGATACCTACTGATCTATCGAGACTTAATGAAACTCGATACCTGTCTTGATACCTCTTGATTTATTGAGTTATGAGATTTTTGATTTAGCTAGCAACTTTTTATTATAAGTGGCTATTTTTGTGTGGGTTTGTGTAATTTAATAGGAGAACCTATTTAAAAGCTCATTAAGCTCCTATTTAAATAAGGTGGTAGAGACACAAAACCTAGTCTTCCTAATGTTTTAAATTGAAACCGTAGCCTCCAACTATTGAACCTGTGAGTTAGAAAATAGGAAAAAAAGAAAAAGAAAAGATATTGCTGCGACTCTTACACGTCTTTGGATTATGTACTAAGAAATTCTTTGGTACCAACAGTTGAAGATCTAATTGGTGTGTTGTGTGAAGTTGCTGTAAAAAACCACAAATTTGTTGCTGTGAAGAAAACCTTCAAAAAGTTCTTAGAGTCAGTTAGAGGTTTTGATTGTGATTGCAAGTGCGACATTTGTGAAAGAGTTCATATATTGAAGAGTTCAGACTTCAGAGGTTCTAATGTGATAGAATGTTTTTACTGTAAGTTCATCTATTGGGATTGTAGAGTTTAGAGACAAAAGTTTTGTACTAAATCTTAAACTTCTCTTTACTATAATGGATTGCTTTTTGAGAAGGTTTCTCCTAGGTTTTTTGTTTCTTGTGAAACTATTTTATTTCATTGGTTTTCTTAAGTCATCATATCTTGTGCATGATATTGATGTACCATTCATAATAGATCTAATTAAAAATCCAGCCTTAAAACTTTGTGATTTTATCAATCGAGGTCGAAATTTCTAACAATATTATTCTTTAAATATATTGTGAGTTTTAGAGTAACATTGACTCCTTTCAATTCTAGTTATTTATAATTTTTTTTTTTTTTGTAAAAAAAAAAAGAGGTTAGGAGGGGTTGACCAATGTGGTTTCCTTATTTGGGCGTAACCATTGCATTCTCGTGCTAAGACTTTATTTTGACAAAATATAAGGAACACCAACATGTTATTAGTTGGGGATGGCTAACTTTAACTAAATAGACTCTGCATAATAGAGTCTTGTTGGTCCAAAGCCCTGATTACTAGGCCACCAATCGTGTTATTTATAAAGAAATTAATACATTATATTTTGTCACTGCATAATTAATTTATCTCAACTGGTAAAGTCTCAAATGGTTGAATAAGAGATCCATCAAAAACCGATTGGTATCTTGCTCTAATGATAAAAAGCTATCATTAAGAGCAGATGCCATAAGTTGAAACTCTCTTAGAAAAAATCAAAATAATGACCGTCAATTATTTGTTTTTTATCTCCAAAAAAATTTTTTTTTTTTGTCAAAAAATGATGAGGTGACATGAATTAAAAAAAAAAATTGCGCATTTATGATAGTCAATGGATTGGTGGTTTTAGAGCAACCACATCAATGGTTGCAAAATCTTGCAAAATACAAAAAGTAATTCATTTTACACATTTTGATAATAAAAAAAAGGCCCACATCAGTGGGTGTAAAATTGTGCATAAATGCACAAGTGCTACAGTAACTGTGCATATATGCACAATTACTGTAGCTCTTCTATACATTATTTTAATATTATTTCTCTCCCATCACATTCTCTCTTCCCCTGATTCTCTCTCTCTTCAACTCATAATCTTTGCAACTGATTAACCCCACCACCGCAACCCAACACCTCCAACCACCACCGCCACAACTCGGACACACCATAAAATCAAACAAAAATTAAACAAACCCACACATGGTCACACCACAAAATCAAACACACCCACACCCACACACGGACACACCAACAGAGATAGAGAGAGCATTTTTGTGAACTTGTGGCTGTGGGTCGACTGGAATGGTGCTTGTAGTGCTTTAATTGTGGATTGTTGCTTGTGGATCATTGATCGGTGATCGGTGATCGTGGATCAGTGGATCGTGGATCAATGGATCGTGGATTGGAGAGGTGATTTCATTACCGTTGCCATCGCCGCCGCCGCATGTGGATCGGTGCTGGCGATGTAGATAGGTGCTTGTGGGTCGACGGTGATCGATGGTGCTTGTGGGTTTTGATGGTTGTGGTGCTTGTGGGTTTTGATGGTTGTGGTGCTTGTGATGGAGTGTTGATCTAACTGTGAGAGAAAGAAGAAGAAAGAAGAGGAAGAAAAAGAAAGAGGAAACAATAGAGAGATAAGGAAAAAGAAAGAAGAAGAAAGAAGAGGAAGAATAAGAAAAAGAAACGGTAGAGATAAAATAATATTAAAAAAAGAATATAAAAATATTATTTATATAAAATATAGTGTATAATAGATGGACCGATATAGGTGTTTTGTAAAAGTGATGGTGTAAAATAGAAAAAATAGGTTTTTCTTGTAAAATAGACGGAATTTTTTAGAAGAACTGATGTGGTTGCTCTTAGGGTCGGGACACATGCATTTTTTTTTTCTTTTGGCAAAGGACCTCGTGCATCTCTATAGTAAAAAGTATAATTCTTTATATCCTATTTAGAATTTTAGAGTAGTACTATCTCTTAAAAACCTCATTGATTTATGAAATGAAATTATATAGGGATCATTTTTATGTAATGAGTTGAATAAGCTACGAATCTAAATGATTAAGGGCTTTTATTTTTTTATTTTTTTTTTATTTTTTCTGTTTTGAATGATATTTTTGTTGAATATTTTTGTTGTTGTTTGGCCCAATCTTGTTGTTGTTTAATTTATTTTTGCTATTATATGGGCTTTTATTTTTTATTTAATTTTTGTTTAAGGGTTTAAGATTTATATTTGGGTGGCTAATATTATTTTTGTTGCATCTAAATTATTGAGATTTTCAAGTTAGAATGTTCAACATTTCTTTTTAGATTTAACAAAATAGGTTAGTTTAACAATAATTATGTATATAATATATTTTTTTACAGTATATTTTTTATTTTTTATTTTACCTAAGTGAACACCTTAATCTCAAGGTAAAGCCACCCCAGATCTCAACAGAAAGATCTATAGCAAAATTTCACCTTTATTAGAGCATACACATTGGTGGAGGCAAATTTTTAGCTATTTCGCACCACATAAGTCACTTTATCTATTTTAACTTACTATTTTACAACTCACTCCACATCAATGGTCTTATTTTCACATCAAAGTTAAATACTATTCATTTATTTATTTATTATTTTCTTTCTTCATCTCTATCTCCCTATCTTTCCCTCCCTTCAATCCATAGCCACTCACTAGTGCCATTAACCATTACAACCACTACAAACCGATCCACCACCACAAACCCAGCAACCATCAACAAAACCCATTCATCAACCATCAACAAACCCCATTCTTTAACAAAACTCATTCATCAACCATCAACAAAATCAAAACCCATTCATCAAAATAAAAATAAAACCCATCAACATAAAACCCATCAACAGAACCCATCAACTAGAAAAATTCAAAATCAAAACCCATTAACTACAAGGAAGAGACAATGATTTATTAGTTTGGTGACAACGCCGTTTTGTCAGTCACGGCAAGGAAGAGACGATGATGACGAGCAATGGGTGGCTTGTTGTGCGATCATGGGTCTTGGTGTTGGTGTTGGTCAGCAGTGGCAACAAGAGGTGAAGAGAGATGGTGCTTGTGCTTGAGGCGGAGAAAGGTTGAGAGACAAAGTAGAGGAAAAATGAGATAGCAGAGAGAGAGAGGGGTGGAGAATAAAGAGAATGAAGGTCGACGTTGGGTAGGGGCTTGGGTTGACGGTGAGTGGAGGAAGAGGAGCTTGCACAGGAAGAAATGAAGAGTGAAGAGAGAGGAGCAGCTGGTAGAAATGAGAAAGGAGGAGAAAATGAAAAAAAGAGGAAAAAAATATTAAAATATTCTGACTATTGTGAACGCAACATAAGTTTTTTTTTTTTTTTTCTTTAATTTTTTCTACTTTTGAGCTACAGTGCATAACTATCTTTGGCTGTGCACTATAGCTGAGAAGCCAAAATTTATGGTTTTAACTCTACCAATGCAACCCCAATTTTGTAGTTGGTGGTGCTAAAAATAGCAATATGACTTTTTTGCACCACCAATAATAAGCATCAACATTGGTGGTGTCAAAAATTTAGCAATTTGGTACAAAAAAGCTATTTTATCTATTTTATCACTTTACTTTATAAAACATCTAACATCAGTGGTTTTGTTTTAGCATTCAACACAATAAAATAATATAAATAATACAATAAAATAATATATCTACTACAATAAACAACAACCACCATCACCAACACAATAAAATAATATAACTTTTTATAAAATATTATTTTTTTTAACCTACTTAGCTACAGTGCACAGCCATCTTTAGTTGTGCACTGTAGCTCAACGGCTAAATTTTTTAGCTTTCCCTCCACCATTGCAGCATGCTTTTTAGAATTAGTGGTACTAAAAATAGCAATATGGTTTTTTAGCATCACCAATGCTAAGAGCATTCCCATCAAGTGTGTCAAATGCCAAATATTTGGCATTTGACACACCAAACACCAAAAAAACTATTCACATCAAGTGTTCTAAATGCCAAAATATTTGGCATGAGTGAACAATACAATCTCAAAAATGAAAGCGTATGGACAAAAATGGTAAAAGTTTTATTATTTTTTTATTCTCTTTTCTCTCTCCTCTCTCATCACTTAATTCCTTTTTCTCTCCTCTCTCATTCTTCCTCAGACATTCCTATCAACCCCTTCTCTTTTCTTCTTTCACTCTTTTTTCTTCTCACTCTCATTGCTTTTCTCTCTTCCTCCCAGCCTTGCCGCGCCACCTCCTAGACCTGATGCTGATCTTTGTTCCTGTGGTTTTTTTTTTTTTTTTTTAATAATAATAAAAGATAGACAATGATTTTGTTCTAGATGTGATTTTCTGATGTGGTGGGTTTATTTTGGCTGTTTATGTGGTGTTCTACTGTGGTGGTTTTGGTGTGAGACAGTGATGGGGTGGGATGTGGGGCGTTGATGGTTCTGGCAATGGAGGTGGTGTTCTACTTGGGTTGTGATTTTTTTATATATTGTTGGTTTTTTTAATATAATTTTAATATTTGTATATATTATTTTAATGCATAGAATTGAAAAATAAAATAAGTGATATATGGTAAATTATAAAATGGTATGTTAAAATAATAAAGTAGTGCTTTTAATGACATTTTTATAGAACACCTGATGGGAATGCTCTAATGCTTTTATAAAGGAAATTCACCTGAAGCATTCAATTATTTATCCCTGAACGTACTACATAAGAAACTTTGATACCTAGGGAGAAAACAAAAATTTGAAAGTTGAATGAACCTACTACCAAATGCGATGGCAGTTTGACTCTAAAAAACAATTATATCAAACTAACCACTAAAAACTATTATTTAAGCACCCACCACCAGAAATCTTCCTCTAAGAATATATAAATAAATAAAAATAATAAAAGACATTAGCAAGATAAGAAATTCACCTGAAGCACTCAATTATTTATCCCTGAACGTACTACATAAGAAACTTTGATACCTAGGGAGAAAACAAAAATTTGAAAGTTGAATGAACCTACTACCAAATGCGATGGCAGTTTGACTCTAAAAAACAATTATATCAAACTAACCACTAAAAACTATTATTTAAGCACCCACCACCAGAAATCTTCCTCTAAGAATATATAAATAAATAAAAATAATAAAAAACATTAGCAAGATAAGAAATTCACCTGAAGCACTCAATCATTTATCCCTGAACGTACTACATAAGAAACTTAGATACCTAGGGAGAAAACAAAAATTTGAAAGTTGAATGAACCTACTACCAAATGCGATGGCAGTTTGACTCTAAAAAACAATTATATCAAACTAACCACTAAAAACTATTATTTAAGCACCCACCACCAGAAATCTTCCTCTAAGAATATATAAATAAATAAAAATAATAAAAAACATTAGCAATATAAAAAATTCACCTGAAGCATTCAATTATTTAGCCCTGTACTTACTACGTAAGAAACTTTGATACCCAGGGAGAAAACAAAAATTTGAAAGTTGAATGAACCTACTACTACCAAATGCGATGGCAGTTCGACTCTAAAAAACAATTATATCTAACTAACCACTAAAAACTATTAATTAAGCAGCCACCAACAGAAATCTTCCTCTAAGAATATATAAATAAATAAAAATAATAAAAAACATTAGAAAGATAAGCTTAAATTCTCTTATTTTTAGAATTTGTGTAAGGGCTTTGATGGTTTCACATATAACAGTGTCTATACTTGTTTACATCATGTAAAATGTGAGTATTTATTATGAATGAAAGTGTGAATATTGTATAAACATTTCACATCTGGAAATATGAAACAATAATTACCTATGTTTCACTTTCAGGTGACCTACTTCCAAAATAAAAACAAAAATTAAATTTTTATTAACAAAATAAAAAAATCTATTATTAAAAGAAATTCACTCAAGAAAAACGCAGATGACTTATGTATTGTAACTATCTGTTGCATATGACGTTTTGGTTGGTTATTGGCTTTTTCGAGATCAAAAGTTAAAATTTTGAGACATCAGGATTTGGTTGTTGTCATGCTGTTTGACTCTACATGAAGGATTGTTTGGGTTGGGTTTCCCTTTTTTTCAACAACAGGATGACCTTCCATGCAATTGAGCATAACTATATATTGATTAGATATTTTTTATGTTGTAATAAATTTTCAATTAAGAGAATTTAATCATTGGATTAGTTTAGTTACCATATAGTGGAGTTGCATATTTTTGGCTAAGCTCTAGGCTTTTGAGATGCACGAGAATCTTCTTTCGGAATTGGTTATAACTTTTTTTTTTTGGTAAACAAGTATTTATCTACAAAAATTCACTAATCCTTAAAAATTATTATTGATAATGGAGCTTCACCATTATAAACATAATGTATTTCAATACCTGGACTTCAGAAGATTGATAAAGACTATTTAATTGTGACAATGGCTTATAATGATTGGAAAATTAATAACTTACTGATGATGCAAAAAATTGTTAATTGTGCTTTTTGTCTATGCTGATGGATGATAACAGCTATTCCGCTGATCAATCTGCAAAGAGAGACCACGAAATGATAGAACATTGGTGTGGTGTTGGCCAAGGGCGCTCTGATGACAAGTTATTCACTTGCTTAAATCAAAGAGTTGAAATGGCTAAGAGTTGTGAGTATAGAATTGCGTATCTTTCTCTCTTCTAGTTGCATGGGTTTTATAACCCTTGTATTAATTGCCTGAGTGAATATCTGCATTTACGAGATTTGGAGCTGTTAGTAATAAATGCTAGATTTTATTACCTGTCAACGGCTATTTGTCCGTTGGTATCCGTACATTACTCCTTAATTCTCTCCTGCATTTAATATCTTTTATGACTTCGTCCGTCATTGGGGATCAGCCGTTATGTATGCCTTGCATTAAATATCATTTACTTCGTCCATAGATTACTCTTCCAATTTTTATTGTAACTATTGAACAAGAATTTTCAATTAAGAATATTAGCAAAACTAAATTTAGAATGAGAAATGGAAGATAATATTTTAGACTCTTTTAGTTTTAATTTTTGTGAATTAATGTTTTTTGAATTTTTCCTTCTAAAAGAAATTAATTAAATTTTAATATATTTCCTATTATTGAATGATAAAACATTTTTGGTTTGTTTTGGCAAAGAAAAATTCATGGTTACAGAGTCGAAAGTCACACATTGTTGAGGAAGACCAAACCAATATTGAAAACTCAGACCCAGTCACCCAACTAGTATTGAAACCTCAACAACCCCATTAGTAAATACATCTCCATGTAATTAGCGCAATCAAACTCACAAGGAAAACAACTATATATATATATATATATATATATTCATAAAGAAGCATATGTAAGAGAAGACCTCATTGCAATACTACAAGAAATAACAGACAACGTGGATGCAAGCTTTCATAGTCAAACCACGTTAAAAACCTGTCTCTTATTTATTTATTTATTTTCATACAGGATAAGAGAGATGATGCATATATACGATGTATGAGATATCTTCTCTTATTCAACATCTAAAATTACCCGCCAAGATCCTTCTAGTTCAACTGGTTGATACTAGTGTTTCCAAATGAGACACTTAGTGTGCGTTTCAGTAGAGATTAAAAATGAAAATTATTTCACTATTCAGTTTATTTTTTTACTATTCATGGGTCTAACTGCACTTTTTGGCAATATTCATGGGTTCCACTGTACTATTTCAACTAACTTTTATTTTTATTTACAGTATTTTCAGCAATAATTTTTCAGTTTTAGCAAAATAAGCGATATCCAAACACACCCTTAAGATTCAAATCCTTCTACCCAACAATCAAATTAAAATAATAAAATAAAATTCACAGCTTAAAGTTTATAAGACAAAGAATTCAGTAATGAGATCAAGTCCACTTCAGTAAACTTAATTTAGAAACACCGGTTAAGATAAATGGGCGCTTGAGTCATCTCATTTTCAAATATAATATCAAATGTAAGCTTTATTTGTGTATTAGCAAAAGCAAAATTAGAACTACGCTACGGCATTGAAGTGGTCCAATTTGATTTACTTTTTAATACGTGCAGGGTAGCATCAGTTTAATAAAAAATTGATACTGTTGAAGAATAACCAAGTTGGCAAGTCTTATCAACTCCTTAAAACGGAAGACATGGACTATGAATAAACATGTTCTCATGCAACATTTCTTACCCCTCACCCAAGCTGAATTGAAAGAATTTTTTTTTTTTTTTTGGAGAAGCGAAATGAAAGAATATTAAAAGGTATAGATAGCTTCAAGTATGATGAAAAGTATTTCTTAGCAGGGCAGAGCCTAGAATTTTATTTTGGGGTTGAGGCAAAATTATCATATTAGCTTTTATTAGTTTTTTTTTAGGCTTGTGCCCAATACTAACATCATTTTTTTTTTTTTACTATAACTAATGATTAGTCACATCAATAGATGTAAAAAATTTGTATTTATAAACTTTCTCATATATATATCATGCATTAGTTTTCCAAAAAAAAAAAGTGTTTCAATTAACTTGGAAGTATGTATAATAGTGCAACATTTTTGTTAGAAATTTTTAATCAATGTAATTCTTATAAATATATCATGCATTAGTTTTCCCAAAAAAAAAAGTGTTTCAATTAACTTGGAAGTATGTATAATAGTGCAAAATTTTTGTTATAAATTTTTAATCAATGTAATTTTTATTAGTACGCAAAATACTAATAAAACTAAATGACCAATTGATCATTTTAAGGTCATTTTTTTGCCATTGAGTTTTTCCTATTCCTTTACACAGACTTAGGTCCATAACATTCATAGAAATAAAATATAAGTATATAATAAAGCTAGACTACATGGCAAGAACAAATAATATTAGTAGAAATTAAGTATAACAAAATAAGTATTAGCAAGCATAAAATAAATTGAATCTAAATTCAACCAAATTAGATTACTATAGTGAAAAAATAAATTCAAGATCACTTTTGTACTTCTCAAATATATAGAAATTTAACTTAATTAGAAAACCATAAATCATAATCATAATATTAGTAAATAAAGATTGGACTATAATAGAAATGAAAAGGCAAAAAAAGATCTGTATTCCTCTCAAAATATTGTAGAACTCTTTGCTAAGGAAGATATATTTTTTCTTAGGATATGCTTTGTTAAGGAAAAGTTTTAATGAAGTGAAATTGAAGAGAATGTGAGAGTATTGAGTGATTAAAAGATTTTGGGTGTCTGGAAGGTAAAATCTATAAAGTATTTTGGGAAAGGCTCAACTAAAGAAGCTAGTAAAAATATAGGTGGCTGGCATGTTGAGAAGGAGATGGGGAAAAACTAAAAGGCAAAAGATGAAAACATGTAAAAAAAAACTACGGGATACAGACAAGTTGGGGGAGCCAAATCTTGTGTTGTGGTGGCCAACTCATGAAAAGACTAAATTGGGGCATTAGTTTTACCCCTACTGGTACACACAGCTTCACCCCTGTAATTCTTACCTCGTTACTCTGGCCTTGTTAGCTTTGGTATTTTTTCCTTTGCCTTTGCCTTTGACCCTAGTGCTCCCTAGAACTTTTGTGTGGCAGTTAATGATAACAGTTCTGCAGGTATGTACATACTCGTTATTTTTATTATTATTATTATTATTACCAAAAATTTGATTGTGTGATCGGAATGAATTCAAGCCCATATTGTAATAATTGAGTTTTCTTTAAAATGATAGCTTGCAGGCCAAGATGAAAATTAAAACATGTAATATATCACAAAAACAATTATAAAGTTTCCAAACCCTTGGTCATTTTTTAGATAAATTTCATTATTCATGTATTAATGTAGTTTTCAATTTTTACTCTACAAGAAGCAATTTTGAATTTTAGTATATTTCTAATTTTTTTGAAATCAACATTTTTTGGTTTATTTTGGCCTTTTTAACGAAAAATTGATGGCTCCATCCCTACTCACTATGTTTGGGCCAATAATTATCTTATGTATTAGATAGTGAATATGGCCTAAAGTCATATGTATCAGATCTTTTCATCCCCTCATAAGATTGGAGGGATCCTACTAGTTCATCCACATGTATTGTATCCACATCCATGCTCTTAGTAACGACAGTGACTTTGGGCCTAAAGTATTCAGTTAAGGATCTTAAGATTTTTCTAAATATCTTAGGTTCCTCATAAACTTCACCCAAGTTAAAGGCAGGGTTTACTATGTCATTGAGTTTTGCGTAAAACTCATCAAACGTCTCATCATTTGCCATTCTGATACTCTCAAACCTAGAAGTTAACTATTGCAATTTATTGATTTTCACAGCTTTTGTTCCTTCATGCACAGTTTGTAAGATATTCCATGTAGTGTGTGCAACCTCTACATTAGATATCTTTTTAAATTCTTCTAGTGAAACAACATTGAATATTGCATTCATTGCCTTGCTATTAAAGCTAGCTGCTTCTTTTTGGACATTAGTCCATTAAGCCACATGTGTGGCAGGTTTTTCCCTACCAACTTCCATAGAAAACCAAACTTTCTCATCCAAAGATTTCAAGAAGGTTTTCATCCTTACTTTCCAGTAAGCATAGTTATTCCTATTAAAGCGGGGAGGGATCACTTGTGAGTGTCCTTTATCCATGACAACAGAGGTCAAAGATCAACTCTAGGTAAGACTACCCAATCAAGAGCTAACCCGCTCTGATACCATTTGTTAAATTTTAGACCACTGGAAAACACAATTTGTTTAATGTAAAATATTAGCCAAGTTATTACTTAGGTTAATTATTCAGAATCTAGGCTAAACATTTCTCACATGTAATAAATATAGTGGAAAAGTAAATAACACAAGATGTGATGATCTAGGAAAATCAATGAAACAACTCATTTGAAGGTAAAAGCCGGGGGGAAACTATCCCAAGAGAACAATCAACTAAATCAAGTTGAGATTTACAATCAAGAATACCAATTCGTAGTAAATTTAACACAGTTACCACACTGGCCTCTGAACTCCACAGACTTCCTTGATCTGGATTTGTTCTCACATTAACCACTTGTACATGCCTTGATCTTCAGTACACTTGATAGCTGAAGGCTTGACGGCAACTTTGCTCTATCGGTACTAGCAATATGGATTTGATCTCTGGTAGGTGCTTGACAGAGTTAGAAGGTATAAAACCTCACAGATCTCACAAGAGTAACTCTCAAGACTTGAAAAATGTATGTTAAGGTTTTCCTTTTATACCTAGTAGTGTTGGACTTAAACTCTAAACATTTTCACGGGTTGTTGGGTTTTAATTAAAATTCTGAAGATCGCAGTTTGATCAGTTGAGCATAACAGATTTTCAATTCTTCTTTCTATAGCTTGTATGTTCTTGAATCTTGAATTGTATCAACTTGAGTAATGTCTAAAACACTTCAAAGACCCTAAGATCTTATACTAGACATATTTTTATTCTCGGTTTGCCAACATACAACAAATTTAAAACCTAAACATTTTTGACTAAATATTTAGAACCTAACAAAATATATTATCAATTGTATATGTACATTTGCCAAAATAACATAAAAAATGTGCTACGGCATTAACGTAGTCCAATCTCGTATTCTTTTAATATGTGCAGGTTGTAGCAGTTAAATAAAAAAATTTTACTGCTGAGGACTTACCAAGTCTTATCCACTCCTTACGACAAAGGACATGGACTGGTTCAGTGATTCACCACTATAAATAGACATGTTCCCATGCAACAATTTTTATCCTTCACTTTTCTATATATCTATAATCTATATCTATATTATAACTATATAATAAAAGTTGACTTCATCAAATTGCAGAAATTTTTTTAGATTTTAAGAAAAAAATAGTTATATTTTTTCATCTCCTATAATTTCTAAGTTGATAAAAATCGTAATTTAATTACAATCTAAATTCTTCATTAATCCTTTATTAAAAAATATTAATTAAAAAAAAAAGCAAAAAAGAAGTAAATAAGATAGAATTAGTCTATTGCCTATCAAACTATTAACCTATGTTTGAGTTTTCTTTTTCTTTTTATGATTTTCAGATAACAAATATACATTGTGTATCACAAAACGTAAAAGAAATAAGATAAATTAAAAACAAAAAAATGAAACAAAAGGCAAAAAGGAAGTAAATAAGAAAGAATTAGTCTATTGGGTATCAAACTATCAACCTATGTTAGAGTTTTCTTTTTCTTTTTATTATTTTTAGATAAAAAGCATAATAAATAATATGATAGTGGGTTCAAGTGGTAACCGAATGATAGTTACATCCTTTTAAGTTGCTCCTTATCTATGATTTGATCCCTTCCTCCCCTTCCTCCACTATCTATCTATATAAAATATTTAATATATATATTGTAGGGGCACGGTTTACAGCCCAAGCCCAATATGTATGGGATTGTAGGTTAATGAGCTCAGTACAATAAATTTGTAGAGAGTAGGTTAAAGAACTAGGTCCTAGAGAATCTAACAACAGCTAGGATGGGTTTGAAAGACAATCATACAAGAGCAAAACTCATAAGATTGAGTGAATGTATTGTCCAGGGAGGCAAATCTTTGTATAGATTAATGGAATTGATTACAAGTGCGGCTCTGGTTGCTACAGTGTTCTTTCTCTATTTTTCCGATCTCTCTCCCATGGAGGGTCTCCACATTATATAGCCCCCTTTGGACCACCTTGATCCTACACTTGTTGATCATTTAAGCACTCACTTGAATATTTGTCCCATCAGATACCCTCTCTGGCCCTCTGTGAGTCGTGGTGATCAAGGCAACACTGTTCAGGGGTCTCTTTCTCATATATGCGGTCAGAAAAGTAGTTGCAGTGCATTTAATGCGGTGGTGACAGCTTTTCTTCAGATATTTCTAAATTCCCATCACTCTTTATACGTGTATGATGCCCATCCTTATTGCTGAAGCTTCCTAGAAGATCACCTTGATCGTTAGAATACAGACTTGGGCTGCGTTCGTCATATCCAATGAGGAGTTCCTCCTCGGACCACCCTCCATTCGTTCCTTATTTGTGAAACTTTAAAATTGAAGTTTCCCATAATTATTTGTCCCTTCTCGGACCAGCCTATGTCCTCGAACCAAGCCCAATGCCCAATATGTGACTCTGGGCCTTTATCCCTACGTGTGTGTATGTTTATATATATATATATATATATATATATATATATAACATGTGAATGATATAATTATAAACAACCTATCAAATTATGCCTATCAAACTCTTGAATTATCAAAAAAATAAAAATAAACAACCGTATCAAGAAAAAGATATATGCTTATAACAACCTCGATGGATTTACTAATACTATAATCAAGAAAAAAAAAAACTAAATTACTCAAATAGTGGGTTAAACTCGTTTTTAATATTAATGAGAAAGAATTACATTACACATAAATTGAGTAGGCATTCAATAATATTTTTATAATTTGTCGTACATACTCATGTTTTAATTATGTTAGCATGTAAACGAGATGATTATAAAGTATAAATCACTAGATGGACGTTCCATACTCCAATTTTAAACATATACTCTTATTTAAAGCCAAAAGCTCATAAAGTAATTCCAACCTTTGTTTTAAGCTATTAAATCTTCCCCACCCAACACAGTTTCATTTTTCTCCTTCAAATCCATAATATCTGTCACCCTAAAAAAAATCCATAATATCTATTCCCTTTTTGTTTTTTATTTTTATAGAAACTCTTCAAATCTATTCCTCTTAGTATTTGTAACAATTTATTTACTTTATTTTTTTATTTTATATGTAGTGCAAATGTCATCCTTTAGATATTATTTGAAGTAATATATTTAACATTTATTTTCTACATGTTGTGCCAAAAAAATTAATTGTCATGCTTTTCATTATATATATTTCGATGGATGATGGTATAGGCCTTCATTAAAGGTTTTTTTTTTTTTTTTTTTGGGTGACAAACGGCCTTCGTCAAAGAATGATAATGCAATTTGTATAAATTTTAAGTCATTAATATTTGCTCTAGTGAAGGGCCTACCATGCCATTTTTCCATCGAAATATATCCATCAACATCATAACTAGTTTTTCCACATTAGACTATTTCACTCCATATCTACGAGACTCTTTAGAAACTCCATAGACCTCATATTTTACTATCTATTAATGAGAAATTATAGAAACCTCATGGATCAATAATGGTTGGGGGGGGGGGGGGGGGGGGTGTGGTGGGGTGTGTGTGGATTAAACCTGAGACTTTTGAATTTACATTATGCTCTAGAGTCTAGACTAAGGAGCCCATCATCCAAATACCTATGAAACACGGGTGCATTTCCAAATTCGGGTGCGGATGCGAGTGCGGGTGCGGCGATTAAAAAACTATTAAAAATATTTTTATTTATATTTTATATATATTTTTACTATTAAAATATTCTTAAAAAACACATTATATGTCCTTGGTTCACCAAACAAAGAAAGAAGGAGGCAAGAAACACAAAACAAAAAAGAAAACACAAAAGAAGCAACAAATATTCAAAATAAAATTAAGGAAGGATAGATTTAGGATGTTTAGGCCTCATTCAAAGCCGATTTCGGCCGTTCTATCATGATTCAAGGCTGATTTTGGCTTGTTTCAGTCAGTTTCGGCCGCCGGCCAATACGATCCAATTCGGCCAATACGACCCAAATCAACGCGAATTGAAGCCGAGTCGGCGCGAATCGGAGGCGATTCGGTGTGAATCCCTAAAAAAAATGAAAAAAAATAAAAACTCAGATGCGGCATCGACGCGTAGGCAGCGGCGTCGCTCGCTTGTCACTGTGTCGGGTCATGTTGGACACGGGTGTGTCGCCCATTTTGCCACGTTCATGCATCATAGCCAGATACCCTATGGTGGGTTATACAATTTTCCTATTAACCACTTTTTCTAGCCTAGATTTTGCAAAAGTATGCTTAGTGATACTTTGCCATTCAATAGTTGTGCTGAAACTCTTGGTAAATTTACTATTCTAGTTGATGATTGCAAGACCTTCTTAGTCACCTACGTGCCCAAGAAAAAGATCAAACATTGGCATAGAAAAGTTAATGAGTGTGCTGACGCACCTGCAAGAAGGGTGTAAGACAAGCTGAGGAATTTGTAATCTTAGATAATCCTCCTCCTGATGTTTTGCTTTTAATGTATTTAGATAATCTGGACACTTACTATAACAGACATTATATGTCTAACAACCTTTCTCGTCAGCTTTCAATGAAGTTTCCGTTATTACCAAAAAAAAAAAAAATTTGTGGCATTTCTTGCACCGAAAAGATAAAAATGAGATTTATTAAGATCATTCAAAGCATTTTGTACAGTATGTTTGGTATACTGAATGTAGATTACATTAGGAATAATAATCTATATTACTGGGAATAGAAAACATTGTAATGAAATAACTATTACTATCTATAAGTTTGGTTGTTACATATGGAAAGCTTGTAAAAATGATGTATAAGGAAACTTTATATTTTTGGAAATATATTAATTTTAAAACCTATTATATGCACTAAGGAATAACTATTACATCCATTTTAAAGAGGAATGACTATTCTTCAATTTAAAGACTAATTATTCCAATGTAATAGCTAATTCATGTAATAAAGATACAACCAAATGACTAAATTGCTATTATACATTAATAACTATTCCATTACATGAGCTATTACATCATATCAAACATACCCTTAGTTTTTAGTTATATATATTAAAAGATAGAATTGTATACCGTTAATTACGGGTAAATAACAAAGGCCTTTTTCAATTCATTGGCCATGTAAAGAAATTTGAAGATCAAGTTGCCAATTAATACATTCTCAAAAAAAAAAAAAAAAAAGTTGCCAATTAATAACATTGCATTGTGTGTTTTGCACACAAATGTGTTAAAGATTTGCTACGTGGAGATCCGCCCGGATGAACAAGTGTAGGCCGTGTTAATTGTCTCTTGAAAAATAGTGATTCAACTGGTGACATTTGTTGTCCTAAATTAAGAGTTTTACAAAGAGTCTCTATTTATTTTATTAAAAAATTCAACGATAATAAGATACCTTATCTTATTAATGGGAAATCTATCTCTTTGGAATAGAAAAAAGAAAATAGCATGAATTTGAGTCTTAATTAAATTCTAAAAAATTAAAAATTACAAGATAAAAAATATCTTAGAACCTTACGAGAATATAAGTAATATCATGTGTGTTACTGGGCTTTGATGAGGTTATCATTATAGGCACAATCCATTCATTAAATCTATACTGCTCAAACCATTCAAATTCTATCAAGGATCATATGAAGCGGTGAAAAAACTCTTATCACCAAGCCACAACCGTGCAGTGGTGGCTTATTTTTATTGAAGGGAAAATTTTTGACTTACTATGACATGTACTCCCAAATTATAGGCTCCTGCAGAGTCCAATATGAAGATGCCTATGCCTATGCCTATGACATGAATTCTCAAGAATTATGGGTCCTTGACAGACTAAAATCATGCAAAACAATAACCCAACTAAAACAAATCCATGCATTCCTCATCAAAACCAGCCCTCTCCGTCTCCGAGCCCCACAGCTCATATATCCCAAGCTCATCTCTCTATGCACTACTTCCTCTTCTTCATTTGGTGCAAACCTCACCTATTTTCGCTCTATTCTAACAAACTTGGAGAACCCACATGTCATCCTCTACAACAACGCTATAAAAGCGCTTTCAAGTGCCCAGAACAGCTCTTCCTCACTCGAAGCCGTGGCATTATTTCGTGAAATGCTCATCAAAGGCCTCGTTCCTGATAATTATACTGTTCCATATGTTCTTAAGGCATGTGCGCAGTCTCAGGCGCTACGAGAAGGCGAGCAAATTCACGCGCATTGCATCAAGACAGGGATGCTCTTATCCATTGTGTATGTAAAGAATACATTGATGAGATTGTATGCTGTTTGTGGGGTTATTAAAGCTGTTCAGAAGCTGCTTGATGAAAGTCCTCAAAGGGACTTGGTTTCGTGGACCACGCTTATTCAAGGATATGTAAAAATGGGGTTATTGAGGGAAGGCGTGGCAGCGTTTTTTGAGATGTGTGATGCAAATTTAAGAGCAGACGAGATGACATTGGTCATCGTGCTTTCTGCGTGTTCTAAATTGGGTGATTTGGAATTGGGGCGAAAGATACATGATTATATGCTTGATAATGAGGTGAATTCGGATGTTTTTGTTGGGAATGCATTGGTTAATATGTATTTGAACTGTGGAGATGCTGGCTTTGCCTGTAAGTTGTTTGATGAGATGCCTTCTAGGAATGTGGTTTCTTGGAACTCCATGATATCGGGCTTGGCTCATCAAGGCAAATTTAAGGAATCATTGGATGTCTTTCGGAAGATGCAAAACATAGGTCTTAAGCCAGATGATGTTACTTTAGTTGGGGTTTTAAATTCTTGTGCCAATCTTGGAGTACTTGAGTTGGGGAAGTGGGTTCATGCATATATTGACAAGAACCGGATTAAGGCAGATGGGTATATAGGGAATGCACTTGTGGATATGTATGCAAAGTGTGGAAGTATAGACCAAGCATTTAGGGTGTTTCAAGGAATGAAAAGCAGAGATGTATATTCATATACTGCCATTATTGTTGGGTTAGCTATGCATGGGGAAGCAGAGAAGGCATTATTTATTTTCTCTGAGATGCCTATAGTGGGCATAGAACCAGATGAGGTGACATTTATAGGTGTCCTCTCAGCATGTAGTCATGCAGGCCTTGTGGCAGAAGGCAAGAAGTATTTTGAGGAAATGTCAAGTGTGTACAATCTCATACCTCAAACAGAGCATTATGGCTGCATGGTTGACCTTTTAGGACGTGCAGGATTGATAAATGAGGCGGAAGAGTTTATCAAAAACATGCCAATTGAACCTGATGCCTTTGTTTGGGGGGCACTATTGGGAGCCTGTAGAATCCATGGGAAAGTTGAGCTTGGAGAAAGTGTAATGAGAAAACTTTTAGAGGTAGAGCCAGAAAGAGATGGTGCATATATACTCATGTCAAATATATATTCATCTTCAAATAAATGGAGAGATGCGTTGAAGTTGAGAAAGGCAATGAAAGGGAAAAACATGAAAAAGACTCCTGGGTGTAGTTCAATTGAACTTGATGGTGTGGTCCATGAGTTCCGCAAGGGCGACAAATCGCACCCAAAGAGCAAAGAGATATACAAGTTGCTGGAAGATATCATGAGTCAGTTAAAGAACCATGGACATTTAGCCCAGTACTAGAATGTCTTGATATATAATTGAAGTAAATCAACTCAAATTGTTTCACTAGATTGAGAAATGGAAAGAAGTTATCTTAGAAGCTAAGCACTTCTTTCAACTCAATCCCCCAGGTTACTTTGAGGATTATAGCACAACCTTTAAGAGGCAAGTGAGAGGATTGAAATCAGGTACTTGTGCCAACTTAGTAGAAAGTCAGAACTTGTAAGTGGTAACCATTCATCTTTAATTTATTAACATAATCTGTCTTTATTTATTTATTTTTTTATGAATAACGTAATCTGTCTTTATTTATCTTGTACTTAGTTAACGCCAAAATAAAATCATTTGAGCTGAAGTCACTGCAATGTCATGATGTATGTATCTCTCATGAGAAGCTCCTTTATTGTCTTCTTATACATATTTACTTCACATGCTCGTGTAGAACTTTCATAGCAAACTTCTTGAGTAATAGCCTTGTTGATAAAGGTTTAATCATATGAATACATGCCTAGATAACAAAATCTACAGTCTTCACTCTATACGCAACCTACATTATTGATTTGAAGTTTTAAATGCTTAGCCTATGACTTCTCAGGAAGCTTTAATTATATCCATTTGAGAAAATCAGACACTGGAAATTTCATGTGGCAAATGGAAGGTTTCGGTAGTCATAATTTTGATTTTTAGAAAATATAATCAACAAACATTATCACTAGATATTTCTATGATCAGGTGGATTAGTCTAAAGCTAACCATGAGAATTGTTTTTCCCTCTGAATACATGATTAGAGGGATTTATCCAAATCTCTAGCAGTCTGCTGGTCATGAATAAGATGAGAGAGAAACATAAGTAAACGACAGTCTTGGGAGTGGTTCAAAGGTGTTGGTTAGGGACTTTGAATCCAAGACCTCATGGATGACATGTGACTTGAAAACCAGTAGACCAGCCCCTTACGTTAAGAATGTTAATATTACAATGTTATTCGGATTCTGCAATATTCAAACTTTATTCCGATTCTGGAATCCTAAATCCTAAATTTGATGTTTTATTTTGGCTGACTTGAGGCCTTCGACCCAAGGTTGAATTCTTAAAAGCAATAGAGCATCATTGAAAATTTCTCAAGGAGACTCTTGCTGATGGTCGGATGAGCTACTTTTATCGTCTGATGGCAAAGATCCTTTTAGATAACCCAGGCTTCACTTTCTAGAGGTACCAAACTACATAGCAGCAGTCTCAACTTCAAGTACATGGATAAAGCCCAAACTAAATAGCAGTACTCTTAATTTCACTCATATGAGTAAAGCCCAATAACTGTAAGAAATCTTATGCTATAGATGTAGAGCGACGTTGCATATATTGTTATAGATGATACCACTCCTAGGAAAGCATAGCCCTTATGGCTGGAATCTGTTTACATCTCAAATCAATTGGTGTCTTGGCTTAATGATAAAAAACAAGGGTGACACTTGTTTCCAGTGGCCAGTTCCACTAGACACATTGCGATGCGAACAGGTGCCTAATCTTAGACACGTGTCCGTATTCCAATGTGTCTAGTGGAACTAGCCACTGGACACAAGCCTTTCCCAAAAACAAGGTTAAAATGCTATTCTATCTAAAAAAAAGGAAAGAAAAAGGAAAGCATAGCCGTTTATTATGGACCAAAAAAAGGAAGAAGAGAGGGCCTGATAATGGGGTATTTGGTTGCATACCCTACACGAATGTCCTAGTTGACTAGTTGTCAAACGAAAGATATTGGTAGTAGAGGGCAGAGAGTGCACGACTAGCCTTGCTTCCTATAAACAGACTCAATATTTTTTTATGCTTTTATATTATTTGACGCCTACAAATTTGGCTTTATAGTTTATACGTTATTACTAAACTTTCCGACAATGCCACATCCAAGAAACGTGTTTGAGTAGAAAAGGTTTTGAAACCAATTGTTATTATTATAGAAATTCCCTATTACGACATTGCCAACAATTTCTCTTTTGTTTAATTAACAAACATGAAACATCTATTAGTTTAACTTACCTGTAATTACCACTGTGCACTCTTGGTGTGATGATTACTTCATAAGTATAAGTGGCAAGAGCCAAGATTTAAGTTTTCAGAAAGAAACTTCACGCACATATACACTTAAATTAAATTATAGTAGAATTTTTATTTTATAAACTTTAAGGTGACATTGTCCCCTTTCAATCAAATTACTTTGGAGAGAGAGAGAGAGAGAGAGAGAGAGAATTTTCCGACCAAAATATATTCTTTCTTGATTATTCAACTCAATACCCCTACAGATTTTGTTTTGGGTAAGGATTTGTTGTAACCTTGGTACAAAAATTCCTACATAAATCATTATATTTATTTTTTTTAAAGAAAATCAACGGTGGAGATCATATCTAATAAAGTAAAAGTGGAACTCAGAAATAATTTGCCACATTGCACAAATCTGGAAGTACTTAAAGAGAAATTTTTGGACAAGTGTCTATTTAATAGCTTGACACATCATCATTATGCAGGAAATAGTTGCAAATAAGGTTGTAGCAAAGCCTTGGCCCTTTAGACATGTTTTCAGAGATCTCTGTAAAACATGTCTAAAGAGCCAATTTTAGCTGTATTTTTACTTTTTTTTTTTTTTATGAGCGCTGTACTTTTACTTTTAGGTATGAAGGCTGAATTGAAATAATAATAATAATAATTTTGATGCTTCTAGAGAACTGATACCAAATAGTAAAAAACTTGAATAATTTTGATTGAAAGAGATAAGGCTGATTCTTGTGATTCACAAGACTGATGTTTTTGCTAAAGAAAAATTGTCTTAATGCAAAATTATTGTGGAAATGAGATTCTAATTCTTGAAATGAAGTGATATCCTTGCGTTGTCTAGAAATAATTGAACTGAACTCTACTGATACCAATGTATTTTCTTGTGCATGTGTGTGTAAAAAGATGAAGTACTATAATCTTTATTAAACTGATGTTGTGGGATGTCTAACAACTTTTCCATGCATAAACAAACCCATGAACCTACTTTTAATGGTTTATATTTACTTTGTTTACTAATTTAGGACCAAAGACCTCACACGCTCTTGACCTCAGGTTGGTAATAAAATAAAATAAATTAAAATTTAAGTAGCCAATCACACTTAGAAAATGCTATGATTGGTGGCAAATCCGTTTACCTTGCAAACTGGAACTGGAGACGTGGTCATGGGATCGGTTTGAAATACAGAAGTAGGTTTTTTATTGAATAATATGTATACGTTTTCTCTACTAGAAAATATATTTATGCTTAAATTATTTTATTCATTTTTCCTTTATGATTTCTTTATTATTTAGGATTAGGAAACATAGTCGAACATGTGAAATTTGATTTGTACTACATTCATGTGATTGACACACAATAGTCTATTAATTTATATGTTTGAGTTAATGCGTTATCACATACTAGATTAGGGTATTCTCAAGTCATATATTGTTTCATGCATATGGCTATCATTACTTCGAATATTAGTCAATTCATATTTATACAACATTAACACCATAGCCATGCGGGCCTCATCTTTTAGGATTATTCTCCACATGAAGTAATGAATTTTCGCATGACACAATGGTTTTTTCGTGCATAAATTAAATAATGTTTTTAATGCATCTCACATGTTGATGCAAAAATTGATTAGTTTGATTTCATATATCAATATATAATCATAAAATGGCTTCCATATTTCTTTTAACCTGTTCTATTTGATTTAATCATTATTTGAGCACAAAACCTATTTGATTCTATACATTAAAAGGACATTAAAAGTATATTTAGCTAAATCTTAAACCATTGTTATTTTTGTTCCAATTATTTTCTTTTCTTGCTATCGAGTATGATACGCTTGAACAATGTTTAGTAAATTTTTATTGTCCATCAGATGACAGGATAGGAATGCTTACTAATTTTTTAATTAATTGATCAAAAAATTGTTCCAATCCTTTTTTTTTTTAAATTGATCATTAGATCCCAAACATTAATTTTCATTAGATCATTATCTACCAAAGCAGTTAATATTACTATGACAATATAAAACATCAATTCCCAAAGAGAAGCAAACAACAAAAGATGCAAGTGTGAATCAAATCCTGCTGTGGAAATTATCTTATTCTTTAACTGAAGAAAGGTAAAATCACTCAGTGCTCTTTGCTTGACTAGGACATTGGACCATGTCTGCGTCTGTCTGTGTGGCTAAGAATAGCAAAAAGAGGATATACCACTGACAAAAAGGTAAGAAATACTGCTTATGGGAGGTACGTGCTTGAGACGCAGTCCTCTTTCTCTGAAGCCTTTTGTTTTGTACCCAAAATGCTTACTGGTTATGTCTGAATTCGGCTTCGTGACAAACTCATTTATGAAGCAAAAATGAAAATGGCTTTTTGGGTAAAGGAGCTAATAATCTTTCTCGGCACTATCTTTAGTTTTCCAATGAAAGTATGAAACTAACTAGTCCTAAAGATTTGGTTGAATGTCATGATTCAAATCATAATTGAATTAATCTAGTTTGAACGGGATATAAGACACGATATAAATATGTGTTTGGAATTGGTTTTGTTTTCATTGCATCGGAGCATTTTTTTTTTTTTAATCATTATTAAAAAAAAAAAAACCCCTTTTATTTACAATTTTCATTAAAAAAAAAAAAAGGGAATTTGATGTTGTTAGAGTAAAATACAAGCACTTCACAAACCTACTGATTACATCCTTCTCTATGGTCCAATTACCCTTGTCATGTAGTACAAATTTGTATCATTGCTTCCACCCATCTATAGTGTAAGCAGGGGAAGTCTAAATCAATTGATAACCTGACGGAAACGTTTGACCCAATGTTGTCTGAACCGAAATCGACTCAATCCGAGCAGAGAGGCTGTAGGAGATAGGTCTCTGACATCAACAACCGATATAAGTGAGTCAAGTGGTGGGTTTAGGTTTTTAAACTCGATGAAAATTGAACCAACCACCCATGATTGCATAAAGCTCCGGAAACTACCACACACACTCTCTCTCTCTCTCTCTCTCTCTCCACGGCTCCTTTGTTAGTTTCGACTTATAATAGGTCACTTGTTACCAAAACTGAGAAATTAAATTGGATACGTGATTAAACAACAATAAAAAAAAAAAACTAATTTAGATTCAATTTGAATTCTAATTGTGCTTTGACTTTAATACAATTAATATGATTTGGGGGAATAGAAATCTTTCGCAAAATGAATAAGAGTTGTCATGTTGATATATTATAAAAAATTTGTATTATAATTTGATTTTAAGTGATACATCTTTACTTTTGAATTGAAAGTTAAAGATTTTTCATAATTCATTTGTTAATTTAAATTTTAATAGTTCCTTTAATAAATTTTAATTTTAATAGTGCCTTTAATAAAGAAATTTATATTTTCGTTAACATATCTGCCTTTCTTGATAGTAATATCTTTACATATAAAATATTTATTTTATATATTATTGCTAAGTTAAGAGTAGGACTATACTTATTGCGAATCGAACGTGGACTCTATTAATTGGGAATAGTGTCCGTTGAGATCGATAGAGGCTCACGGATGACATATATTATATATATGTGCTTGTTTAGGTTCTGATAATAAGCTTCTTCCTCACAACTACATATTAATTCTCGAAGAGCTGCACCCATGGCTTACCAGCATTAGTAATATATTAAACACCTACTTATCACACAATAATAAAAGGAAAAAGAAGGCATTTAAACCTATTAGAGCTTTTTGCTTTATGAAACCTTATAGAACTAACTAGCCCATGTTTCGTATTGCTGTAAATTAGCAAAAGTTGCTTTAATATTCCATTCCGATTTTGCCATTAATTTAAAGCTATTTATAGGATTATGGTTTGATTCGGAAAGTATGTTATCTTTTTTTTCCAACTATGTACCATTGACGTGGCACTTAATGATGAGTTTAGGAAACAAACAAAGCTAGATTAGGGAAAAAAGAACATCAATGACATGCATTCTAATTATGAGTAGTGGATGGAGAATCTTCAAAAAGGAAAAAAAATTAAAGGTTATTCATATTTATGCAAAAAAGAAGAAGAAGGGGGTGGGGCATGGTTCCCTATCTTCCTACAATACAGCTTATTGTCCATGGATTTGAAGTACAGACGTGTGGGTTTTGCCATTGTTATTGTTAGTTTCTATTTTTTTTTTTTTAATTCTATTTCTAATTCTAATGTTAATTTTTATTTTCTTTTAATTAAGTAGATTCAAGTTTATGGTGTGTTTTTGTGTTAGAACCACATTTTCTCTCCCCTTTGGGTGTATGCGTTTGTTTCTAAAAAAGAAAAAAAACCACAATATTGCTTTGTTACATACAAAATATTTCTCATAACAAATTTCACAAGTATTTAGCTGTTAAAGTTGTTATTAGGGATGACAATTTTGCCCCGCCCTGCTTAACTTTTCCCTCCTCGCTTCACCTCACACGGGTTTTCCCCGCCCCGCAAATGCAGTGAGGCGGGGATAGGGCGAGATTTTAGCCCTGCACCACAGGATTGGCGGGGATGGGTTTATACTTTTTAGACCCAACTCACCCCGACCTGCTCCATCCCTGCCCCACCCCACATTAATAATGGTTAAATTGTAAGTTTTTTATACCCTAAAACCCTTCTATTTAAACAAATATATCATCAATTTATTTTATTCTACCCAACAAGGCTTTTTGCCTCTCTTTTTCTCTATCAAGGTTGGAAATAAGGTACCAATTTAAACATTTTCTTTTATCTTTATTATAAACAAATTTATATACTATCCATTGAATTTGTATTATGAGATTTTTTTTTTGTATTTTTTTTTTTTTTGGGTGATATAGTTTTGTTAAACACTTTAATAAAATTATTCAATTTTTGCTAAAAATTTTGATTTGATGCGATAAATTTATTTGTAATTTCAAGTATATTTTTATTAATGAAATGGGTTTTATTAAAAAAAATTATAATAGTTGTGGGCAAATTAACAAGAAGTAGAGTTTTACGGGGTGGGGCGGAGATTTGCGGAGCCCTAAGGTGCAGGGATGGTGCAAGAAAATTTTCTCCGTCATGTAGGCCGGGAGCGAAGATCCCATCCTTCGGATCCACCCCACCCCATTGCCATCCCTAGTTGTTATTGCTTCTTATTTGAACCTATCACTAACATCACTTTATTATTATCTACTATTTACAAATCGCCACCTCAATGATTAATTGTGAAAATTTTGGTGGCTTTAGACTTATCTCAAGTCTCAATTGGAGCAGTGGTGGACATTTTTTTTCATCGGAAAAGAATATTTCAACAATGGTAAAGAACAAATGGGAAGAAGAAAAGTTTTCTAATGTAATTGGCACTATATTTTATCTTTCAAATGTTGGAAGAAAATGAGGAAAAATGGAAGTTGATGGCCTGTTTAATAATGTTGTTGGAACAACCGTTTTTACTGTTTAAACAACACAACACGTATTTCCACAACACTTTTTTATCCATACGTATTTACACAATACTTAAATAACGTTATTAGAAATCTCTTACCAAATAAGCCCTGAAAATACGTATTTTCACAACAAATGAGCTATTCAATTTTGAGTCAATTTATTAAATAGTATTTCTTCCTCTTTCACCTACTAATGCCCATTTTATTTTTCACCAACACCCTCTAAATTTTTGTTTTCCTTCTTTGAGAGAAAGTTGAGAAACCAACGCCCTCTAATTCAAATGCTGGATATTTGATAATAATTTTGATATATACAAATATAGTATATTACCCATATAACCATATTGTTATTCAGGGCTAGACGGTTGAGTTGGTTAGTTTGGGCTGGTGTTTTGCATGGAGGGGAATACTAAAATGTGGGACCCAGATACTCTAACTACTCGTTAAAAATACAGCTCCGACCTAAACTAACACACTCTTTGGAGTAACCCACAAATTGCGTGAATCCGAAGAATTTCCTGTGAATTACATGCATGCCATTATTCAGACCCAAAAAAAGAAAAAGTCACTTTATTCATTATTAAGTATTAACATCCACACAAAAAGGATCACTTTTTTTTATTAATTCTATAAATGACTAAACATTTCAATCTTTTTCTTTTCTATTAATGGGAAAAGATTCCAACTAATGATTTTGTTTTTAATTATATAAAACGTGCATGATGATCGTGAACAAATTTTCTTATCCTCATGGGTTCTCAGTTAACTTTTCTGTTAACAATATAAAACTCATAAGCTAAAAGTAGCACACCCCAAATTCAAGCTTCTTTTGTTTGCTTCTTTAGTTAGATCAAGTAAGAATGAAAGCTGATCTAAACCCAGATCAAATTTGAATCAAAGGGTACTCAACCAAATCAAAATTTATTTAACTTTTAACATGTCAAAACATAAAAGAAAGAAAGAAAGTGAAGTACAAACCAAAGGTGATCCTAAGGTTTTCCTCTCTTCACTATGGTACCTATAAAAATCGATGCACTCAAGACCATGAGACTAAAATGGGGTCCATGGTGGCCCCAGCCTGCATGAGAAGAAAACTGTTTGGGTCTAGAGAATCCTAACAGTTCCTTGCCATATGCAAATCAACCAGCTGAAAGCCATCTTTCATTTACATGTTTCGGAGTCTTTGAAAATCCTAACAATTATATTCCCTTGGTCCATTGTTTGTTTACTCCAATCTTAACTGAGCACCAAATTTGGCATCCACCACACGTATTAGCCTCTGCCCAAAGGAAAATGGTAACCAATTGGGATTCTCTTACTGATATTTACAGCTCTAACATTGTTTCTGACTTGTCACTACAACTTTACCATTGATATTCAAAAGTGTTACAAGAAAAAAATGTACATTTTGATAAAGTTTACTGGGCAAGAAATTAGATATATCTACTTTTTTCTCAAATTTCTTTTAGTTTTAAGCCAGTTTGTCACTTTACCTACAAAGTTAGGGACCAGTTGTTTGAAATTGTATTCAAGTCTAATATCAAGACCGCAATATAAATAAGGGCCTATATAGCTTAGAAGTTCATTTATATTGTAAACGAACTTATGTATGATTTTTTAAGCCTAATTTTTTTATGGCTATAACTATAGTTTTACTAAGCTGATTTTTAAGTAAAAGAACCAATAAAAATAAGCTATCCCAAACACAGAATAGCATTTTAGCGACATAAAAAATACTGATAGAGTAGAATGACTAAAATGACACAAAATCTTGTTCCCTAATTCACTGCCTTGTTGAGTTTTATCATCCTATCCAGCTATCCTTCAATCTTGCTAGTACTTAAGTGTGTCCCTCTCTCTCTCTCTCTCTCTCTCTCATAAAATTCAGAGTCTTACCATGAAACTCTCCTAGATGAGATGAAATCATGAAAGGTAATTAGGTACTTTTCTTTTCCGGGACAATAGTATTAGGAGCTGACATATAAATAGATTAGTACTAGTGGGTCATGACAAAGTTGCAAAAATGACTTCACAATCATTGTGCTAACACACATTGCTTATATGTAAATAAAATGATTAACAACTTTTAATTGCTAAACTCAATGAAATGATTCCCAATTTTTCTACCCTCAAGAGTAAAGACAGAAAAAAAAAATAATAATAATAATAAGGTGTCCTGGTTGAGGACTGAGGGGGCCGCACTGCAAATCACGCGGGCCTCTGAGTATCAGAATTCTGAACAATACGGAGATCATGAGTGGGCCCCAGTGATGAGAATCTCAGTAACAACCTCCCTTATTAAAAAAATAATAAAGAATTCTTTCAGATGTTTGCAATTTCATCCCTCTCTCCTACTCTCTCTCTCTCTCTCTCTCTCTTCTATATATATATATTCTGAGACTTCTCTACCTCTATATTTCTTGCTCTCTTAACCATCTTTTTCCCCCAAATTGGTGATTATTCCATCTGGGTTTTTCCTTTCTTTTCTCAAATTACTCAGTGTTGATTAATTGGTTTCTATTTCTAGGTTTGTCATGCCTAATACAACACCACCTTATTTTATTGTACATTTTTTAAGGCATATATATAATTATTTGTCATAACTCTAGTTTAATTTTTTTTTTTTTTTTTTTGGTTGGTTCAATAATGTCAATATCCTTATCATCATTCTCTTTTTTGGGCTTTTATTGATGCAGACAAAGAGACCCAGAAGCAGCACTAGCAGTGTCTGAAAATGTACGAGGAGACTGCTTGCTTTGATCCAAACCCTATGACAGAAGGTACAATATCAGCGGATGGGTTTTCTGTCCCAAACAACAACTTTGAAGTCAGGCTCTCAATGGAGGAGCTCTCTTACCATCACCATAACAACCACACCCCACCTTGCCATGAAGATGTTGCTATGGATATGGAGCTCCAACAGCACCTAGCATTCAACATAGACAACAACAACAACACCAACAACACAACAACCAATCTTAACAATACCCATTTGATTGACAACTCATACAACCTCCATGAGATGCAAGATATGGATAGTTTCAACTATCATCAGCAACAACAGCACCAAATCGACATCCAAAATGGGCACCAAGGCTTTGATTGTAGTTCATATCCGGCGACGACACCGGACCTCCTCAATCTTTTCAACATGCCCAGATGTTCAGCCTCGTCTTTCATGCCTAATTCATCCATATCCTTCTCAAACCCGACTCTCCAGAATCCCACAAACAATTATCCAGGCAGTTTGGGTTTTCTTGGAGGAGAAGTTCCAACAGTAACAGATAGCCCCTCTGGTGGATCTGTTTTCTACGACCCAGCAGTTTTCCATTTAAACCACCTGCCCCAACAGCCTCCTTTGTTCAGGGAACTGTTTCAGTCTCTACCCCATGGCTACACCTTGCCTGGCTCAATAAATGGTTCCTTGTTCGGCACAACTGGAGTAGTAGTTGATGACAGAGAGGGTTGTGTGTACCAAGATGATGGGGACGTGAGGCAGTTTGAGTTCACTGCAAAAGCCAGAGATGGAGAGACAAAACACTTTGCAACTGAGCGCCATAGGAGACAACACTTGAACCAGAAATACACGGCCTTGAGAAGCCTTGTCCCTAACCCTACTAAGGTATCCAATTCCTTTCATTTCATTTCATTAATCACTTTTGCGAAATTTGAAAGAGCAGACACGAACCCATCTTCACTAATCACTTTATACTCACAATACTTTGTTTTTATTTTTTATGTTTTATTTTATGAAGGCTGATAGGGCATCTGTGGTGGGAGATGCCATAGAATATATTAAAGAGCTTTTGAGGACGGTCAATGAGTTAAAATTGCTGGTCGAGAAAAAGAGATGTGGGAGAGAGAGAAGCAAGAGGCATAAGACCGAATCTGAGTATGGGTCTGGGGAATTGGAGAGCTGTAGCATGAAGCCACCCGGTGGTGACCCTGACCAGTCCTACAATGGATCTTTGAGAAGCTCGTGGCTTCAGAGAAAATCCAAAGACACTGAGGTTGATGTTCGTATCATCGACGATGAGGTTACCATCAAGCTAGTTCAGCGTAAGAACAATTGCTTGCTATTTGTGTCTAAAGTCCTCGACGACCTTCAGCTTGATCTTCACCATGTTGCTGGAGGCCACATTGGTGATTTCTACAGCTTCTTATTCAACACCAAGGTTAGTAACCAATATACTATTTATGTCTACATAAATGTCCTTGTCAAAATTAGTTTGTGTGCCATAAAATTTGGGTTCAGTTTAACATTATAAATTTATGTTTGCATTTGTTTTTTTTGGTTTAATTTGTCAGATATATGAAGGGTCTTCTGTGTATGCAAGTGCTATAGCCAACAAGCTGATTGAGGTTGTGGACAGACAGTGTGCAGCAATTCAACCTACCAGTAGCTATTAGGTTTGGAGAGGATAGAAAGGGAGTCTTTTGAGTTTAATTTAGTGTTCAATATATGTGATAGTAAATACTAGTAGTATAAGCACTAATTAATAAAGTTGGTGATAGGAAAGGTATAAATGAACTTGGTTCAATATGTATTCCTTGTTTTCAAAGTTGAATGTCATGTATGTTTGGTGCTCTGGCTAGCTACTGACCTACTCGTTCATTTTGTAATAGAATCTATATCAAATTCCTGGAAATTTTATGGGTAAACTTAGATACAAATTTGAAGTTGTTCTATCTTAATTTCACAAATTAAATTTAATCATTTGATTGAATTGAATTTAATTGAATTATTATCGGAAAAGATAATACCATTTTTCCTACACTAATCAATACAATCACATGTAGTTGAACTCAATTGAGAAATTTAAAGTACAACACTTAAATAACTATATTTGAGTTTTACCTTGTTTTAAAATTATGCTGCTTTAGATGAGATGAGAAGTGCTGCTTTCAACTCAAACTTTAAAAATTAAAATAGGACTCTTTTTTATTTTTTTTATTTTTAAATTATTATTAGACATAATATAAAATCAGAAGCAGAGATGTGTGTATGAATTGATATAAGAGAATGCGTGGATAAATTTATTAGTATAATTTTTCAGAAGAATAAGTTTATTAGTAGAGCACCTAAAGTTTAGTATATATATTGTTTTGCTGAATAAGTATATACCTGTTTGTTGTTATTTTTGTTTTATAAGGTATGTTTCTAACTGGGGTAGATGGGGGAGAGGAAAGGAGAAGGGAAAGGAACGAACGTGACCGGAATATATTCCATTTTAAACAAATAGGGTTAGAGGATATTTTACTCTTCAATTCTTCCATAATTTTCAAGACTGGTTCTTCCCATTGAGTTTACATATATAGTTGCTTCTTACCTGTATCAGTGTGCAAATTAAAAATACTCTACATATTTGAGCAATAAAGGGAGGCCAAGTATATTATTAGGAAATGGTGTAGCTGGTGTATGGGGCAAAATACGTGATTAAGAGATCATCGGCATGGCAATTCCTTGAACAGACTTGCATTTTATGATTGTTGTCTCTATTATAATTTTGAGTATCAGATAGGAGAGGTCTTAGTTGGATACATGAATTGATAAAGTGGGGGCTAGTAATAGGTTTGTAAATTAACAACATTTTGAAGAAAATTCTCTTTTACTAGATCTTCTTTGACGAATATGGACTTGACTTGTAGTACCAAGCACATAAAATATAGTGGCGAATTTGGGTGCACTCAGCCTCAGAAGAGCATATGTAATGATCAACAATTTTTCCCTTATTAAACATCAGTGGTCTTCACTCACTGGCTATTCTCAAATGTCTTATTTATGGTTGATCAAAGCAGAAAGACCATGGCCAAATAAGAAGCATCACTACCACATTATGGTCCATTGCTGGACCAATCCTGCCTAAAAATTTCCAAATGTGAAACAACAGTTTTTGACTTTCATTTGTCAAGTTTTTATTCTTCACTGCCAAAGGAGAATCCCATAGATGTGGTGAAAGATAAGTTTTTAATTTTTGACTATTTTTCCATTATCTATACTGGCGCAAATCCTCAGAGTCTAGAATCTATCATTGAAGCAGTGGACAAAAGTGTTATTGATCATATGAATGCTGAGCTTCTTTAGGAATTCAGAGCTGAGGAGGTGGTCAAAGCCTTACACCAAATGTACCCAACCAAAGCACCTGGCCCTGACTAGCATGCTTGCCTTTTTAATTTCTATCAAACATATTGGCATGTTGTAGGTGAAAAAGTGTTATTTCTACTGTCCTAGAAACTTTGAACTCTGGCCACATGCTTAGGAAAATGAACTAACACTCACCTAGCCCCTCATTCGATGCCATATATAAATTAATGTCTAAAGTGCTAGTTAATAGGCTTAAAAAAATTCTACCATACGTGATTAGTGATACCAGGAGAGCTTTTGGGCCTGGAAAACTAATCACATAGATAATGTGCTAGTTGCTTGCTGTCCCTTTAGCATGGTAGAGATAATGGGTGAACGCTCAGAAGTATAAATGTGAAGAAAGCCAGTGATATTGGGAGAAAGAAGAAGAAGAGGAAGAGTCAAAAGATGATCTAAGATGAAGTTGGAGAACCTACAATCGTTAGAGAAGCCTAGCCCTGAAAAAAAGAAGTCAAGGAGTATATATATATATATATATATATATATAGGCCTTCGAATGCATCACTTGACCATGTCCTCATGCAAATAAATCGCGGCATGTCTTCAAGTAGATTGGAAAGCACGGAATATCCCCATACTAGAGGCGAAAAGACAAGTATTGCTTGTTCCACCACTACCTTAGCTTAACACCAAGGATTGTTTTGATATAAAGGAATAAATAGAAACTTCTTTTAGACAAGGAAAGCTATAAAGTTTCGTTGGGTGGAGGAAAGAGTTGTGAACGAGTCAAGACCAGGAGGCACAGGGGTAAGATGAAGAATTAGTTGGAAGGGTGTTGAGCTCATCCAAGAAGGCCTACACGAGGCGAGGCAAAATGTCTTATTGACCCAAAATTCAAATAGAAGTCCTCGACTAGATGAGTTTTTGTTAGAAACTGAAAGAATATGGACAGTCACCCAATATGAGCATGTCCCTCTATTTGCCTCAAATTGTAACATCTAGGAGTTATGGAGTAATGGTATTAGACCATTACACTACCTCACTAAGTCCACTATCCCACTCAATATTAATGGAGTGGTGTGTATATAAACACCAAGAATGGTACCCATTGGATTGTGGACGAATTCTGCATTTCTCATAGTGTTTATAAAGTGTTGTGAGGCTCTTATGTTGTGGGTTATGTTTGCATCACTCTAGTAGTGTGCAACACCGTCGGAGAAACGTTTTTGGTTCGTGAGTTACACAAACTGGAATTCAAAACGTGTTTGGATAGCTAGTCTATGTGGAGGTCGGCTCTGGACAGCGTAGAACATCTCCAAAGTTCCTAGGTGATCGTCGGTTTAGGCCAAGAGAGGTATGCCGGAAAAAACCGATTATTTAAATTCCGCTGCAAAGTCTATTTCTTACATTGGTATCAGAGCTTTTATAGGTTGTTCTTGATGTCATAGGTATATATGATTAGCTCTTAATGCGTTTTATGCTGCTGTGATATGCTATGAATTTCTTTGCACCTCTTCAATGGCAAGTTTTGATTCTATGTATTTCATGCCTTGAAATTAATATATGTTGTTTATATTACATGTATTAATATTTACCTTAAGTTTCGCAGCAAATCTCTAAGTGTGCTATGAGATATAGTTTCACAAAGCTTAGAACACCGAAAATTTAAGGACAAAACTGCTCTTATATGATTTCTTTTTACAAAATATGAATTCATATTATGAATCTATATGTTATAAGCTTTAAATCGGTATATGGTACGTTAAAAATGGACTTGAAATGAAGAAGATATAAAACTTTGAAGTTTATGTTTGAAACTCGTTTTTTTTTTTTTTTTTTGGCTGAAAGTATTTTGAAGGCTGGAGGTTGAAGACAACCAATTCCAGCAAAACCCACTCTCTCTAGCACAACATACAACACGTGTTAGCTTTACAGAGGTTTGTCCTCTACATAAGGCACTACATAGAGTCCCACTTGCCTAGTACAGTTTACACAGACTGTTAGTATTACAGTTAAATACACAAAAATTCAAAGTGAAATATACGCGTCTAATGTAATAAATAAATAAATAAACTTTTGAGGACAGTAAACACAAAACCAGAAACGGATACGTTGTTTGGCTATCATTTAGCCTACATGAATGTATATTTATTATAAAGCATTTAAAAATAAGATGGTGGGGCCATAAATTTTCTTTGGGAAATGTTAACGAGTGCCGTTGGGGTATTGGTTAAGAATCCATTTTAAGAAAGTTTTAACATCACTTTTATGGGAAATAAAAAAAGCTGTTAAAACATTAATTGTTTTTTTTTTCTTTTCCCATAAAAACTTTCTTTAATTGGATTATTAACTAATGCCTTACGGCACTCGTTAACATAACCCATTTTCTTTTGGCTTAAAAGTTTTTTTGTTTATTCTGGAATTGCTCTTAAACCTGTAACATGCCACGTGAATAGTGTTTCTAGTTTAAATATCATGATGATTCATTATTCTTAGATTTAAAGGGCTACTACAATGATGATGCAGCTCTTTATTGATGGTATATATTTTCAAGAAATATTTAATGATATGGAATTGATTGATTTAATTTTGCAAATTATTTAATTCCATTATTATTTCTTAGTGAAATATGGTATTAAATATATATATATATATATATATATATATTTATTTATTTATATTTATATATTTACACAACGTTAAATATTATATTTAATGCAACAAATAAATAATTATTTTTTAGTGAAATAATGAGATGCCTATATAAATTGTTCTCATGAGTTTAAATTGAGACAGCATGTTTGGCTTAATAGTTAATTGATAATATTAGTGAATTATTTTCAATACATATTTTTTTAAAATATTAAATGTAGAATAGTGGGAGTATGGTTGAGTTGCGTTATCTACCATACATAATTTTGCACAAATAGATTAAAATTAAGCTTAGAAATAAACACTAGTGGCGCAAGAGATGATTAAGAAGCTTAGCGAATTTTCGATCTTGCGACGTATGTTGATTATCTAAGTTTATTTTAGATCGAACGTCAAAATTTTTGAAATGTGTGTGTAATGTCCCATTTGTGAAATTTTGTAGTGAAATGGCTTCCAAAGGTATAGTTGCTGATCTCAATAAAAGAGAGAAATTGGATGGTGAAAATTACAATATTTGGCACCGCAAAATCCAATATGTGCTGAATGAGCAAGAAGTCCTAGAGACTCTAACTCATTCGTTGAGTAAACCCGATGAAGGAAGCACTGAGCAACACCAATGTGATCTTGCTGCCTATTAAAGTTGGCACAAGAAGGATGTATGTGCGCGCTTTACAATGTTGAGCAGCATGCATAATGACTTGATTGGTGAATTTGAGCAGTATACAACTACACAAGACATGTGGAAAGCTCTAAAACTAAGATATGCAGGGACATCAGCCACCAGACTGCGTGGCTTAACAATGAAATTTGATTCATATAAGATGCGCTCTGAATGTACGATGAAGCAGCATCTTAGCGCGATGTCCTCCATGATTCGAGAGCTCAAATCAACTGGAAACAATTTTACTAATGAACAACAAGTCCAGACAGTGATTCGTTCACTACCAAGTTCATGGGAGACGATGTGTCAAAATTTGACACACAATGAGAACATCAAAACATTTGACGATGTGGCTCGTCACTTGGAACTTGAAGCTGAGCGCCTTGAAGCAGCCAAGCCGATTAGTTCTGTGCACATGGCTGAGACTAGCTCGCGTAAGGCATCTAGGCCTAAACGCAAGCAACCTGATTACACTCCTGGACAAGAGAGACCAAATGGGCCACCTCCTAAAAAGGCTAAGTTTGTCAAGCGCAATACTAGAGGAAAACACGCAAAGAAGGACAAGTCTAAGTTGACTTGTTATAATTGTGGAAAGAAATGACATTTTGCTCGTGAATGCACTGAGCCAAAAAAGGTAACACCTAATCCTACATCTCACCATGTTTTTGTAACTAGTCATGTCCTTGTTGCTAATTCTGCTCCTATGTGGACTGTAGACTCAGCGGCAACAAAACATGTAGCGAGAGATAGAGCGGGATTTGTGGAGTACCGCCGGATTCCTGTTGGCAGTAAAGACATCAAGGTGGGAAATGGAGTTAGGGTGGAGGTACTTGGAATTGGTACCTACAAGCTAGAATTACGAGGTGGCCGCACTCTGTTACTCCATGACGTACTGTATACTCCAGAGATCCAGAAGAACTTACTTTCCGTAGTTACTTTGTTAAGACTTGGTTTCCGGTTTATTTTTTAGAATAATTATGTTTTATTGCATTTGGGAACAGTTTATTATGGCTATGGTTTTATTTCAAATGGTTTTTTAATTTTGGATATTGAATGTTATAATAATGATAGTTCAGTTTTTTTGACTTCATCTAATAATGCTTCTGATAATTCAAGTATGGCATGCTAGGCTTAGCCATATAAGGCAAGAGAGGATGACTAGGTTAGCTAGAGAAGGCCTTATGGGCAATCTCGCTAAGGTCACTTTGTCCACATGTAAACATTGTTTTGTGGGAAAGTCAAAAAGAAAACCATTTGGAAAAGCCACAAGGGCATCTTTTCCATTGCAACTAATCCACTCTGACATATGTGGTCCAATGAATGTGAGGGCAAGGCATGGAGGTTTCTACTTCATCACATTTATAGATGACTTTACACATTACGGTCATGTCTATTTGATTTCTCATAAGTCTGAGGCTTTAGATTGCTTTAGACGATACATGATATTGGTTGAGAATCAATTAGACAAGAGCATTAAGGCTCTCAGAACTGATCGTGGGCGTGAGTATCTATCTAAGCAATTTAAAGAGCTCTGTGATGAAAAGGGAATTACAAGGCAGTTAACGATGCCTTATACACCGCAACAAAATGGTGTGGCGGAAAGGAGAAATCAAACTCTACTAGAGATGGTTAGGTCAATGATGGCACAAGCTAACCTACCGATTTCGTATTGGGGAGATGCACTTTTGACTGCAGCCTATATACTTAACCTAGTGCCCTCCAAATCAGTATCTTCCACACCTTATAAACTATGGACCGGCAAGAAACCTGACTTGAATAACTTGTGGCCATGGGGTTCAACAGGTTATGTTCACAATACTTCTTATAGATATGGAAAGTTAGGGCCTAGAGGAAAGAAGTGTATCATTATAAGATATTCTGAGCATTCAAAAGGCTATGTGCTGATAGGTGAACAAACAGATGGAAGTGTGACTGAATTTGAGTCACGTGATGTTGATTTCATTGAAAGTGAATTCCCTAACATAGGTGAGATTAAAAAGAACTTGACTCTTTATGAAATGATGGATCAACAGATAGGCACCCCAAATAGACTAGTAGAGGACAAGGAAGAAATTCCTAGAGACAGTGGGAGCAACTCACAACCTAATGGGAGCACACCACTAGAAGTTGATCCACAACAACCTCAGCCTTGTAGAAGCAACCGTGGTAATGTTCCTCGTCGTCGTTTTGAGATTAAGGGAGAAGCTTTCATGATTGCTCCACAGGATGATGATGAGCCAAGAACTGTGCAAGAGGCTCTCTCATCTTCTGTTAGTGATGAGTGGATGAAAGCAATGAATGATGAAATGGAGTCTATGAAGACTAATCAGGTCTGGGATCTGGTAGACCTACCGTCAGGGCGAAAAGCAATTGGGAACAAATGGGTTCTCAAAATCAAACACAAGGCGGATGGGTCAATAGAAAGGTATAAAGCTCAATTAGTGGCAAAAGGATACACTCAAAAGGAGGGTGTTGACTATGAGGAAACTTTTTCTCCGGTTGTGAGGTTTGCCTCTATTCGACTCATTCTGGCCATTGTTGCAAACTTAAATTTGGAATTATACCAAATGGACGTTAAGACAGCTTTTCTCAATGGAGAACTAGATGAAGAAATCTATATGGATTAACTTATTGGCTTTGTGACCAAAGGTCAAGAGCACAAAGTGTGCAAACTTAAGCAATCTATATATGGTTTAAAGCAGTCATCTAGACAGTGGTATCTGAGATTTCATCGAGCCGTTCTATCCAATGGGTTTACAATGATCGAAGAAGATCACTGTGTCTACGTAAAACAATCCAAGGGAAGTGTCATTATTTTGTCATTGTATGTCGATGACATATTATTGGTTGGTAATGACATGGAGATGATTATCGCCACAAAAGGGTGGTTGTCCTCTAACTTTGAGATGAAGGACATGGGTGAGGCAGATTATATTCTAGGGGTTAAAATCCTTAGGGATCGCTCAAAGAAACTTTTAGGTTTATCACAACAAACCTACATTAAGAAAGTTCTTGAGCATTTCCAAATGCATAATTGCAAACTCATAGATACTCCAGTTGCCAAAAATGAGAGCTTTAGCCTTGATATGTGTCCTAAGACTCAAGATGAAAAAGAAAAGATGGCTCGTGTTCCTTATGCTAATGCAATTGGAAGCTTGATATATGCAATGATGTGTACTCGGCCCGATATATGTTATGCTATTGGATTAGTCAGCAGATTTCAGTCTAATCCAGGACTTGCTCATTGGAAAGCTGTCAAGAAGACATTAAGGTATCTTAAAGGGACAGCGGACTATATCCTTTGTTATCAGGGTTCAGATTTGCGTATGATTGGCTATAGTGATGCTGATTGGGGTAGTGACCTAGATGAATGCAAATCTACATCTGGATATGCTTTCTTGCTAAATAATGGCGCCATCACTTGGAGTAGCAAGAAATAACCCTATGTAGCATTATCAACTATGGAAGCAGAGTATGTAGCATGTTCAATAGCTGTTCAGGAAGCAGTTTGGTTGAGGAGGTTCTTTCAGAATCTTGAGGCTGTTAAGGATGCCTCGGATCCCGTTACGATATATTGTGATAGCATGGCAGCATTTGCCTATGCTAAAGATTCTAAGTATCATGGTAGAACCAAACACATTGATATACGATATCACTACATTCGAGACATGGTTGCTCATAATAAAATGGTTCTAAAACACATTTCTACAAGCCTCATGATTGCTGATCCTCTTACAAAGCCTATAGGAAGGGATGTCTTTCAAGCTCATGTTAGGAGTTTAGGGCTAAGTAGAATATGATGATATGTTGTTTTTAGTTACCATTTATTGTACTCTTTTGGGATATTTTGTTTTAAATGCATATGATGTTATTCAGTTAATAATATGTATGTATACACACACATATACCATATGATGAGTTTTGTGGCATGAAAGGTATGTCGGCGGGCTTAGGTCCGCTCACTCACACGAGCGATTGCCTCTAGCGCTTGAGTAGTGAGCAGAGATGAGACATTGTGTCATTCAATGCTTATGTAGCATATATAGATGGTTGACACAAACAGATGTCGCCTTAGTTGGGACTAAGATGAGGTCTATAATATATTTATCTTGATTAGACCGTACATGGATAGCCCATGATCCATGTAGCCTGTGGTTAGCCAGATGCGAGACCTTATTTGATGCCTGAGGTGGCAAGCAAATAAAGGACTCGAGTTAGGTGATTGAGTAGCGACTAGACTAAGGTTTGTACAATGTGTTGAGTTAAGACATACGCTCTTACTTAAGAGAACTAAACCGTAGCATGTATTTCATACTACATGTGCTTGCTCGACCAAAAGCGGAGGTGAGAGAATAAATCCCTGCTTCTTCACCGTGTGAGTCTCATGGATCTTTCATTAAGATCCTACTTATGCCCTTGTTACTTTTGACTATGTCTTGAAGCTGAGGTTTTGATGTCTGCTACTTTGGCATGTTACCTATAGTCATGTTGGATTCGGTCTAAAAGGACATTGCTGGGAAAGCGATTGGACCAAAGTTGAAGGACATGAGTGCAAAGGGAAGACTATTTTTTTAACACATCCTTATATTCGTACTCACTGTCGACAAGTTATAGCGCTTATGGTAGCGAAATAATCGTGAGTACATTTAGATAGTTATGATGGATCAAGCATAAGTCTGAGTATTAGACTCAAGAGGGGTTAGAGATGCTTGATTCGACGTGTTAATATATGTCTAGGGCATAACGAGACACTTTAGGGATGTTGCTATGCTGGTCTTGGTATAAGATTTAGTATAGTGCTCCCAAATATGTTTTTTTTAAGTGTGCTCGGTGGTCGCACAACCTATTTTCCAGTATGAACACACTAAGAAACACATTGAGAAATGGATAATAGAGCCATGCCCACAGTGGATGAGTGGGAGATGTTAGAAACTGAAAGAATATGGACAGTCACCCAATATGAGCATGTCCCTCTATTTGCCTCAAATTGTAACATCTAGGAGTTATGGAGTAATGGTATTAGACCATTACACTACCCTACTAGTCCACTATCCCACTTAATATTAATGGAGTGGTGTGTATATAAACACCAAGAATGGTACCCATTGGATTGTGGACGAATTCTGCATTTCTCATAGTGTTTATAGAGTGTTGTGAGGCTCTTAGGTTGTGGGTTATGTTTGCATCACTCTAGTAGTGTGCAACACCGTCGGAGAAACGTTTTTGGTTCGTGGGTTACACAAACTGGAATTCAAAACGTGTTTAGATAGCTGGTCTGCGTGGAGGCTGGCTCTGAACAGCGTAGAACATCCTCAAAGTTCCTGGGTGATCGTCGGTTTAGGCCAAGAGAGGTATGCCGGAAAAAACCGATTATTTAAATTCCGCTGCAAAGTCTATTTCTTACAGTTTTCAAGTACATTCATAGAAACTGACCCAGGGGGTATAACATCCTCATCATGATGCTCTGATCAATATCTTTCTTTCTTTTTTTTTAGAATCAAAACGAGACAATTTTATTAAGCTGAAACAAAATCAGAAACAACAAACTCATAAATATCCGGAGGAACATGCTCCCTCCAGACTAACGAAGGTAATGACCTTTTTACTCTCTTAGTTAAGGCATGAGCTACACTATTGCCCTGCCGCCTTGTATAAGAAAAAGAGAAAGTTCTAAGTGAACTCATAATAGACAAAAAGTCTTTAACAAACTGACTAATAGATAGGTGGCCACCATTAGCTGCCTTCAATGCGATGCACACCAGCTCCGAGTCATCTTCAAACACAGATTGACATATACCCATCTCCACTGCAAATTGGGCTACCCTTCTTGCAGCCAAGGCCTCCAAGACCTCCACAGAATTCGGGTAGGGAATTTTCTCAGATAATGCCGCTACCACCTCTCCATTTGAATTCCGAATTACAACTCCAATTCTCGCCTCTCTAGACTCTGCAAAGACTGCCCCATCAAAGTTTTTTTTGTACATCTCCCCCATCGGAGGTTATCATTTTGTTCTACCAGGTATAGTTTTCAGTTTGATCATTGGAAATTTCATTTGATACTCAGCGAGATAGTTGCTGGCTGCGTCGAACACCTTCTCAATAGGCAAACACTCTTCCTTAAGTCTGATCTTGTTCCTACGGTGCCATATAAACCAAGCCACAGTAGCAAATAATTCCAATCTTCTTGGTTGCTGCCCCACAAGCTGAATTAGCTCACAAACATCGTGTATTCCTGGGAAGTCTGAACTGATCCAACTAAATACAGGTGCCCAAATATGCCGTAGCATATCACATCCCTAAATGGCATGACAAGTCGACTCCTGCCCCGCTTGACAGAGGCTGCACTCTGCACTATCTATAATTTTCCTTTTCCTCAGATTCTCCTTGGTAGGTAGCGTTTTAGAACATAATCTCCAGAGAAAAGTTTTGATTTTATTAGGTACCCGAAGCTTCCATTTGCGATTTCAGAAATTCTTTTGATTCGAGGTGTCTGAACTTGTTGCATCCATACTTCTTTCATCCTCACACAACAATTTGTACTCGGTTTTAATTGAGTACTCACCACTTCGACAGTGTGGCCAGATTATACTATCTGCCTGACTTGACCAACAAAGAGGGATAGCTTTTATTCTTTGTGCTTCAAACCATAGGAAGTGCTGGTCAATTAAACCGTGGTCCCATGTTCTTGTGTCAAGCCTAATCAAACAGTCCACAGTGGCTCCTTCTAAGGCAGGTATACATGGAGATAACACCTTGGCTGACTCCTTACCTGGCAACCAACTATTATCATAAATATTTATACTCCTTCCATTCCCCAACCTCCACCTCATTCCCAAGGCAACCACCTTTCTAGCCTTTAAGATGCTCTACCATGCAAAAGAACCAGTAGCTGCCGACGCTTCAAAAACTGACCCTCTAGGAAAATATTTCACTTTGAAAACTCGGTAAAACAAAGAGTTTTGGTCCTTCAACAACCTCCATACCTGCCTTAGCATTGCATCATTGAATTTTGCCAACTCCTTGAATCCTATCCCGCCTTTCGCTTTGGGCTTACAAAGAACCTCCCATCTCTTCCAATGGACTTTCCTTTGTTCGCCCTCCTACCCCCAGTAAAATTTCTGGATTAGCGCCTCAATCTCATCACATAATCCCGCTGGTAGCTTGAAGCAACTCATAGTGAAAGTGGGAATTGCTTGTACCACGGCCTTAAGTAAAATCTCCCTACTTGCTTGGGACAATAACTTCTCCTTCCACACTTAAAGTTTACTCCAAACCCTCTCCTTGATGTAATTGAAGCTTGCTTTCTTATTCTTCCCCACTACTGCTAGTAAGCCAAGGTACTTCTCATATTCTTTAACTTCTTGCATCCCAAGGAAAGCCGAAAGAGTTGCTTTTCTTTCTTCGCTTACAGCCTTGCTGAAAAAAATGAAGGCCTTTTCTCGATTAAGTTTTTGGCTTGAAGCTTGTTCATACAACACTAAAATGTTCTAAATCACCTGCAAATCAGACTTGGATGCTCTACAAAATAACAAGCTATCATCCGCAAAAAATAAGTGGGAAATCCTTGGACCTCGTTTACATAAGGAAAAGCCCCGTATCTAATCATTAGCCGTTGCCTATTGTAACATCCTATTTAGGCCTTCCGAGCATAGAAGAAAAAGATAAGGTGACAATGGATCACCCTGTCTAATCCCTCTAGAAGGCTTGATATCTCCCTTAAGCTCCCCATTCACTAAGATTGAATACGACACTGTACTGATACACTCCAATACTAAGGCAACCCATTTTGCACAAAATCCCATTTTCTCCATAATCCTCGCCAAATACTCTCATTCCACCCGATCATATGCCTTGCTCATATCCAACTTCATGGCCATGAACCCCATCTTCTTAGATTTTTAAGCCTTCATGTGATGTAAGGTCTCGAAAGCAACTAAGATATTATCTGTAATAGCTTTAGAAGACTGAAACGCACTTTGAGATTCAGATATCACATTATGTAAAATTTTCTTAAGTCTATTTGCTAGAATTTTAGAAATAAGCTTATAGAGAATATTACAAAGTGCAATAGGACAATAGTCTGAAACTCTCACTGGGCTTTTTACCTTAGGAATGAGAGTGATAAAAGTCTGGTTAATGGAGGGTGGGAATGAACCTATGTTGAGACAGAACAGCATTGCCTCTGCCACTTCATCCCCAATAGTCGGCCAAAATTTCTAAAAAAACAATGGGGACATTCTGTCAAGCCCCGGCACTTTCAAGAGGTCCATTTGATGCAAAGCCAAATCAACTTCATCCCTCCTAAAAGGTGCAATCAGGTCCTGATTCATCTCCTGTGTGACAGCCACGTTGGTGGCTTCAAGTGTTGCCTCAATCGAGTTTGGCAAAGAAGAGGTGAATAAGGATTGGTAGTGCTCCACCAATATGTTGGCAATCTCACTCTCGTCCACACACTTTTCACCCACAAAGTTTTCCAATGTATCTATTTTGTTTTGTTGAAACCTGTGTGTAGCTCTGCTATGGAAGTAGCAGATGTTGCTATCACCTTCATGTAGCCACAGTGCCCAGGACCGTTGCTTCCACATTTTTTCCTCTTTAGATAATAAGTCATTGATCTCCCTTTTTAACCTCAAAACCTGGTTCATAGACCCTCTTATCGTAGTAGCATTTTCAGCCTTTTGCAAAAGAAGTTTCTTCTCCTTTAATAGCCATGTAATATTCCCAATAGCTACATGGCTCCACCACTTAAGCTTTTTCTGGCAATTAGTAATCTTCCCTTCAACCCGAGCCATTGCATGACCAGTTGCATTGTAACGCCAAGCTGACTCTACAGTGTCCATACACCCATCCTCTTCCAACCACATGTATTCAAACCGCCACGGTTTTTGTCGACGTGAGGGTATTCCATTGAGGCAGATGACAATCGGCTTGTAATTCAAAGAACCACACTCTAAGTGAACTACCTTGGTTGCAGGAAACTTGTCAAGCCAATCCATAGTGGCAACTGCTCTATCCAATCTTTCCCATATGGTAAAACCATCGGGATGTCCATTACACCTTGTGAACTTTCCTCCCTCAAAACCAAGGTCTCGAAAGCCACACTCATCCAACATGTCTCTAAACTCTTGCATCTGCCCACTCGGTCTTAATTGTCCCCCGAGTTTCTCATGGCTTCTAACAATCTCATTAAAATCCCCGGCACAAAGCCAAGGTATGGAATTTCGAGTTTTTAACCTGCGCAAACACGACCACGAAAGATGATGATTGCTTGTATTCGGCTCCCAATAAAACCCCGTAAACCTCCATTCATCTTCCTTTCCTTTGTTCAAAATACCATCTATGTGATTTGGAGAAAAGGTTCCTAAGGAGAAATCAACATCCTTTTTCCAAAAAATAGCAATACCTCCCCCTCTTATTTCTCGACCAACCTCTATCATGCCACCAAAAATTCAATCTAATCCAAATATCAACTAGCCTTGCCTTATCTAGCCATGTTTCGGCTAAGAACACAACTGAGAGATCTTGTGCTCGGATTAAATCCCCAAGCTCATGTTCTGTTGGAAGGTTCCCAAGCCCCCGATAGTTCCAACATAGGACATTCATTGATTATGGCGGGGCTGGGAACCAGCCTCCACCACTAAAACTTGTCTTCTTTTAGTTGGTAATTCATAGCAGTCCACGTCCATGTGAGATCGTTTAGAGGAATAATAAACCCCATCCGAAGAACCCCCTGATTTCTTATTAACATTTCTGTCAGTCCGCTTCCAAGTTTTTGGTGAAGAGCCCCCCTTGCCTTTTTTGCCAAATTTTTTAACGAGGAAGTCAGATAACAATTCATCTTTAGTCTCAACGTGAGGGGCACGTGGTTTACTTAAATCTGGCTGTCAAATAACTCTCCCTGATTTTTCAGATTTTTAATATTTGAGAGGGAAGACGTTGATGTGGTGGTGTGTTGCTGTGGAGTTGAGATAAAATTATGGGTATGGACTAGGCTTGGAAGAGTAGTTGGGTCAGTGTTTGACGTTGGGTTAGTTGATGTTGGGCCTATTAAAGAGTTTGGTTCAAAATGAGTTGTCATACCTGATGGGGATGGAACATGAGCCCGTTGGGCCTGCTTGGCCTTAGAAGAGTGATCAGATGATGTTGGTTGGTCATGTATATATTGTGATATGCCAATAGTACTGATAGCAGGGGCGTACTTCTCCACTACACTCTAATCTTGACAGAGAGTACTAATGGCAGGGGCACACGACTCCACTACATTCTGATCTGGACAGAGAGGTTTCACTACTCCTTTACCTTGGGTGGTGGGGTGTAAGGGGGGATGAGGTTGAGCGTGTGTCAGACATGGTAGGCCAGAGGTTTGTATTGGGTCGTCATATGCCAGGTTGGACATCAGGGTAGGTGGACACCCAAAATCTACCTCTGATTCCGATGAGGGGCGAACTGGTTTCTTATAGACTCCAATCGGAATATGGTCAAACTCTGGTCTAAGCCATGGTCCGGAGGCCTTAAAGTTAGAGCTAAAGGGATTTGGCAGGAAGAAGGTATTTCTCCTACAATCCTTTTCCTCATGCCCAATAATCCCACAATTGTAACAAATATCTGGTAGTTTCTCATACTTTAGGCTAATCCACAAGTCATTCAAATTTGGGCGAGGGAGGAAGACCCCGGGTAGGAGGGGTTAGGCGATGTCAATGTCAATACTTAATCTGGAGAAGCGTTTCCATTCAGGGCCTCCATCTCCAGTGAAATCTACCTCAAGAACATCGCCGGCCAACGCTCCAATGTTTCTCAAATTAACTTCAGATAGCCATAGCACAGGGAGACCATGTACTTGAAGCCAAAAAGAGGATTTGGAGAAATCAACTTCTTGCCACGACAGACTAGGGCTCTATTTTTTAAGAATAAGATGCCATCATCTAATGGACAAGGGGCGTCTGTTGTAGGCTTTATGAGCATCTGACTCGTGCTGGAAACAAAATAGGAAGATGTCGCAATGAAGCTTTTTAACTTCCAACGAGTAAACCGGTCTCCAAGCTTTGGTGACTATATCTTTGATGATACTTAAGCTAAGATTTTTTGATGAGATGATCTTTCCCAAGAGGTTTGATCCAGCTTGGATGTCACTGGTTTGGTTTGGAGGGAGCTCAAGTCTAATGTCTTGAAAGGAACGAAGTTTTGTGCGATTGGCGAGATCTGAGACATCCATGAGGAGATAGGAATTATTTGTGATGTGGATGGCCGAGTGGGATTTAGGTTGGAGATGAGGAGAAAAGGTGGGCAGCAGATGTAGTGACCTGTGCAAAGTTGCTGGGTTCTGAAAGGGACAGGTAGCAGAAGATGGGTTACTATGGTAGGTTAGTAGATGTAGGTAACGAGTATGGGATAGGTGTAATGGGGGAGTGGTTAGTAGGGCAAGTGGGGGTCAGAGGAGAGGCCAGGTGGACGGCAGAGACTAGCTCTGGGTTAGGGGTGCTACAGAGAGCATGGAGAGAAAATTTGGGAAAAATCCTGAATTCTGATCAATATCTTATTGATAGAAAATTACAAGATTGTAAGAATCACAACTTGAGGGGGACTACTTTGGATTCTCCTTTTTGATGAATGAGGAGAAGGAATCTCTTAATTACAAATCTCAAGGTAAAAATCTTTTTTTCCAAAATCTAAGGAAGTTATAATGGAATCAACATTAATTCAATTTTTATAGGAAACATAAGAAAAATATATGAAATAATATTTATTCATGAATAATGAAAATTACATAAAAAGTTTAATTAAAATTAAATTACAAAACTTTGGTCCTAGATACAATCTAAAAAAAGAAAATTATACAATTATGTTTCTTAATTTTATTCTAAAAAAGAAAATGAAGAGGAGTTTAAAATGAAAAGACCTAACCTACCTCCAACGTAATAAATTTGGGGGATAAGTTCTAGTAGGAAAGGTGTTAGGCACCCATCCTAATTTCCTAACAGACAATTACATGATAAAGGAAAAAAATATCAAGATAACTAAAAATTACTTCAAGCATAGAAATTTTGCACAATTGAAAATATTGATTGCGTGAAGTTCATCATGGAGCCATGAAAAAGAGGAAGTGGGTCTTTAGAATGAATTTATTGATGAAAAATGATTTGATGATTGAGCCCACCCATGAGGTGAGAGAGATAAGGGCCACGTGTCCATCATATGATAGTAATGTCGTGGACTATGAGCCCAATTCATGAGCTAACAAGATTAGAGCCTTGAGTCCATCTTCTAAAGTGGCAAGATTTGGGTCTTAAGCCTATCCCGTAAAGTGGTGAAAAATAGTATATAGGCTATGAGTCCAATTTAAAATCTAAAGAAAGTACAGAGTTTAGACTCAATTCGTGAAAAGTCGAGAAATAATGTGGACTACAAGTCCATTACATGATGCAGATAAAATGTTGGTCATGAGATCAATCCACGTGATTCTTGAATCTCTTTAATATATATATATATATATATATATATATGAGAGAGAGAGAGAGAGAGTTCAACAAATTAATGTAATTACTCCCACTCAAATGTATGTAGTTTCGCGACTACTTATGCAAGCTCCTGCTTATCATACTGTGGTTTAGAGCAGGCTTTATAGCACCCATTATGCATTTAGCAAAATATATTTTATGCAATTGTTGATCAAGTCATAGCCTATTAGTAATGACATCCTTTGTAGTATTTCATGTTTGTGATTAAAACTCTACCTCTTTTTTTCCCACTATATATATATATATGGACAAAACTTAAATACTGCACCTTATCTAAGGCTTTCCCTTTAAAATTTAGTCATGTAACTAGTTAGTAAATAAAAACACTTTTTTTTTTCTCACATTTGGAAAAAAATAAAAAATAAAAAACCCAACCCTTTCTCTTTCCCTTCATTGAACGCAGGAACATGAAGCAACTCTCTCAACCCCCTCTTCTCACTTTTCTAGAAATCAAGCACTCATACCCTCTTGGACAAAAATCAAAAAATTTTGAATTGGACCTAGTTTACTTAACAGTTGGTTCATATTGAGGACACAATGGAAGGAATCAGTTTAACAAGGGTCGATATGGTTTGTAGGTATGGGTATAAAAGAAGCACCCAATTTTATTTTCTAGGATCTAGTAATGTCTAGAACACAAGTGATTCAAAATTAAAAGTGAGTAATTAAAAGTTACTAGTACTTTCTTTTTACTAGTAAGGTCCTCACACATTTGTGGTCTTTCTAATTTTTTTTCATTTATTATATTATTACAAACCACACTCCAAAAGTGACACCCACAACGGCTCACTCTAACGACACTAACCCAATGGTAGCCATTTCTCTTTTGGCGACTCCACTTATCTATCAGTTATTTTAATCTAGCTAATTAAGAGAGAAGAGGGGTTTGAGAGATTTGCTTGTTCTTGAGTTCAACGAAAGGGAAAAGAGAATGAGTTGGGTTTTTTCAGCTGTGGGAAATAGAATGTATTTTATTAACGTCATGTAGTGTAGCTGTTAAGTATTTATATTTCTGAATTTTAAAAAGATAACCTAAAGTAGAGGACATAAGGTACTATATTTTATCTTATATTTATTGTTCTAGTTATATTTGGTGTTAATTTACAAAAAGGACTTTGTTAACATGTGTTGGCCAGCACCTCTTAATAAAACAGCTGTGGCTCATTTATGATCTATCACAAATCTCACTGCATAGGAAATTGGCAAGGTTTTACTTTTTGGCTGTGATTTATTACAAAATAATTTGATTTTTTCTGTCTAAACTGACACACATTTAGTACATATTCAATTTTTTCCATATCCCTAAAAAAAATGTGAATAGTTTATTTTAAATTTTATCACATTAACTTGTGCTGTATAGCACCCATTAACGACACCCAAAATTATACATTTTTTAGACCGTTAATTTATATTAGATCTAAAAAGATGAGAATCATAAACTACCATAAATTTGACACCTCATCAACAAACACCTTATTGGTTAAATTTTGGTATTTCCAAAGCTCTTTCTCTCTCCATCTATCCCTTTTTCATAACATGGCGACTTTCATAAACAACATTGATATCCATCATTCATCCTTTAGCAACCATATTCAATGTTAGTTTGGATCTTTTGTAAGTATTCATAGCATTTAAACGAAGGTAACTGTAACTCATTCACCATGACGTGCTGAACACCGACCAGAAGTTTTTAAAGCTAGAAATAACTTGTGGACCAAATTTTCTTAGAAATTATTAGGATCCAGCCCTTGGTAACAGTTGCAAAATTTAAAGAATTGGGAAGTTGTAACGCCCAATGCTGTAGAACTTCTCCAGAATTTATGTGAGGAAAAGGTGTAACGCCTTGAACGCACAATTTCAATCAATGAGGTGTTTATTGCTGATTTATGATTCAATCTAAAAGTGGTTTGTGATTTTTCAACGGTTACAACTAAGATGAATGAAAGGTCTAAAAAATGAGTCATAGTGTAGATAACTTAATAACTAGTGAGAAAATCGTGAAATGCACTAGTTAGTCTAGTAATAATTTGCTTTATCTAAAAAAAAAAAAAAACTTTCTTTTATTTTGTATATAAATATGAAAATTTAAACTTTCGATAGTTATTAATCCTTACTATCTCTAAGAGAATTCATTTTTTTGGATTGGACTATTATGTGATTCAAAAATACTCTAAACTTTACGTTTAACAAGGAAAAAAAAAACTTGATAACAACCCAGTAAAAATATATTTCCAACTCTACTTAAAATGCCTACAAAATATGGCACTTTCCTACTAATCCACGCAAAAAAAAAAAAAAAAAAAAAAAAAAAAAACAACAACAACGTATTCAAAATTTAAAACATAAAATAAAATTATGACACTAGACAACAACAAAAAAAAAGCTTCATCGCACGTGCAAAGCGTGTGTGATGAGGCTATTTAGATATTATGATTGTGTTTATATATAAAATATGAATAATGTTACAGCCACAAACTATTGATGTGACAAATTTTTACTATATTTCATCTAAACCCACCACTAATATCACTTTTTACATACGAATAACCATTCACTATATTAGTTGTGGGGCCAAATAATCCTGTGACCCAGCCCACTACGTTCCTGGGCCAAAGGCCCGATCCGAGGAGACAATCCAAGTCCGAGGACGACCTCATCATCGGACATCCGAGGGTTTGAGGGATAGGCTCTAACCAAACGGTCACCTCAACATTAAATTCGCCTGACAACCATCCTGGCCGCCTTAATGATGAAAAGACCTCCACCAGTGTCACCTTGGAGGCCGTGACTCCCAAAGAGACTGGGAAGGCGGCTGATGGGACAAGCATCTAATCAAAGGGCCTAATTGCTCAACAAATGTAGGGCCAGGATCAATTGTAAGGGAGTTATATAATGTAAAGACGTTCCTCCGGGGGGGGAGGTCTCTCTGAAAAAAAAGAGGAGAGAAAAAAAAAAGAGAGGGAGAGCAAAAGGGATAAGAGCCTCCTCGGCCATGGGCCGAGGAGCCCCTCCCAAATGTAATTTGTTCTAAGTCTTTTTTCCTTTAAATCAAATATGCCGGAGTCCACGCCACCCAAGCGCCGGCAGGTGCCTAGACCTTCGACCCACTCTCTATAAATTCATTGCGGGGTTCGTTGGGCTTTTAACCCGTGCCCATGGGGCTTGGGCAACCAAAAACCCAGTCCCTACATTAGCAATTTATTAAATGATTATTAATAAAAAACATAATTACCACCAAGCATTTTTAGTGTGATAGTTAAAGTCTCCAAGAATGAGATTCACACTTAGATTAAACCTACCATTATTATCAAAGTTTTTTTTTTTTTGGGGGGGGGGGGGGGGGGGGGTGGGGGGTGGGTGGGAATATATATGATTTTGTTTTTATATTAATAAAATATACAGTTATAGTAATTATTAATAAGTTTTTGTTTTTGAGAAAGTATTAATAGGTATTAACGTTGGTCGTATTTTGTATATGAAATTATCTAGTTTATTACTATTTAAAGAAAATATAATATGTAATGGATTCAAGTTAACTTAATTGGTAAAGTTTCTAATAATAGAATAAAATATTTAGAGTTCAATCCCCGCTTATAATAAAAATTGATTAATGTCTTAATCTTTGTGAGCTCTTAAAAACTTATATGACTTGGGTAAGAAACATAAGTAATTATATAATATATAATTACCACTTGACTGTCTTTTAGTGTCACTCTGAATAAAATAATAAAAATCTACAACTCTTAACTATCACTTTGAATAAAATAATTAAATTCCACATCACTAAAGGAAATTTTGTGCCTTTTGCTTCACCTATATATAACCATTCTTTGGAGGGGTTGAAGTAGTCCAATTGCGAAGTAAAAAACATAATTAGGACTATATCTGGGCTATCCTGCCAATCTATTAACTCATCAGTAATGGAGAAATCGTCCTTCAAGTTGGCTATCTTAGTGGTACTCCTAGTTTTTGCATCTTGTTAGTCTCTCTCTCTCTCTCTCTCTCTCTCTTAATAAATAAATTACATGTATTTCTCTCAAATATATTTGAAGTAACAAAAAAATTTTATTTTTTATTTTTAAAAACCTGCAGATGCAGAGATGGGAGCTGAAGCAAGGAACGTAGTTATGCTAAGATGCAATGAAGATGTCGACTGCAAATATATTTGTCATCGTTGCCAATGCTTATGTAAGAACACTTGGTGTAAATGCCCGAATGAGCCACCAGCATCCTCATAATTAGCTGAAGCTATTATCCACGATTGAGGGCAATGATGTATAAATTGAAAGCTTTAAATTTGTTGCTGTTCTTCTCCCCTCTAATTTTCTTCCATTCCGTTCTTGCATTTGTGATACCCCTTGGTTTTGTTTTGTTATTTTTTTGTTTTTCTAACTAATAGTGTTCCATCGAAAATAAGAACTGAAGTCCATTGCTTGGATAGTCTTAATGGAAATTTTCTCAGGCGTGGTTGTGCACCACAAGAAATTATTCAATGCACTCGAAGGACCACATCAACAGTGCCTAATGATCCTCTCACATTCAAAATATATTGACATGTTAGCTCAATTATTTGAGTCAAATCCTAATCACAATAAGTCACAACATATTAATAAAATAAAATAAAATTTTCACTCAACATCAACCATGACCGCTAACATCTCCAACTCTGGCATCGACAGAGTCCTGAAGCTTCTTTCTCCTTATCTGTCATGAATTTAAAACCAATCTTTGAGCAGATGTGGGCTTGCATTTGTGCAACGAGACTGTTAGCCGTGAGTTCTTACAATATGATTCTTATCTTTTTCTTATTCACAGATTTGTGTTATGATAATTTAAAGAAAAAAGGTTTTTCTCTTTTAATTATTTGAAGAAAATAGAAAGGTGTTTTTATCAAAGAACTAGCGGAATTGTTATTTAATTGTTTGGAACAATTGGATTTCTCGGTTGTGTTCGTTATTTGGATTTGCTAGGTCACCTTATATTAGGGGTGTGCATGGGTCGAGTTGGGTCGAGTTGAGAAGTTTTTATAACCCAACTTATCGTAGTAGGTTAAAAAAAATCTAACTCATCATAGGGGTCCAACCCAACCTAACCCACATGGATCGGGTTGAGTTGGGTTGGATAGTGTTTTTTAATTATTATTATTATTGAAAGTTCAAAAAGGGTATAAAACACCTTTGAATGTTTAGACCCCAAATAACAAAAATACCAATTCAAGCTTTATATCAAACAATTAATGTGCGGAATATGATAACAAGCTTATAACAGAATTGATAGAACAATTTAAGCCAAATATAAACACATCCACAGCAGTAAATATAAGGCAAAGATAAAGGGAAAGAAGATGCAAACACACGGACAACACACGATGTGTTATCGAAGAGGAAACCAAAGTCCTCAGCGTAAAACCTCTCCGCCGCCCTCCAAGCGGTGATAAAATCCACTAAAGAATATAGTTGGGATACATGAACAGCAGAAGACCCTTCAAGCCTAATCTACCCAAGTACCTAAGCTCTCCAAGTGTCTTGCTCCAACGAGGTTACGCCGAACCTATTTCTTCTCTAACTTCCCGGATTCCGCTACTTGACCATAGCATCAACCAATGTGTATTGGTTCCTTCCCAAACTGCTTCCCAAAGCACCAAATGAACCTTCTCACAGACGTGGATGTGGTGAGATAAGGATTGGTAAAAGGCCTCTCAAGGGTATGACAATGGAGAGGAAGAGAGTAGAGGAATTTGAAGAGTTTCTAAGGTAAAGATTGGGGATGAGGCAATCTTGTTTTTCTCTAGGGTTTCTCTCACAAAATTCTCTCTAGAAGCTCTCTGAATTTAGAGGGTATAAGGGTGTATATATAGTAGGGTGAGAAGAGAATGCAAAATGTCAGTTTTTGCCAAACAGGGTTAACTTGCGGCTTGACCTCGCGGCTTGTCCAAGTCGCGAGTTCCAGTCGCAACGTAACGGCCTGGACAGCCTGGAACTTTTGTCCTGTAGCTTGACAGCTGGCGCGACCCTTCAGCTTCCCAGTGTGCCTCTCACGTGCTTGCCTTTCGCGGCTTGCCAGTCGCGATCCACCCGCGAGCCCTAGCTGCGAGACTCTGTTTTTCTTGCACACTCTTGAGTTTTTCTTCACATCTTCTCACACACTACCCTTACAATTTTCCCACCTAAATACAAGGTTACTAAGTGTTAAATTACAAGTAAATTGGTCACGGAATAAAGCCAATTAGATGGTTGATTAAATTCAACCTTACAATTATTATTATTACTAAATTGAGTATTAGAACAACAACATCACAAATAAGAGCAAATTTATAACACCCTTACCTTGTACATATGTCTTCTCATATTAATTTTTGGTTTCTTTGTTTTTGATTTTTGTTTTTGTTTTTTTTTTTTTTTTGTTTTTTTTTTTTGTTTTTACTGGGATTGTGACTAAGATGTAACGCAAATAATTGGCACTCATATCCAATATATTATAGAATGGGATGACCATTAGGCATTGTTGATGTATAAAATGGGAAGCGTTTCCCTTCATTAAATGCCCATTGAGACTCTTTAATGGTATTTTAAACAAGAATCATGTAAACGGATGCCCTTAGAATAATTGTTAATAAACCATATTAGGATAATGGGAAATGCTAACGAATGCCCTTAAGGCACTGGTTAATAATCCATTTAAAGAAAGTTATTATGAAAAATGAAAAAAAAAAAAAAAAGTAATTAATATTTTGACAGCTTTTTTCATTTCCCATAAAAATGCTATCAAAACTTTCCTAAAATAAATTATTAACGAGTGCTCTTAAGGCACTTGTTAGCATGACCCTAAGATAATTTACCCCCACTTTCATAGGAAATATAAAAAGTTGTCAGAAAAATTAATTACTTTATCATTTTTCCATAAAAATATTTCTAAAAATAGTTCCTAAACCAATGCCCTTGAAACATTTGTTAACATTTCCCTTTAAATAAAAATCAACTTCTCACATGGATATATTACATAAATAATCTTGTAGATAAAGTGAAATTTTTTTGTACACCTAGTCTACTATACATACCAATTCATCTAGCATCATGACTTTGTCACTTGCATGTATGTCAAGTTGTGGCAATGTTTGTACCCCAACTTATTGTATACATAAAGATAGGCCTTGTATGTGAGTCTTACCGGATGTGTAGAATAATTTCTCATATATAACTAGATCAACTTTGGTGATAGAGTTGAGCTACTATTCTCATCTACTTGTATTCCACAAATTTCCCTTAAGGTTTGTTTGGTTGGGAGAATAGAGGTTAAAGGATAAAAATAGTTACTATTTTTGCATTTGGTGGTTAAAAATAGCAATTGGAGTGATTTAGACACCCCCAATGTTTTTTTTTTAGCATTCATTATTAGGACCCATATATTATAGATATATAGATATTGATTATTGGAAAAAATTTCCCTCCATTAGACTATTCTCTTTAAAGGCCTCTTTTCTTTTCTTTTTCCGTTTCCTTTTTAATATCAAATTATCAAATGGATGGAACTAAAAAATAAAATAAAATAAAATAAAACCTTATCACACGGATATATAATGTAAATAATCTTGGAGAAATTACAACTTACTCACTTGTGATTTAGCCGAAATTTAAGTTGCCTACCTGTGGTTTGAAATTTGACATTTTATCACATGAGGTTAGCTCAATTAGAGTTTTGTAACCCAGCTTTGTTAAAAACATGAGTAAATATATAATTTTGCTCCACTTTTTTGTCTCTTTCATCCAAAAACACAAAAAACATAATAATACAATATCAAATAAGATCAAAAAGAATTTAGCGGAACACTTGCATCATGGGATTTCAATTCACAGGTAGATAACTTAAATTTCAGTCAAATCTCAGGTAGGTGTAGTGTCAAATTTTAAATTACAGATAGACAACTTAAATTTCGGCCAAATCACACATGGATAAATTGTAATTTGCCTTTAAAAAATTTCTCGCTTCTCATAACAAACTCTACAATATTTGTTTCAACGAGAACTATTTAGAAACGTTCTAAACGTCTTTAATTTTCCACATACACTTATATAAAATAATTAATAAATTTAATTGTACCTACTCAATTATATGTTTTGCTATTGCTGGGTGTGAGTGGTAGCTTATCATGCAGTTATTTAGAATAGTGTTTTTTTGTTTTTTTTTTCACAATGCAATTTTTTATTAGTAGATAATGGAGAAAGATAAGGTACGGTTCGAACCAAATCATTTGGTACCATAAAGATTGTTATTATTTCTGACTATCACTTGAATCTTTACCCACTATACCTATAAGGAAAATGAATTTAATATCATATAAATATAATTAATAAAGATAATATCCAAAAAAATCCACATGTACGAAGATTTTGTTGCCATTTATATTTATCTACTTCATCTATATATATATCCATTGCTTGGAAGAGTCAAAGTAGTTCCATTGCGAAAAATAACATAACCAGTAATATATCTTTTTTTTTTTTTAATGGAAACCAGTAATATATCTTACCATCCTGTGAATCCATCAACTCATAATTAATGGAGAAATCGTCCTTCAAGTTGGCTATCTTGGTGGCGCTCCTAGTTCTTGCATCTTGTTACTCTCTCTCTCAATAAATCACTTGTTTTTTTCTCTCAAATTTAATTAGCAATGTGGTACATATTTTAAGTATGGTAAAAAAAAAATGCAGATGCAGAGATGCGAGCTGAAGCAAGGAACGAAGTTATCCTGAGATGCCATAAAGACGAAGAGTGCAAATTTTCTTGTTCACAATGTCAATGCGTATGGAAGAACACTTGGTGTAAATGCCCAGATGATCCACCGGCAGCCTTAGCTGAAGCTATTAATATTGGACAATGACAACTTTTAAGGATAACATATAAAAGATGTAGAGCATAATAGCTATTTCTTTGAGATGATAAAGAACTTAATAGTTACTTCTGATCAAGGAATAAAATGTAATAATGTCTCGCTTTAATTATTAGCCATGATTGATAAGTGACTGTATTTTAATAAAATGTATTAAAGTATGCATTAAAGCTTTATATTTGTTGTTTTTCTTCTCCCCCTCTAATTTTCTTCCATTCTTTTCTTGAACATGTGATTTCTTTTTCTCATTTTCTTTTTTCTGACTAATGGTGTTCAATCAAAAGCAAGAACTGAAGTCAATTTCCTTAGCTATAGTCTGAATGGAAATTCTGTCAATGTGACGGTCATCAAGTTTCTTTTAGAGTTGATTAGTTGAGATAATGGAAAGTGACAGAATAAAAATTAAAGGAAGTATAGAATAGAAGAATGATAGAAAAATTTTCAATTTTTCTTGAATGAGTATTTGTCAGAGAGAATGAAAAAAGACTAACCAAAAAGTAAATTTCTAGTAAAAAAAACATGTATTTCCCACTTTTCCTCCCAAATTGGGAGATTAGTTTTTGGTGGGATCGGGTGGAATACTCCGCACACCCTTTTCCATTCTCCATATTTTCCACCATACTAAACAAATGAAATCTTCCATTTTCTATCTCCCTTTTCCATCTAACCAAACAAGCCATTTTCCACCATACTAAACAAATGAAATCTTCCATTTCCTATCTCCCTTTTCCATCTAACCAAACAAGCCGCTAATCATAGGACAAAATAAAAATTTTATCTTTATGGGCCAAAACATAAATAAAATATTCTTCTCCATTAAGAAAATATAAATGCTGAAATTCAAAACTAAATTTATGCTTATGGGGAGACTCTCATTATTCATAGTTGGTAATTTGGTCTTACTAAATTTACAAGACAATAGTTAAGACTCTTGAGGTCTGTTAGCCTTAGGCTATACTAGACCTAAACTTGTTGAATATATTCGGGACGTGACACGAATGGAGACATCTAAGGTTGTAATTCCCTCTCCCCAATTATTGAATTACTAAAAAATATATTTAAAATTGTTACACATAAACCAAGCAAAAAATTTGCATTAGTATTACTCTCCAAACGCAATAATATCTATCTGCCACAGCAATTCCAGGGCGTTCTTAATTTACAATCCCTAGCTAGTCACAATTGTTTATCACATTGTACGGTACTAGGGTTAGATAATTTAACTGAGGCCTCTAGTCTTTTCCAATGTAGCAAACTAGCAGAATGGTAAAATTTTCACAAGAGACTTATAAGCCAACTTCCATAGTACGGAGAAAATAGTTTTATATCACTTTTTGATCTCTCAAGCCCTTGCTTGTGAAGACATTTCAAAAATAAATTTGATAAAGAAACTAAATTTGTGCTATGTCTACTCAAAGAAAAAAAAAAACATATTGCAACAACAAAATTTCTATTCTCTCTTCCATTGCTTCATAAATTACATGAATCAACTTTTTCATGGAATGAATTATGTCCAACACCATTGGCACTGTTATAGGAGAATAAATTCTCCAACCAATCATCCCCCACATAATTATCTTTCTAAAAATAAAATTTTCCCTTGGCATTTTGGTCCCTTTCACTGCAATGTTTTGTTTTACTTTTTTTTTTTTTTTGGCATCCATGGATGTAGCCCAATATTTCTCTATAGCATGCTTTTTTCTTGTCCATGACTTTGATTGTAAAAAAAAAAAGAAACAGAAACCTACAGGCATGTCGAACACATATCAATAACTTGCACTTTTTGACGTACCTGATTCATTATTATCAAGAGGAAACTCTCAAAGACAATGGCATTTCGCTCTCCCTAAATCCAACCAAACCGTTGTTATCATGTTCATCCATTGCGGAGTTACCTTGACTGACATTAGTAGTCTCTGTCACAACAATGTCATGTCCTCTTTGTCCAACACCCTGATCTGCCTCTTTTCCCAACACAACAACCGCCCCGAAATGCACACGGCGTTCCCCGCCACCGCCACCCGGAGAGTCTAACGGGCACTCCTCCTCGCTTGTGGCGGAGACGGCAGGCGGGCATGGCCTGCCATTATTGCAACCGCCCTCGTTGATTTCGGATTCATCATGGCCGGGTCTGATGCATCGATATAAATATGCCAAGAACCAAAAGAGCCATGGGACCCCAACAAGAATTAGTCCTGCGATTGGATACCAAGTTGAGGATTGTGATTGTGGGAGAAAAAGGTAGATGGAGAGGAAGACGCCTCCACAAACTATGCAGGAGAAGAAAAGAAACGAGATTATGTATATTCTAACATCTTCTTTCCTAGCCTCCATTGAAAGTGAAGATGACAAGTATATGAAACTCTCACTTTTTTTATATTCTTCTCTCTCCGTGTGAGAGTTTTGTTGGTCTTAGGTTAGAGCTGTGTTTTCCTTCCGGATCCACCAAAGTGGTGGATGGGAATGTGTTGAATTCAGTGGTGGACATATTCTAAACACACACGAAATAAGAGCGGGGAAAGCGGATTTGTTTGTTTGGAAGGAAAGAAAAAGGTAAAATAACAAATAATATTCGATGTTGTGAAATAAGAGATAATATATAAAACTAGGTGAGAAGAAAACAAAAAATATATATCAATAAACTCTTGTATTTAAGCAGTCATTTACAATCTTAAGTTGATTTAGTAAAGTAATCTCATATATATGTCTCTTGAGTTTAAGATATAAGACTGTAATAATGAAAACAATTATGGATATAAATCTCCATGAATATACATCTTTACATGCTCCAAGTTTTACACATTTCAAGTAAACTTTTTATTGCCTAGCTAATCAAATTTTATTTCTAACGTTATCTAATTTTAAAGAGATTTCAACTAATTAAATGTGTCAGACCAATTTTATGCTAGTTCAATTATCATCCCCTTTTTAAAAAGATTTAGTGATCGAGTCAAAAATGTTTGAATCTAAAGAATAAACTATTGATCATATAAATAGTAGCTATACATAAAGTATATTTGTAACGTGATTTAACATATATTATCTTCTTATATATAAGAAAAATATTTACCTAGATTAGTTTTTACATGATTCTCAAAAATAAATATATAAAAGTTAATCTTTACTTAACTTAAAATAAAAAAATTTATCAAGTCGGTTTTTAAACTATTAAAAAGGTTTACTTATTTATCTTTATAAACATATATCTTATTTATGCTTTAAAGAAAACATTGTATTGATCATTTATATAAAATTATATATTTTAAAGAAAAATCATAAATACACTTAGATTTAATGAGCTATATTTGTTTCAAGGGTAATAAGGGAATCGAAGATGATGCATTTTTCATTTCTATGCATGTAGATATAAAATAAAAATCTAAGGAAATACTTAATTTTATATCTAAAATCATTTTTTTTTATTAAAAACAATTAGAGGGAGAGGGATTTTTCAAAAATTAGGGGGGCCAAGCCCGTCTCCTCCAGTGCTACAATTTACAATCAAACCAATGACATCAATTGGATGATCAATCCTTTACTTTTTCAAATATACTCTTTATCATCTAAAAGTTGACTTATAAGGGTTAAGAATGTTAACTATATACGTCTGGATAGAAGTTCTTATAACTTAACACTAATCTTGGTTTTTTGGAATGAAAATTTTAGAGAGCCAAACTATAGTACTGAATATTTGCAAAATCTCACACGTTTTTGTTGCCATTTGAGGTGTCAAAGGGTAACCAAATAAAGGTTGTTTGCTGCAAAATACATTCTGACATCACTAATTGAACTTTTTATAATTGACTTAGTAGTAAAATTTTGACACCAAATTTGGGGTATAGTAGCCTGACATATAGAACATTAAATCTGGAAATTTTCCAAATATGAATTTTTGGAGTTAATCTTTGGGTTGGCCTGCTGTTACAGTTTTTCTAGGAGACCTATTAACTTTTTAAGTTTCAACTACTATAAGCCTAATCTAGGATTGAAATGTTGTTGACTAGAATACCTATTTGTGTCACGCTATCATTTGATTTGGACAGTGACTATGGGTTTTAAGGGAGGGATGCAGTAATCAGTGCATACATACATACAACTGAAGACTCCACAAGAGGACAAACAGAAGGAAGATGATAGTAACAAGAAAGATAGGTGCCTACGGACAAAATGAGGACAGAAAGAAGAATAGAAAGAATCATTGCAAGAAGACAGAATAAGAACAAAAGAAGAAAGAAAGGAACGGCAAAACCTTATAATTGCAAGAAGACATAATATGGCCAGAAAAAGATAGAAAGAAGAAAGAAAAGAAGGAACAGCAAAGCCTACAAAATGTCACTATTCGTGAAAAGTTTAAACTATTCATTGAATAGTATTCTCCACCGACAGATTAACCAAGGTTAACTTTTCGCAACTAGAATTACTTTTCAAAACATACCATGGTTTACTACTTCCATAAATAGACAAACTTTTGAGGATAGAAGACAGGTTGAAAATTTAGGCTGAAATTTGAGACAGAATTTTAAGTTCCTAAGTTAACTACTCACTCATATGGTACTGAATATTTGTGAAATCTCTCAAGTTTTTGTTGTCATTTGAGGTGTCAAAGGGTAACTAAACAAAGGGTTGTTTACTGCAGAATACAATTTGACATCACTAAATTAAACTCTTTATAATTGACTTAGTAGTAGAATTTTGACATCAAACTTGGGATATAGTAGCCTGACATATAGGAGATTAAAAAGCCTGGCATATAGGAGATTAAATCTGGAAATTTTCCAAAATTGATTTTTGGAGTTAATTTTGCATGCCATCTTTGGGCTGGTCTGCTGTTACAGTTTTTATAGGACACTAACTAACTTTTTCAGTTTCAACTACTATAAGCCTAATCTAGGATTGAAATGCTGTTGGCTAGAATACCTAATTGTGTCACTCTATCATTTGATTTGGACAGTGACTACGGGTTTTAAGGGAGGTATGCAGTAATCAGCGCGGGTTTTAAGGGAGGGATGCAGTAATCGGCACATATATATATAGTACTATCAAACCCAACTCTGCAGCACACTTGCTCGCTAGTTGGGCCTCCTCATGGAACCATCCCCATCTCTTCTATTTCCCACTGTTTTGGGTTCTTGTGAATCAGATGGGATAGTTCCTCTCGATTTTGCCTCCCTTCCCTAATATATAATTCGTTTCTAAAAAAATTTATTAAAAAAAAAAAGAACCTAGTGGGGGTCAACCTAGATTCTTTATGTTATGTCCCCTTTAGAGACTTTGCAAGGCTAAAACCTGAATTAAGTTGACGAAAAGATTTCATGGCATGGGTCAAGCTAGATTCTTATGGCTTAATGATGAATATGACGATGGTTTGGATAGTGAAAGCCACACAAATAAGCTCTATGATTGCAATAGACTTTGAATTTCAACAACAATGCAGTGCACATAATCATCCCTGCAACCAACAAAAATTCTGCCACCAATCATTACAGGTGAAGAGAATATGTCTCCCTGGAGGTCCAACCTAGTGAATTCCTGCACATCTATTCCTAGTTGACTCGTCCCTCTGTTGATCTCCAAGTTAACTCGAAGCAAACGTACACTTCCAGAGCTGGAACAGACACAAATTAACCTAGAAACATCAAGGCAAAATTATAAATGACCATTTGTATGTTCAGATTTTCTTTGATATGTGCATTTTCTCTACCTGTCAGATGAACAGGAAGGATCAGATATCAACTGTAAGTGCTCATCAACATAAGCAGATGCAGTAATTGGATCTCCAATATTGTATTCCCACAGTAGTTCTCCCTTTTCCTGGAATGAATTCCAGCAGCAATAGCCAACAATTGAGGTCAATTGAATGAGTAGTTTGACAGATGGTTGTACATATTAAAAAATGAAATTGAGATTTATGCCACAAGTTTCTATTATTTAAATATCTTATTTAGTCGAGCAATAGATTCTTACTCAAACCATCTGGTGTCCACCTACAAAGAGCTGGTGTCTTAAATGCTCCATTTGTTTTGGCAGAAAACACTATATTTTGGTACTTGGTATGACCAAAAAACAAGTCAATGGAAAACAAGCTGGGAAAGACAAACCTTTTCAACATTTTTAAAACAGAAAACGTTTTTATTGGGTAAAGCGGGATGTGAACACACGGGTACAACTTGTGAAAGATGTCCAAATGAACTGATTTATTGGGTAAAATGGGATGTGAAGATTTTGCTTAAAATAGAAACAATTGAAGAGTATAAAATCCTTAACATCTAATGGATAATAATGATCATCAAGCCTTTGCACTAATACTCATGAATGTGAGAACAAACATCTAGGTCACTAGTCATGGTTGGAAAGGTTTTGGGAGGCATCAATTAATGAACTTTCAACTTAGAACGAGCAAAACCTCAAATTTTAATTTCTAAATCTAACATTATCTATTAGGGAAACCAATTAGATGTACAAGAATGCTTGCTTGCTTGCTTTCTAGGCAGACATCTACTACAAGTGGGATTCAAGACAATAGATTATAAAATGAAATCACGGTAAAGAAAAAGAACTATCAGACTATCCAGTAATCAAGCAGCCTGTAAAGAGAGATCAAGCTCTTGGTTCAAGCATGAGGTGAGATTCTCTGCAATCAGAAATTACAGAAGACCAAAACTATTTATCTTCAAATTTTTGTGCCATTGAGCTCTAGCTCAAATGACACTTCTCCAAAATAATGAGATGTTCAAGACAGACCACTGGGAGGTTGTGTAGATAACCAATAAAAAAAAATTATCATGAACACATTTTTGGTCAGGATAATTGCTGGAACTTACCAGTTCAAGTGAATAAATACTTCCATTTCTGGAACATATAAGCACCTGTAGAATAATAAACAAAATAAGACAATATAAAATTATGCAAAAGATTTTCTCATCACTATGGTCCTAGTCAAATTTATGCCTGTGTGTGTGTGTGGGATGAGGTGTATTATGTGGTGAAACTACTCATACCAAATTATTATTATTACAAGAGTTTCTTTAGAGAATAATGTTAAAATATTAAGACATGCTCAAACATTATGCCCTTTTTTTTTTTTTTACACCAACAGATATTTAACACTGTTTTTTACTTATTATTGATAATTAACACAATCAGCTAATAAGTTCAAACCCAAGACATAATCCTCCATCCAGTTCTTGATGAAATTTCATTTGAGCTTAAGCTCATTGACAACACATATCAAAGTACTATAGAAAGAGAATCTCCCAAGCTACATGTCTAGGACATATCAGCACTATTATACAATAGATAATCTCATACTTTAAACAGTATGGAATCATCATTAGGTGTATTCCTCATGCCAAAATGTATTGACAATACAACCAATGTCTACCTCAATGTACATTTTTGTGTTAAAAAAAAGTAGGGCATGCAGAGGGGGGATAATAATAATATCATCATCAATGTACATTTTCTTATAAAGTAGGGCGCGCAGGAAGTGGGATAGTAATAAATACTACATTTTCATTAAAAGTAGGCATGTGGGAAGTGCAATAATACTAAGAACCCTTAATTGCTTGGAAAAAAAATGGTAATACCTGAGAAGGAAGAGCAGCAGAAATGCAGGGTCCAGCAAATATTGGACCAGCAGTTCTATACTGGAGAAGGAAGTCATTGGTTAGAAAAAGGGTTAAAACTTAAAAGATCCTATAAAACCCCAATCATGCACGTTAACAATGTAAAAGTGAGGCAGAAAATTAAACTTACATATCTTTAGATCAAAAGATCACATTTAACAAGTAACTCCTAAAAGACACTGTGCAAGGGATAGACTGCATTGAACATTGATTACTACGGATCTATAGTTATGAAATTTTGGATTTTAGGGCTTCAAAAGTAACAAATCAATGTGTGGTTGCAAGATTTCAAGTTGCTGGAAATTAAGGGAAAAAAAAAAAAAACAGAAGAAGATAAGCTTCCAGGTCTAGGCACCACACCATAAAGAAGGTTGCGTCACACAAACCCCAAACAAAGCTGTAGAACTTCTAAAAATTTACAAAAAAATATTCTCTATTGAAAATCCCTTTAAATACATTTACTAAAACCTATTTTTAGTAGAACTTGGACTTCTTGAAACCTTTAATAAAAGTTGGACCCCTTGGGCTTTAACTCTGAGCCCAAACTAAATAACAGAACTGAAATAAAACCAAAATAAGATCCAATGGACCATTAATATAGCGGATGCCCAGAAACCAAATAATTAGAATATTTCCCAAATTAAAAGTGAATATAATTATAAGAAATCTAACCATAGCTATTTAATTCCCAAACATAATAAAATAAGACTCATAATCTACTAGCAAGCTTATTCAAACTCCCACATACACTTGGCATCATCCAACATGTTCCAAATTAATGCTTGGGTATTATAATTAGTTTTGGACGCCTTTTATATGTTTTTAATTGTTGCAACCATGGTCCTCCATTACCACCTTTTATTTATATTTGAAAGGTATTAATTTGAAAGGTATTAATAAGAAATAAATTCACTTTAACTCAAAGATTTTCAGTGCACCTAAATGACCTAATGTGCAAATGTTGCAATGTTGATCATTGATTTACCACATAAAGATGATAGCAATTAAAATGGCACATCTTAGAAATTTGTTTCTATAATTGAAGTGTTCTAGATTTTTCTAGACAAACACAAAAGAGAGCAAGAGCCTCATAACTCAATAGCATTGCTTAACCTCCTTAATAATGATTACCATGGTTTGCACCTCTCCTCCCCCATTTGTAAGTTGTAATGATTGAATTATCAAAATAATAACAGCAAAAAGAATTGCCATTTTATAAAAATGGGATCCTATCTTATTTATTTATAAGAATTGCCATTTTATAAAAAAGAATTGCCAAGTCCTAGTTCTGATAGGTTATGAGTCAATGAGTTTATATATACTTCATTTCAAAAAATTCAGACTTTGATAATGGAATATTGAGTTTTGAACGCTGAGGTGTGTGCTCTCTATGTCTTCTTCTTCAATGTACACTGGTACTGTTCACAACCCTGGAACAGTCACACTCTTTTTTTTATTTCTTTTGGAACCCATAATTAAGCCCTTCTTATCTCTCAAAATTCTAAAGCCTTTTCCTTCACCATGGCAAACTCCCCATATTATAACTTTTCCTACCCAAAAGCACACTAAGCACGTGGACAGATCACTTAATCTAGCATGTCACAAAGGGTAAAGAAAAACTGGTGGATTAAGCAATCATTCAAACATAGTTATTATATGGATAATAGTATAAGTCACATAGATTTTAACTATTATGCAACATAATGAAATTGCACCTTCCAGACAATGGATCCACTTGAGTCCAAAGAGATAACATGCCCATCCACCAAACAACAAATAACTGCAGTGGAAAACAGCAGAAAAGTATTATACAAATATATAAAACATTATGGTCTAATAATACAAATATATTTTCAGGAACGAACTTTCAAAGATCACAAAGAGGAAATACATATACAATTATTAAATGAACAAATTGATACCATTTCCATTCAGAGAATTGATGGCGGGAGACCCAAACACTGGCACTTCTAACTCTTTCAGCCACAAAGTATTAAATGGTAAAATCTGCATTTGTGAAGTGTAGCATAAGTCATCAAGCGACTTTAAAAAATTCAAATAATGAAGGGAGTTTCACCTACAAAGGGATATAACAAGTAGAAAAACAAGAAAAGTATAATACGTGGAACATACAAAGGTATACATATATTTGAGTTGTCCCCTAAAAAATTACAGCAAAAGATCCAGTATGATTTAGTTGGGAGTATTGGTTTGTCTCTTTTATGTTTTATTCTGCTTCTGCTCTAGGTTAAACACCTTATACTCCTCATCTTTAATATTTCTCTTTTATTTAATGAAATGCTATATTCCTTTCCCATTAAAGAAATGGTTGTATAAGCAATCAGTGGCAAAGAGATAATGCCAATTTCAAATGGGGAGATGAATGGTGAAGGACCATTTAGAAGGATGAAACAATCATGCAAGAACAACCGTAAATGTAACAGAAGTTCTTGCCGCACCTACTCTACAAATTCTTTGTTCATAGGTTTTGAAAATAGTGTTTCTTCCTTACAATACAGATCCCATTTTTTAAAAAATGTAGGGGAAAAAAAATCTAAATTGGCATGAAGTGACTCCATTTCAACCACAAGAACCACAATCGAAAGCCACAAATCCAATCCCCATTCTTGAACCACTCAAGAATTTCCTGAATTTGATCCATTGGGAAATTAATTCTATCTTCATAAACTGATAAAATTGAAATCTGTCATACCATAATTGATACAGCTGTCATACGACCACTAGTAGAAGCCACATAAAGTGTGTCATGCACCTATATGAAAAATTAATTAGATATTAAATCAGTAAGACAGAAGATAGATCAACAATCTCCAAATTAGCTAAAGCTTGTTTTGACCCTCTTAACAACATGTGTTAAATAGAGACTGGGGTTAAAATAACACAGATGGCAACAACTTTAGTTTCTCAATGCCAAGAAACCAATAATATGATAATGATTATTATCATGATGATGAGCAATTTGGAAAAAAGATCAGACTCTAAATCAAGTGATGATCATAGAAACATTTCCCATTATTTATAATATTTCTCTCTAGTTGCACCACAAAGGCACATGATCATGAAAAGATATTCAAAACATCAACTAGGAGAAACTAATCATTCCTCTCCCCCAAACCCCCCCCCCCCCCCTCTCTCTCCCCTTCTCAAAAAAAGAGAACTATGTTTATAGAACCCATTACAACTTATTACCACAATTGCTACACTACTCAAACCAGTACAACAAACAACCTTTTATAATTGTTCCTTTTTGTAAAATCATGCTCCTGTAACAATATACTTTATGAAGTTTCATTTAAAAGCGAATCCAATGTTAAGCCAAAAAACATCTTGAGCTGTTTCTCATGCAGCAGCATAAAAATGGCCAAATAGCATGTTTAGGCGAAATGTATAGCAATCTACCACCTTTTGTAACTCAAGTTCATGGAACTTGAGTTTCACATGTAACCCAAATTCCCAAAAATCGAGTTTCTTAGAACTGTGCCACAGTGGCACCCGCTGATTTGGCATTTTTTAATTAAGAAGTCCACATGGAACTCGAGTTTATGAAACTCGAGTTATGTGTTCAATGGAACTCGCTATCACTAAACTCAAGTTCTACTGTAAGTAAAAACTGTTTTCACAGACTCATTCTCCCTCTCCTTCCCCAAAGCTTCCTTCTCTCACCGGAAAACCCACTCACCCTCTCTCCTTCACCAACTCTCCCTTCACTCAGCCCACCCACTGTGCCTAACAGTGCTTCACCAGAAACCCGTATCTGCCCTATCCTGAACAAAGTGAAGCTCGTATCAAATCAGGCAGAACTCAAAGTTGTTGGCATCAAGAGCTTGGCGATCTGCACATACGGAGTTGTTGATCAATTTTGACATCAGCAGGTACAAAATCCCTCTCTCAGTTGTTTAGAACCTTTGTCTAATTGAATACAGCGATTTTTTTTTTTTTTTCAATTTCTTGTGGGTTTTAAATTTGATGAAATCTGATGTTATTGCTATTTGATAAATTAATCAGATTTATCTATTATCATCTCAAAATGTTGTGCATCCTAGAAACTTCTTTGCCTTCTAGGTTACAGTATTAAAAGTTTTAAGAAAAAATTTCATGATTGGATGTCTCCATTACATGCATACTACTTTGATGGTTATTTAAACTGAAATAGATAGTGATTGGTTGTATGGCTTGTGTGTTTGTATCTTTGACTTGTTTCATTCTGTGTTAAATTCTTTACAATACATTTTTGTGATCCAATTTATCATGACTTATGGGGATAAATGCCCTTGTGGATATTTTGGGGTGTAAGATAGGGATAAATGTCCATGAAGTCGAGTTACAAAACAGTGGTAGATTGCTAAATATTTCGTGAACTGTGATAGATTGCTAAATATTTCGCCAAATAGTGTTATTTGGCCATTCTTGCCCATATTTGAAACCCATTATGAGCTATTTCAATAAAATGCTTTTCATAGAAAAAGTTTCCATTACCAATCCCAGGTACAAAAACAATCCAAAAACTGATTGATATTTAGATGCACATAACAAGACTATTCCATGGTGAATTACAACTTGGGGGAAAATGCTAAATATAAAAAAGATGGTGACTATCATATTGGATGCAATAGGTGCAAAGATTAGAAACAAATATATTAGAAATAAGACTATACGCTAAATAGCAAGAAAACATATCACAATCAAAATGAAAATAACAAGGTAATTCAAACCAAAATGTAAATTTTTGCCAGTTGATCAAGCATGCTTTGTGGAGCAAAACTAAATAAGATTCACCTCATCAATTACAGGCGAGCCAAAAATACTCCCACCACATGAAAGCTTATAAACACAGCAACGATTTTTGTAGTCAAGAGCATATAAGTTATGATCATGTGATCCACACCTACAAATAATTTGTTGCAGATTTAAATCCTTGTAAAAAGAGAAAGGGGGGGAGGGGGCCTGGTTTCCTCTAGCCAATCAATGGTGTAAAAGAATTCTTATCAAGCAAATAAATTACAACAGTATGGCATAATTTCACCAAAATTAATGAAATTGAAATAACAAACAAAAATCACAGTATCATTGAGGAAAAGCAACACTTTACAGATGACATAAAACCATAAAATAAATAAAGAAACATAACACAAAAAAGAAAAGTTATGAAAGAATCCAGCGTAAGAAATAGACTGATGAAGCACTAAAGATCATCCATACATTATTAATCAGTTTAGGTGTTCAAAAAGGACAGAGGTTGTGCCCATCGAACAAAAAATAAAGATATAATGTTCTTCTAAGTTTTTTAGTTTGACAAGTGAGCTCTCTATTACACAAATTACAGACAAAACTTCAAAGTTCAAGCGTAAAAAGCAATAAGAAAGAAGTTTTCCATGTTTCCCTAAATGTTGCATAATGGAATGGAGATGTCTGATGTAGCATGAACAACTTCTTGTTTCTCTTATTTTGGTTCTGCCACTAAAACTAACTATTCACTTTCTTTGTGTTATATAATAGGTAGATATGACTAAATCATGTGGGATTAAACTCACCACTTCATGCTCCATCCCTTGTATGTGAGTGGAGGAGATGCCATTGGTCCAAGGACCACAGACCAAACTGAACCATTTACTTTCCGAAACCAATGTAAATTTTAGGTGATACATTATGAAAGCAATGTCGTGCATGATTATTGAAAGATGAAAAGAAAGAGAACTGATATCTTTAATTTGGACAGCATCACTAAAGGGATAATCTCTCTCTCTCTCTCTACAATTGACAAACAATGACCAGTTCAGTTGAAGAAAAACACAAGAGGAAGTATCAAGAAAATTACCAAATCAATTGCCTGCGTACATCTACAACTGGCTGCGACTTCACCTTTCAAATGTTACAAATGAAATTTGTATGAGCCCAAACAGCAGAAGCAATATCTTAGTTTTATGTGTGCAATGAGAAATTAGATATAAGCAATCCAATATAAATGCAAAACTTGAGAGCCATGATGCAATTTCAAAGAGGTGTTTCTATCATTAATCATATAAATTCATACAGACCAACTAGATAAAATACTCACCTCACAGCTAAAACTTAACTAGTTTATACCCAACATTAAAAGTGATTTCCAAATTGTTTAGAGACAGTTTGCTCAATTTATGCCCAATCATCTATATCTTTATATATAAAAAAAACACAAAATCATAAATAACCTCAATTTATTTGTAAGATTCCACATGTGAGAGAGAGAGAGAGGAGAAGAAGAAGAAGAAGAACACATATATTGTTTGCTTATATATTGCAAGGACACAAAGACCTAAAGAAACTACCACCAAGGCTATACAAAACATCCTACACATATTAAAAGTCTAAAATTCTGATGGAACTTGAACTACATAATATACGTAAAAGCTTCTATGTGTATGGAAATCTGATCTTGATTGCATTGATCAATATTGAATGTTGTAATTGAAATTAATCTATTAAATAATGGGAAAAGGTCCGTTTCATGTTCTTGCAGATCCTCTATCTGAGAAGCAATGATTCACTTATGTACATTAGAAAGCAGTACAGGTAACAATTTCTACAAATTTCCCATGATTGTTATCAACAAACATATCAAAAATTCCATCCCCAGAAAATCTTCAAATATTTCTATGTCATATCAGCTATATAATTAATTCATCCAAAACACAAAAGTCCCTATAATTAGTATTCAGTAAACTCTCAAATATTACCAACCCAAATGCTAGGAGACTACAAAGACCAGAAAGATCCCTCACACAAGAAGATACAAACGCAAGAAGGAAAAGCATCATAACTATCATACCTCACCAGACGTTTGGAAAATCCAGCAGATGTTTCCATGCATGAAATCAAGAAAATATATTTTGCCTTTGTAGCATCCAACTACAACCTAAAAGAGATGGCACAATTTACAATAAATACATTAAAAGCATTTTAAGCTCCTTTAATGGTAATTAGTAGAAGAACTTGATATAAGCAAACAATAAAATGAACAACCTGAGAAAAATCGGCAAGAACTGCAGCTGAACATTCAATTCGCCCCTCTAATTTGACCTCCCACTGGACAGAACCACTAAACCCAATTATGTAGCAGAACAACATTTGAGTTAGAATACAAATGGTTAATGCTAAATGCCCTGTGCATGGTCAGAATCAAATCACATTACTAGTAACCCCTGAAGGTTTCTGCCCTGGTCTTCAGATGAACATTCATCCTCTATTATAATGAAACGCTTTACTTCTACTATTGCATAATTAAAGAACATATTATAACTAGTACCAATAGAAAACATGAATGTTTCAAAAACATTTGCAATTATGCATTCTACGGGTGTGATAAAAAATTAAATATGCATGGTGGTAAGGAAAAAAAATATATATGCATGTTAACATTCTCTGTCAAATGTCACATGAGGCATTACAACTATATAAGGCCATCCAACTGTAAAGAATATATAAGATGCCACATGACCCAAAACCACTGCAAAATCAGTAACTTTGTCAGAGTTGAAGTAGGAGAAACTGCAAGACCAATATGGGGCATCAACAGGAAATCAGACTCTGATTAGATTGAATTTATTTCACTAAACACATTTACTCCATTAAGGTTTGGCTAATGAGCTTTAGCTCATAGCACAACTCTTCCTCCCCCAACCCCCCTCCACCCCACCCCCCCCCCCCAAAAAAAAAACTCTCTTCGCTTACCCCATGCATAAGTACATGGTGGAAGGCGTTGACTTGCCAGTTCAAACCCACCTTGCATGTGTGTGGCTAACCAATAGAAAAAAAATAGACGGGTTATATTTTGGACCAGATTTTAGGTAAATCACATGACAGGGAAACAGTTTGTTTCAAGTAAAGACATCAAAAACTCAATGATCTACAATATGTGTGTGTAGGGTAACTCTTTATGAACGTCACACACACCACTACTGATTTGAAAATCTCACCATTGTGTTACATATTCTCTTTCTTCTTAATATGCACATCAAATTTTGTGTGAATTGAATTTTTTACTATCCAATTCATAAAACATGATTTGTATATATATTAAATGGTGTAACATTAACAAAAGTTACACTAGATGTAACTCATATATATATATATATATATACGAGTTATATTTTATTGAATATGGCAGTGGAAATCTACAATATTTTTCAGAATAAGACACAATTCTCATGCTGGAAAATTAGAATTTAAACCCAGTCATCATATGGTAAATCTGATAGCTAAATATTATAGAATCATCCTAAAACATCATATGAAAGATATGAACAGAATAATTCAGAAACTACAAGGTGGACTATACCTTTTGGCATTAACACACAGAAATTTATGCGAGTGAGATCCAATAAATAAATAGATCTCCGGGTCTTTAAATACAACCATTGGTGATGCATCAACACAAGACTCCATGTGAACTTTCCAAAATTCTTGCATAGAACCTTTTCTATCTCTTGGAATTTTTGCAGACCAGGTTGCTTGACATATATCATTCCTCCCCCCTTCATACATGACCTTGTTGCACCGGCTGACAGAACATGATGTGAATTCTGAAGCAGAACTCCATAAATACCCATCCCTTGGACTACCATCTTCAGCAATAACATGTATATTTGAATCCACCTTTATGCGTTTAGAGACTACAGCATTATTCTCATTCTTTCCAGAAGAGGTCCTCAATATACCCTCCCGTGGTTTATAGAGAAAAGGATCTGCAGTCTCAGATTTAATGGAATGAAAAATGCTCCTCCTACCCTCATCAAATTTCATTTCCCAAATATCATCCTTTTGCGCATCTAGAAGCCACGGTTCTTTTTTCTCTAGAAGAGCCAGATAAATCTTAGATGGACTTGAAAAGTAATAAATCAATCTCATATCAATCCCTAAATTGTGAGAAAGATGTGCTGCAGCAATAGAATTACCACCCATCAAAAAGAAATCATCATCATTGGAGACCTCTTCGACCCTTAAAGCATCACAAAAGGCCTGCCAGAGAGATGATCATACATATTTACATCATTGATGATTCAAAATAGCTAATATTAATTTAAAGGTAATCAAAAGTGACACATCAAGAATTATTTTCTCAGCTAACTACTACATTTCTTTACATTACCCAATAATAGTTACAACATACTAGTTCTCTTTTTTTTTTTTTGGGGGGGGGGCCTAAAAGTATTAACAGTATCGGTATCTTAACAAGCAAATACAACTAGCCTAATGAGAATTAGCCATTAACTTTTTGTATAAGATGTGTACCTCAGCCTTAGCCCCCCTAGCCTTTTTAAATGAATTTTCAATACCAAAAGAGAAAAATACAACCTCATAAATCTACTTGTAAGAAATTGAGATTGACCAAAAGAAATAAAATTAATTTAGGTATGCATATACTTACAAAACACAGACAATGATGAATGTTAGTCATGTTTGATATCAGGTTGTGCAACTCATGATGCATTGCACAATGCAATTCATATTCATATGTTCTGTTATTCTTCAAATAAACACTAGAAAGTATCTAAAAAACAAATAACATATATATCTTTGCTCTAACAGAGGAAACCTATGTAACTCTCAGCTGAACACTAGCATTAGATGCACAACGGGAAGGTAAGTCAATATTAGTAGGACAACTACTTATCAAATATATATATTAGGAGGAGAACTGATGTGAAGCCATCAATTGGCATTGCCAAGTTCGTTTCAAATAACCCTATGTTCCACTCAATTAATTAAATACACTGAGATCAAAGTCCATTAAGCAAACACAATTTGTAGAATAGATGGTCAATCCCTTCAAACCTTAATAATTAAAATTGTATGAGAAACGTAGTCCAATCATCTTTCAAGCCATTTTCATTAAAACATTCAATCTTTTGGGGCTTCAATCAGAAAAGATGAAAGACGTATTTGCAAGCATTTTGCTACACTTGCCATGTGCTTTGTAATATTCCAATGGGGCCCAGAATCACCATGAAGGTTATAGAAGAGTTACCTTGTTTACCAGATTTTCAACTAACTTTATACAACCAGAGAAATAGCATATTTAAATACTTAATTAAATATTAATATCAGGAGATGGAGAGAAACCCTGGAGCTCTCTCTCTCTCTCTCTCTCTCTCTCTCTCTTGCACAACACTCAATATTTTCATTAGCCAATCCCAAGGCTATCCAATCGAAGACTCTTGCACTTACTTTATTGAAACAATGCAAAAGTATAAAGACTTTACTGGCTGTTGGAATAATGCTTAAACAATGCAAAAGTATAATCATATCAGATCTTGAGAGTTATGTCAAGAATGACTTATTTATCCTCTTTTTTTTTGATAAGTGAGAACAATATATTAAAAGAAGACTACTTTATGCACAAAGGACACGAAGTAGTCAAAAAAATTTCAAAAGAATCATGTACAAAAGGACAGAGACTCTAAAAACAATGAAGTGGAATCCAAGAACAACTTATTCAGCTTTACAAAGCCAATCAAGTTGAAGCTGAAAGAATCTATTATGATGTAAAAAAGTGGAAAGTGGTCCAGACAAGTTGCCAACTGAAAAAGACCAGGGCACTGTCATAATCTGTATTGGTTCAACTCCAATTCTCTATGTTTCCCAAATGGGAATGAGGATAGTAATATAATAACTAAGAGGATAATGAACCATGAGACCTATCCTATATTACGAAGCTGAGCAATTATTGACAAGCAGAACAATATTAACAGGGCATATATGGAGAAAGTTAGCATCCAGGTAAAGTTGTCTGGGTCCACCACTATGTCTCAAAACTCTCACCTAAAGACAATTCCTAACAAGAATCATTGAAAATGAATGAGAACATCAAAGAAATTTTTTAATAGAAACATTTTCAAAATATATCTCAGTACAAGGAGATGAAGAAGAAAACAGTTGCATCACTATGTTTAACAAATTCTAATTTAAACGTAAGAGCATTTTATTTACAAAACAAAAACAGAAAGGGATAATATTGAGGCATGAAGAGCAAACCGTCGTAATAATGTGCAACAGATCACTGCTCCCCGTGTCACCAATCTTATCTTGAACTTGCTTAGTGAGAAATCCTGAACCTGCCAACAACTCATAATCAACTTTTCCGCTAGAAGACACAGGTATTGACTCTGTAATTGTGAAATGGTTAGGAAGCATTGCTAATGGAAGTTTGTCAACCATCCAACTTCTGATAGAAGATCTGAATGTTTCACTGGATATTTCCTCCCTTAAGACTATAAATGCTTCAAGAACCACAAGTTCCCCTTGACCTTTACTTAAAATCACAGCAGCATCACCTACTTCAGGATGTCCCCTTAACACATCTTCAATCTCCTCCAAAGCAATACGATGCCCATTAACCTTCACAGTGCGGTCTTTTCTTCCCAAGAAAACTAAGTCACCACTCTGGAGCCGCCTAGCAAAATCACCAGTTCTAAAATAAAATTGATTTCCATGGCCAATGGAACCGCTACAAGTGGAGTTCTGAGGCAATTTTACAGAGTCCAGAAACAAATGAGTAGAATCTGAAAAGTATCCACTAGAAACACATGCACCGGCAACATATATTTCTCCCTCATTGGATGTGTCATTTTCGCCAACAAGCACTACATCGCAGTTAGAAATAGGCACACCAATCGGAACACTTGTTAGTGTCTCCATCTCCAAAATCATTGGCAACCTCTTGCAGTCAAAATATGTACAATCACCAGACACCTTAATTCAAACAATTGACGTAATAGCCATCAATAATAAAAACAAAAAAATGACAAATGTGTTCTACAACTTGAACAACCAAATTAGAAAGAGAATGTTGCTTTCCAACCTCTGTACTCCCATATAAATTCAAAATGGTGGTCTCTGGTAAAAACTTGGAAAGCATATCCCACAAGGATAAAGGCAGAACTTCACCACTTAGCACTAAAACTTTCAATGAACTAGCAATGGCCCTATTACGTTGACTTTGCAAAGCCGGAAGGATTAACCTCATCAATGATGGAACAGCAGTAAGCCTACTAATAGAATAAGCCTAGAAGAAAGGTAAAAATTACCAGTTAGCAATAACAGGGAAATTATTGAATTATAAGTTCTAGGTACAGTCAAAACCACAATATGCAAGCATACCTGCAGAAAGTCGATAACAGAAAATACATTCTCTTTTAGGTCCTTGTAAGGAGGTATAACCAATGTACAAGCAGTTAGAATAGCCCCAAGAAATTCTTGCAGATGGTCAACAAAGCTAATCGATGTCTTGAACAATAAAAGTTCCTCACCGTGCAGGGGATACAATTCTTGCATCCATATAAAGCGATTTATAAGACCTACAAATAAAAGAAACGCACAAAAAACTATAAGAAGCACACAGGAGCTCATTGTACAAAAAGAAACCCTCAAACAATAAAAGAAAACAGTTATATGAAAATAAAGGCTAAAGTCTAATAATTAAAGAGCCAAGTGCAGTCTAAGATACGGTATTCTGCAAATTACCCTATATTTTTTGCTTGGTAAATAGTAGGGGAGGGGTCGTGGGGTTCAAACCTCATACATCAGACACCACAAAGGGTACCAACATCACTGGACTGTCACTTGAACCCCATAATGTGCAATTTACCTTTTTCAGTGCCACAAATGCCTTTAGGCTTTCCAGATGATCCAGAAGTGTACATCAAATAACAAAACAATCTTTCTTTTCCAATTTCACAAGGCCATAAAAACTCTGTCGGACATATATACTCTTGAAGGCTTTCTTCCATGGAATAGCATAAGACGGGACAGCTGCTGCATTCTACTAGCCAATGTGATCTATCAAGCCAGTATCTGCTACCCCTCCCAAATGAAGAAGTACACCCAATAATTAAATCAGCATTTGATGAAGCAACAACCGATAAGATCCTCTCCTTTGGCCATGATGGATCTAACGGCATGAACGCCTCCCCACACCTCAATATAGAAAGAATAGCAACTATGTATTCCACTGAAGGTGGCATGTATATTCCCACTACTTTTGGAGTATACATATCCTTATACTCAATTGATCGCTCCACACTTGACACAAATGGCACAAAAGATTTCGCCATTTGAGCACGCTCAGCCACCTCATTATGAGTACCATTACCTTCAAAGCCAAAAATGAAAATGAATCATCACACAACAAACCTAACATGCCTTTAAAATGTAAATTCACAGCATCAATTACTTGTTGACTTTGCATTTCCAATAAGTTAATGGAGCCTACTTGTTTCTAAGTGTGTTAAAGTTTTTTGCAATATCATAAAAGTAAATTTCAAACTAACTCCGAAAGCTTGAAAGATTCAAACACTAATATTTTTTATTTCTTCTCAGATGTTTAGTAACTTTATTTTTTGCAATTTTTTTTTATGAATTCACAGAAAATTGAGGAATCAAAATCGTTTTCTTTAGAGGGGGGAAAAAAAAAAGGTGCCACCTCAATATGAGTACTATTAGCTTCAACAAAGTCAAGAGTGACAATAAATCATCACCTAACATGCCTTTAAAATTTAAATTTGCCACATTGATTACTCGGTGACATTGCATTTCCAATTAGTTAATGATTTCCAAATTTTGTTGCAATTCAAAAACACAGGCAGTAAAATTACATTTCCAATAACTCATAATTTTTCCAATCTCACAAAAGTAAATTTCCAACTAACCTCAAAAACTTGAAAGATTCAAACACAAGCAGGCAGTTACATCAACACTATAATTTTTCATTTCCTCTCATTCGTTTTTTGGTATAAACAAAAATAAAATAAAATAAAATAAAATAATTTGCAATTCACTTTATAAAAATTCAAACACTGGCAGTTAAATAAATGCACTTAAGCTCAAATCACTAAAATTTTTTACTAACTCCGAAAGCTTAAAAGATTCAAATACTAAATTTTTTTTATTTCTTGTCATATAGTTAATATTTCTTGGTATAAATATAAAGTTTTTGCAATTCACTTTATAAATTCTCGGACACAACAGACCTAATATGCCTTTAAAATTTAAATTCACCACATCAATTACTAGGTGACATTGCATTTCCAATTGTCCATGATTTTCAAATTTTTTGCAATTCAAAAACACAGACAGTTCCATCAACACTATGATTTTTTTTTTTTTTTTCATTTCTTCTCTTACATATAAAATTTTTTATAATTCACAGAAAATGAAAAATCAAAATCACTTTCTTTAGGAAAAAAAAAGAAAAGAAAATGCCTAACATGCCTTATTAGTTCATAATTTTCAATTTTTGTTGCTATTCAAACACAGGTAATTACATCAACACTATGAATTTCCATTTCTTCTCTCTTTATGTTTTTTTTTTTTTTTTTTTTTTGGTATAAACATAAAGTTTTTGCAATACAAAAGGCGATAAAGGTTTCGGCATTTGAGCACGCACAAGATTAACAATAAAGCATTACACAACAAACCTATCAAGCCTTTAAATTCGCCATTTGCGAAATCAAACCTGCTTTGTTTCTAAGTGCGTTCAAAAATTTTGTTGCAATCCACACTATGAATTTTCATTATAAATACAAAGTTTTTAAAATTCAGAAAAAATAAAATAAAAAAAATTTAAAATCGTTACCGAGGAGAATGGAGCGGAGGCGAGAGGTGAGCGAATCAACGGAGGTCAGGAGATCAGAAAAAGTGAAGAGGCGGTCGCCGTCGTAAAAAGGTGGCGACGCTGATTTCACACGAAGCGGCGGCTTATCAGTGGCAGTGTTATCGACGATGCCACTGGTGCGGAGTTGTGTGGAGATTTGGGAATGGACGACGGCGATTTTGTTAGGGTGATTGGATGCGACTCTGAAGAACTCGTGTGATATGCAGTGGCAGTGGCAATCACTGTGCTTTCTTCTCTTTTTGCTAAGGCTTTGGCTTTCATCACTCATCTCTGTGTGTGTTACTGTTGCTGATGATGTTCCTCACTTTCCTATGGACAAAAATGGGCAACACCAATCGCCAGGTAATATAGGAACAATTGGTAAGGCTGTGTTTGATTTATGAAAAATATTTTTTGGAATATATTTTATTTTTCAAAAATGCTATTTTTGGAAAAGGAAAATATTTTTAAGTGTTTGATTGTATTTAAAAAAATATTTTAAAAAATATTTTCTAGTATTTGGTTGTATTCTGAAAATTCTAATTTTTCACATTTTCTCATCTATTTTCTCCGCTATCAAACAAATTTTATAATATAAAATTTTAATATATAAACTTAAAAAAACAAAAATAAAAACAACAACATTCGGTCACAGTTCACAAGCAGAAAACTCTCTCACACAAAACTCAAAATCGGAGCTCATCTCAGAAAAGTCGATGATCAAAGCTCATCTCTCTTCTCCAACGGGTTGAGGCACGGTGGTCGACGATCAGACCCGGTTCAAAAATCAAAGGCGCGATCTTAATGAGATGATCTTGAAGGCGATGATCTGACCCAGAAGAGGACGACGCGATCTCGGTGCGATCTCGCAGGCACGATCTTGACAGCGTGATCTCGAAGGCGCGATCAGATCAGTAATGGGTTTGAGCGGTGCGATCAGACCGGCGGGGCCGTGGGTCGAGGACTAGATCTGGGCTTCACGGGCGATAGCTCTCTCCGTCCTCGGCTTGGGCTTGGGCTTGGGCTTGGCTGTGTTTGGTTCACCGTTTCTCTCTCTCTCTCTCTCTCTCTCTCTCTCTGCGTGTATGAGGCTCGGTTTGGAAATGATTTGAAGTAAAAATAGAAATGTAAAATCATTTCCGGGTCAAAGCCATCTTTTTACGGTCAAAGGAAATGGTTTTTCGAAAAATGCAATTTTTCATGCACAACCAAATAGCCTATTTTACCGAAAATAATTTCCTGAAACCATTTGAAGCCAAAACAAACGGACCCTTAAACGTCAGTTTTCGGTTTTTAAATAATAGTAGCATGTAAGAGCATTAGCATTGGGGAATGCTAATGCCATATGTAAGGTATATTTGGCATTTCAAGCCCCAAAACGTATTGCACCAGGGAATGCTAAAGGCAAGTATTGCAAATTTTTTTGCAATACTGCTACAATGCAATTCTATCTTTAGAATTGCATTATAGTAATATTGTAAAAATAATAATAATATTTTAAGCTGCTTTTCCCTCGAAATTTCTCTCTCCTCCCTTATTATTTCTGTTCTCTTTTCTCTCTTTCTCACCTGCTCTTTCCTCTCTTCAGACCCAAACATCATCCTCCTCCCAACATCACACATCACAGTGGAGGAAATGTTGATCTGAGTTGATCAACGATGGAGGAAACGTTGATCTAACAGCGGCAGTGGCAGCGGTGTCTGGGTTTTGATTGGGGTTGATATGGGTTTTTTTTTTTTTTTTTTCTGTTGTGATCGGGGTTAGTCGGCGGTGTCTGGGTTTTTGTTCCGGTGGGATTTTGGTGGTTGATCTAGTTTGATCAACGATGGAGAAAACATTGATCTAGCAGTGGTAGTGTCTGGGTTTTGATTGGGGTTGATTTGGTTTTTTTTTTTTTTTTTTTTTTCCCTGTTGTGATCGAGGTTGATCAGTGGTGTCTGGGTTTTTGTTCCGGTGGGATTTTGGTTGTTGATCTAGGTTGATTAACGATGGAGGAAACATTGATCTAACGGCAGTGGTGTCTGGGATTTGATCGGGGTTGATCTGGATTTTTGTTTTCCCCCCTATTGTGATTGGGGTTGATCGGCGGTGTCTGGGTTTTTGTTCTAGTGGGATTTTGGTGGTTAATCTGGGTTGATCAACGATGGAGATAACATTGATCTAGTGGCGGCAGTGGCAGTGTTGTCTGGGTTTTGATCGAGGTTGATCTGGGTTCTTTTTTTTCCTATTGTGATTGGGGTTGATTGGCGGTGTCTGGGTTCATGAGTTCCTCTGCGTTCATCAATGGCTGCGGGCCTGCTGAAATAGGTTTGGGTTTTCTAATTGTGTAATGTGTATAATGAGAGGCTGAAGCATTTTGGTGGTGGTGTGGTGATTGATGATGGTGGAGGTTTGGAGGTGGTGGTGTGGTGGTGGTGGTGTGGTGATTAGTGATGGTGGAGCCGTTGGAATCATGCCAAGTCTGAAAAAAAGTGACAGTTGGAAAGAAATAATAAAGAAAGATTAAAAAATAATATTTTAATAAAAATAGAGTTTTGGGATGTGAAAGGTATTGTAAAATGATATGGTATAATGATAAAGTGGCTTTTTAGAATGGTAAAATAGAGTAGAATTAGAATTTCCCAATGCTAATGCATATAGGGTCAATTGGTATGCAACTTAAACGTCAGTTTTTAGTTTTTAAATAATACTAGCATGTACCTTAGGCATATGCATAATACATTTAAAGTGTATTCAGATACCGTTTATTTTACTGAAAACTAAAAACTTATTACTGAAAATAATAAAAAAATAATTTCTGAGTTACTGTTTACATAAGAAAACACTGCTCAGCACTGTTTATTTATCTTAATGCACTGTTCATGTCCCATTAATAATGCAAGAGGCGCTGGTAAAAAAAAAAGGAAAAACGCCAGACGTGGATGCGCTGGACATGATCGAAACGGGTACTTAAAAGGGGAAGGGCTTGTGTCTAGTAATAACTTTCACTGGTCATAAGCCGCACCCCACTTAAAGATATATAATAAGACACATAATATAATTCATATATATATATATATATATAATTTAAATATTATTGATAGTTATTTTTATATTTTGTTAACTCTTTAAAAAAATTTATAAGGATATTATTAGGTATGAAATGTAAATTGTCCATTTAAAAAAAAAAAATTTGTGAAGCACTTTTTTTTTTTTTTTACGATTCATTTATCCTAAACTCTTTGGTTTTTGTACTTAATAACTCATTTTAGTAAAAATTTATGATGTGGTTCCACGTTTTATTCTAAAATTAAGAAATAAAACTCTTTAAAAATAAATAATTTAGGACATATGGCACACAATTGGAACTCTAATTTGAATTTCTCTGAACTTCACCTATTATTATTATTATTATTATTATTATTATTACATGTATTTTTACACATTTTTTTACCTACACGTATTTCCAAAAAATACAAACAACATTACACAATCTGTGGAGATGGCAGAGGCCTTGGTGGCGAGGAGAGCAGTGGTTTTTGCTAAGGAATTGAGTCTATCCAATGTGCTTGTTGAGGGAGATTGTCTTTGGGTTGTGCAGGCTTTAGCTGGTTCGGGTCGTTGCAATACTTTATTTGGTCAAGTGATTGAAGACACTAGAAGGCTCGGAGAGTCTTTGCAACATTGTCAATTCTTGCATGTTTACCGGGATGGTAATAGGTTGACTTATGCCTTAGCTAGGAGAGTAGTTTCAACTGCAAATATTGATGTATAGGTGGAAGAACTACCTAGTGATTTGGATGTTGTATTCCAGTCTAAATTTCCTTTATAATAATAAAATAACTTACTTTTTTATCAAAAAAAAAAAAAAAAAACAACGTTACCAAACGGGCCTATAGTTAGTTAGAAACGTTTCTAAATTGTATATTAAACTAGCATCTCGAGTTTAAGAGACTCAATTTACCCCTAAGAACTCGAGCCTTAAAGGCTTAATTTCCGTGTTCTGATGTAGATGACGTGATTTTTTTATCCACGTGGAATCCACCTGGAACTCAACCCTTAAAGGCTCGATTTCCATATCGACCCTTAGAGACTCGATTTTCGTGTTCTAATGTAGATGATGTGGTTTTTTTATCCACTTGGAACTCAACCTTTAGAGGCTTGACTTCATAAAAGCAAAATTCCCTTCACGCTATCATTCACTCACACTCTCACCACTCTCCACTCTCAGTTGTTCACACTCACCATAAAGACACTCTCAATTCCTCACACTGATTTTTCCTCTACACTCTCAATTCCTCATTCTCCACCAAATTCCTCGTCCAAACAAGGATTCTTCTCCCTCAGTTCTTACCCCTAAATCAAACCCTAAATCCACACACTCACCCAAACACTGCAAAGGTGCACACAACTCTCACCCCAAAAACTATTCCATAAGTTGAATTCTTTTGCAATGTACTTCAGTTGAATCCCATTCTAACCTAATCATCGGAAGGTGTTTGGCAAAACGCCACACTGGTGTACTTCTCTTTCTCCATCTCATATCTTATTGCAAGTTTGTCTCTAGATGAATCCAACAGGTTCGTCCTTCCGTATTGATAGCCAAAGAAGAACAGCACTAACAGGTCTGTCTCTAGATGAGGCCAAAGCCTTCATCCATTTGTATCGACGAGGAGTTCACACTAACGATTTTTTGCATCATCAAAAGCCATATACCGTTTTCATCTCCTTTGATTGGTATACCTTGATTATTATCCTAATTAATATGCTCTCTGATTTACAGTTGCCACAATACGTGCATCCTCTATATTAGTCACATCAGAACACTGGATTAGATAATCAAGTAGAACACTAAGGAGTTTGTTTTAAATGTTCCAAAGAATTCAGTTTACCACAGTCACCTTGTGGACGTTTGAGCCTAGAGTTGGCGTTCTTGTCCTGTTTGGTATTGGGTAAACAATTCTTTCTTAAAAAAGTAATTTGGCTAGCTCGTCTTCCATAGATATTGATTCCTCCAAAATCTCCTCTGATCTTACCCTCCGTAGATCTACTTCAAATAGACTAGATTACTTGTATGAAATCTCTCATATACCTAAAGATAGTAAGATTCCTATTACTGACTTCCCTATTGTAAATCCCTACACTATGTTTAATAAGCCCTAGTCTTACCATAAAAAACTATAAAAAAATATATTAGCCCTTCTCAATCCTCTACTGTAAAATAATATGCCAAAGCCTCTAAGTTTGACCAGTTTAATATTCCAGCAAGTGACAGTGAAAATTTCATCACTCTTGCACTTCCCAAAGAATTTGTTGTTCCATGGCAAAAACAAGGATACACACATCTTCATTTTGGTGCTGTAAGATTAGCACTGACCTTTCAAGGAAGAAAATGACTCCCTGCAGTCTCCAGAATTTTACTCCTTGACTCCAGATTTCTATAGTATCAACATGTAGTTAAAGGAACAGTTCAGACAACTCTCAATGCAGGAATTGTCTTTGTCACACTTTTTCCAAATTTCAAAATGCCTCTCAAAGATCCTCATCTTTGTGATGCTCTCTCAAGGTTCAAGTCCAGATCACAGGAGCTTCTCAGGTACAAGATACATATGCAACTACACTTCACTATCAGCTTGCTTATAGGCTTCAAAATCATGCTTTTGATATGGCAGTCCCAGCCATGGCCCAAACCAAAGATGCCTTGTTAATCCAAGTTGATCCGAGGATGACCCCTATGTGTACGTTTGTCCCAAGGCAACTTACAAGGGACCAAATGACTTCCCTTTTTCCTGAATCATGGATTACGAAATATGAGGCGCTTCACCAAACAGTCAAGCCAATTCAGTCCAATAATCCTTTCTACATGAGTAAAGAAAATGGCGAAGTGAAGACAAAGTTTGGATGTATTAAAATAATATATTTTTAAAAAAGTTGATGCTAATGCTCTAAGAAAAAAAAAAATTAGGGTGAGGCGGGAGAAAGTTTGGATGTAATGTATTCAAATTCTTTGTTTGACATTTATATAACTGGAATCAGAATAAACAACAATAAAGAACATGGATATACAGGGTCTCTACATTATTTAACAAATGAATCTGTAAATCCGAAGAACATAAGCTAAAACGCAGCTCCAAACCGATTCTACAAGGCCAAAGTCGTGCTTCAATCGAAAACCAATGAATGTGGTTTGCAGAGAAGTAAAAATGGAAATTAGTCAATTATCACAGATCAAGCAAGAAAATAGCTTAGAAGCAATGGATTTGGATGATGGGTTTGTAGCACAAACAACAATCTCGTCCTCGCTTACTCCACTTGCCCTGGCTTTGTCACATTCATCTACGAATGTCTTGAATGCATCTTTAACATATTTAGCAGCCTCTGCAACAGTCATGTTCTCCACTAATTTGTCAGGGTAGGTTTCCTTTCTGTGGTCTCCGTTCAATACTGCGGCCAATTGTACTAACTCTTCTTGAAACTCACTAAGTTTTGCCTGATCTGGTGGCCCAGCATCGCGTAGTTTCACAGGTTCCCCTAAAGTAACTGCAATATGCATAATAACATGCATGATCGCTTATAAGTTATGAGAGAGAGAGATTACACAACGGATAAACCATAGATACAGTCTTTACATAATTGCATTGAACTTAGTTACTTTTGGAAAAGATAACAGTATTTATAACTCATTAGTCGATACAACTTACAACCATTCTTTTGAATTTAATTGAGTAACGAAAGTGCTGCGTCTAAAGAATTGTACCTAAGTTTTACTCAAATAACAATTTTAAAATAGTCTGTGATTAAAAGATGTGAAAGTTTACCTGGACAGTCAGATCTTGGGGTTTCTCTAGTCAAAACACCTTCAAAAGTGCCAGCCCATGCATCACGCTTAGTTAGAAACTCTTTTAGATTGAAAATCTTCTTAACAGTTGCTGGAATGGAGGAATGCTCGAACTGTGAAGTTTCATATGGCCCTGAAGGACCATGCAACACTGCATTTTGATTATCAACAAGTTGTATTATTACTTTCCTCCCTATAAAGTTACCTCATATGCCAACTAATAATAATAAAAATTTTAAATGAAGTGACAGATGGTTTATTGCATACTTGTTGGACACTTGTTGTCAAGTGAGCTAAAATCGCATTTTGAAAACACGATTTCATAGGAAATGTATACTCATAGTGTGCAATAAAGAATATATAACAAGATTTGGTCATAATAATTTATATTTTGTCTGCAACTAAGAATTACTAAAGGAAGAAAAACAATTAATACTCAAATGACCCAAAAGATAAGCATATTTATGTTCACTTTTTTTTTTTTTTAATTCTAATTTATATTAAGATTAATACACAACAAATATAAGTTATATTACTAATTACACACTCTAATTTTGATTTGTTTTCAATTTAGTGCTAAGTTTCACCTTTTTTCTTCTTCCTCTTTTTTTTTTTTTTTTTTTTTTTTTGCATTTCAATCCTTTAACTTTGGTGTATTTTCAATTTAGTCCTTTCATATTTATTTTTCAATGACATAGATTGGACTTAGGTGGACAGAAGGATTACATTGACAAAAAATAGAAGTTTAAGGATTGAAATGAAAAAAATATTAAATTTAATAAACTGAATTAAAAACATTGTCACTAAGAAATTTATAGCTCAACTCATTAACATCTCGTGGTATTTTTAATGGAGACATCCAAGATTTAAATCTATCCTCTTCTAACTATTAAATTATCAATAAATAAAAAGAGAAAAATATGTCAAAAAAATTTAGAGGGTGTAATTTATAACTTAGTTTAAAAAATAAGATTTAAATTTGCAATTGCAACTAATTAATAACATGTTGAACATACCTGTTCCACGCTCAATCCATGGAGAAATTAAGATGGTTGGAACCCTAACACCAAGACGGTCAAATTTGAAGTAATATGGTGCAGGACCAACAAGGTCATCAGGACTAGGGACTCCGGTCACCGGTGTTGGAACATGGTCGTAAAATCCACCATGCTCATCATATGTAATTATGAACAACATTTCATTCCATTGTGGGCTTGCTCTCAATGTTTCATAGACTTCCTTGATGAATTTTTGGCCTACTGAGACATCATGAGATGGGTGGTCATCGTTTGCAGGTATTGATAACAGGTCGAACCATTTTTGTTCAATTACAACGTAGTTTGGTAACTTCCCTTCCTCACAATGCTTCTTGAAATGTAGATCAAAGTCGTGGAAGTGTAATAAGTATTTCAATTTTCTAAGGTTCCTGTTCACAATTGAATTAACCCATCAGATCACATGAAAATAGTAAAGCGTTCTAAGTGCAAAGAAAGAAAAGAGAAAAAAGAAAGGTGATAACTGAATAAATAATTTGATTATTGAATATCTTTAAGTTTTCCTTTCTATAGTCCGAAAATTGAATTAAAAAAGAAAACCATCTTGAATTTTTATTCTATACAAGTTCTAAGCTACAACCTGAACATCATGGGCAATTTCACACTTGTATAATAGGCTTATTGCCAAACAAAAATTGTTTTACTTGTAAAGTTACAATAGAATTTAGGGAAATTGCCTCATGCACATTCTTTTTTTCTTTTTCTTTTTTACTTGCTTACTTCTTCTTTTTTTTCTTTTTTCTTTTTTGAGTAAAACCAGCGCATTTCATGAGCATGAAGACCTAGTACATCATTCAAGTTTATGAGTTAGTTCTATTAATATAAGTAAAGCTTATTCTTTTTAAAAAATAAAAGGAGATAATAATAGTTTAATATTTCTCGTCAAAAAATTAAGTTTGTATTCCTTGTCTGCCACCAAAGAAATGCAGTGGAGCCTCACGCACATGTATGTTTTTACTTTTTGTTTTTTCTTTTTATTTAGAGAAACAAACACACACAACACAAACATGTTTTTATTTGGTAACTTATTTGGATTTTTCATTATAGAAAGAAAGTTTATTCTTTCCAAAATGTTATTTGATATTTTTTTTCCGTTAAAGAAGTAGTTTCGTATTCCTTGTAAGCTCAAAAAAAAAAAAGAGTGATTTTGAGCTAGATAATAGTTAGTTTGATGTATTTAGCAAGTCGTCCGAGAGAGAGTCACGCTTGTGACTTAAAAATTTGCCTATATTTGAGTAGTAAAATACCATTACGTATAAATGAAATAGTAGTATTAATAGTTTGTTTTAAGTTTAATGGGATTTTCTCTGAAAACAAAGTAATGGGATTAATTTGTGTTAGTAAAATTTAATTGAATATGGTTATTATTCATATACTAATTGACAGTAAATTTGGGTTATTATACTAACCCAGAGATATGAATTTGATAGAACTTTGCATCTTACCTAGATATTATTAATTTCTTATTTGTACAAATGCAATAATTACAACAATCTAAGGGTTTTGTAATTTAAACATTTAGTGGTATTGCCACCTTTCCTTTGAAAGAAAGAAAAATTAGAATTTAAATTCTCCCGCTCATTGTTATATCGATCGAAAAAAATTATTACAATTATAAATATAACAGATTACTTGTGATAATTGAAGTGCCAAAAAAAAATATTTCATGCTAGACTTTGACTAGAAAGTATAATGGGGCAGTGGAGAAGATTAATCAATTAATTATTGTAAAAGGCATGCATATAATATGATTGGTATGTAGGTGAACATAGCAAAGTACAGTATAAAAAAACAGAAGCTCCATAACGTGCCTCTTTTTCTTTTAACTCCTTTTTTGTGGAGAATATTCTATGCCATATGCTAAATTTCTCATATGACTAACATCGATATCGCAATCACATGGAACTGCAACAAAGTGTCTTCGTATACAATATGTATATTATAAGAGTTTTTAAATGGACAAGTACCCTTATAAAATTTTGGTATTCTCAAATCTTGTTTATTTATATTATTTTCCAAGTATTATTTTTTTTTAAAATTGGGGAAACTCCGTGATTTAATTGACTTTGGGGAGCTCACCAACCCACCCTAGTTCAACTTTGCAAAAGAGCATCATCATTGTAGGCCCCAACTACTACTTAATAAGGTTAAAACTAGAAGGGAAAGGAAAAAAGAAAGATAGGACTTATGAGAGAAAAAGGAGAATATATTGAAATCTAGAAGAACAATGACATGGGCACATATATAGCTGTCCAAACTATTATAATTTATAATCATCTTGGTCATGATGCCCTACCAAGCGACACCATATATATATGATAATGATCATGAGTATTTACTTTGTTAGTTGGAATTTCACGTGCCATGTGCATCTTATGCAGTGTATACGTGACCATACAACTAATAACATAACTTGAAACATAATTACATGTGAAACAATATATAGAATATGTGTAATATCGAGGGGAAAAAACAAAGAGAGAGAGAGAGAGAGAGAGAGAATATATTTCATGATTCATGCAAATGGCTTTTCCTTGTTTTGTCATATTTTTTATTTAAAAGGAAACAAAGATGAATTTGTTAAAAACTAATTATGAGCTAATAATGCCAAAACTAGCTTCCAGCTGGGAGAATGTAATAACAGACAGTCATTCCTCAATCTTTTCTAATTTTATGTATAGATTTTTATTAATTCTTTTGTTTAAAGAAAACTTGGATATATACTTGACTTTGTGCATTGTAAATTATGTAAAAGTAAAACACCTTCACGAATCACCAGTAGATTTTGAAAGCTTTGTCAATGTAGACGTTGTTTTGGACCAAACGCGAATCCACACTTCAATTCCTAATATTTTCTTACTTCATCATCTTATATGATATGATATATACCCTACACACCATTCCTCATCAACTTTCCGTTGAATTTAAGAAGATAATGAAACTGGCCTAGAACCCAACCAAAAAAAAAAAAAAAAAAATATGACTTACCGGTCAAAAAATATCAACCTATTATAAAATACAAGCTCTTTATTAGTTCTTAGAAAAAATATTTACGACAAGAAAAACTTATTAGCTAATATGATAATGAAGATTATGAATATTATATCAGAAAAATATAACGAATAATTTTTTAAAATATTTTTATTTTATATTTAAAAGTTCACACATAAACTTATACAATAAAGTTTATAATAACTTCGACGTCACTCTTGTTTACAAAAGTGAGGAGTAACCTTTAAGACATTTGGGTTGAAAAAAAACCATCATGTTGTTCGGCCATAAAATCAAAAGCAAGCTAACTTTTTTTTTAGAAAGAGTTTCAATTTATAGCGTCCGTTCCTGATGATAACTATTTATAATCAGACCAAAACATCAATTAATTTTTTATATAGATAGAGATTAAACTCTAAATTTCTTATTCGACCATAAAAAATTTTACCAGTTGAACTAACCAAAACCTACAAAATAAGCAAACTTTCAAGTTTCAAAAACATATAAGTTAATAAAATAAGGCACTAAGTAAGTGCCTTATACTTTTTTATTATTTTTAAACAAACATATCGATATATAACTAAAATTCTTATAGTCAATAGACACATTTTTTTTTTTTTTTACCAAAATATCGATCTATAAAAAAAAAATAAATCTTTTTATATTTTACCTGTAGTATAAGGTGGCCGGAGGGTACTGATAGTAAATCCCAAAACTGTGACCAGCTTCATCCAAAGATTCAAATATGGTTTTCTGAGGCATCCCTTCAATAAGCAACTTAGAATCATTGCCGGAAAGCCCATGCGACGTAGCCGAATGCACGTACTGCCGATTCGGCTGAGTAGAAGCCGGAACAGAAGCAAACCATTTATCACACAACGCAAACTCTTGCACCAACTCCTTAAAAACAGCCACTTTATCAGGTAGAAACCCATTCATGACTGCCTCAGACATACCACTTTGATTTCTCTCTGCGTTTTGAGCAAATCCATTCATTTTCGGGGGGAGGTTTTGGGCGGCGGTTTGCTCGGTCCATGGTTCGCCGAATATTTGCTCGTAGATGTCTTGGATTGAGTGACCAGGGTCCGAGACTACGTACACAGACTTGTCACCAAAGTAGAGCTGGTTTGAGTTTGAGTTTGATGTAGAAATGGGGTTGGAGAATTGGTTTGGAGAGACTCCATTGATTTCAGGGTTTAGGGACTTCATCCAACCCATTATGTGATCGAAGGAGCGGTTTTCTTGGACCAAAACCACCACTGTTTTGATGGGGTAAGGTGTGTTGGGGCTTGATGATGATTCGGATGCCATTTTTGGGTTTAACTTTTGATGGGTTTGATTTCAAAATTTGGTCTATGCTTTGGTCTTAATATAAGTTGTACAATTAAGTTGGGTCTCTTACTATTTTTATAGAGAGAGAGAGTAAGGATAATTAGGCAGGTAATTATGAGATTTTAGATTAGAAATGATGGTAGTTTTGGTGTGGGACAAGAAAGATTGACATTTCGTTTGGGACATGTCATGTGTATAAGCTATATAGGATATGTCATGATAATTAGGGAGGTAATTATGAGATTTTAGATTAGAAATGATGGTAGCTAGTTTTGTTGGTGTGGGACAAGAAAGATTGACATTTCGTTTGGGACATGTCATGTGTATAAGCTATATAGGATATGTCATATGCATATGCCTATATTCCTTTTTTGAAGCGCGTGGCCTCGTGATATGTTGAACATGTACGTGGGAATCAATTCTTCTAGGCTTCATTCTCAAGCAATAAAAAAAAAAATCTTCTAGGCTTAAAATATTTGTCACAACCTTGATTCTAACTTATTGATCTAGTTGAGCGGTGGATTACCACTTTTATATGAATTTATTATATTTTTTCTATCATTGAGATAGTTGATCACATCAAGATTATGATAAAAATTGTCTCTATATTTTGTTTATTTTTATGGCAATATTTCACTCGTTCTATTTCATAACGTGACCATGTTTTCTATTTTTTGCTTCTTTTTTTATTTTTATTTTTTTTCCTAAACTATTGTTATTCTTTTCCAAATTGTGTATGTTCAACATAAATTAATGAGATCAGATACTAGTTATAATAGATCCTACTTAAGCAATGAAAATGTTGAGAAGTAACTGAAGAACTTTTTAATTAGAAGAGTTTTATGTTAAAGAAAAAATTAAACATATCACTATAGTTAGGATGAAATTCTCAACAATTTTTTAATAATTCCTCTTTAAAAAAGGAAGAAATTTTTAATAATAGCATAGAGGTTTTTTTTTGGGGGGGGGGGGGGGGGGGAAAACAAATACATGCAGGGGAGAGAAGATGGAGTTCAATACAAAGGCATATTTCAAACTCCACTTAAAAACCATTGTAAATTTTAAAGGTAAGTTATATTACAAATAACATATTCTCTTACGCAATATAAGAAAAATACCTCTTTTTTTTTAGAAACAAATACACATTTTTTTTTAGAAACAAATACACACCCAAGGCAAGAGAGAGGTTAATTAAAAATCATTTAATCCAATTACCAAAACTTTTATAAACTTTTTTTTTTTTTTATACAAGATAGAAATTCTACTCTAGTATAATCTAAGTATATATACGTGTGAAACTCCCTCTTTGAGACTTGAACCCCGACCTTTGCCCCCACAACGTACACCCACTTATACTTGTAGAGTGATCATCGCACCAAAAATGTGCAATGATCTTTTATAAACCTTAAAACTCATCATTATTATTATTATTATTATTTTATGGTTCTAATAACGTGGGCTAAGAAACTAGGTGCTTCTTTACTGGTGGTAATCCAAGCATGCCACGCGCTGCTGTGCCAAAGGGATGGTGTTTTTTGTTTGCTAAAAGGATGTCTTTGTCTACAACCTTAGTAACTGGTAGTTGGATCGATCATCCATGACTAATGTCCAATTAATAGATGTGAAACTTCGTCGTGATGACTATCTAAATCTTAGCTGCCTACTTTCTTAGTTTTTTTAATCTTACTTGCAAGAAACATATTTGCAATGAAGCGAGGCTCACTGTCCCCCCCCACGTGTTAAGGCATGTGTAAATACTACACATTACAAACTCTCCAATATTTATAATGAAAGTGATCGATCGATAATCATTGTATTTCCAAACTTATTCTATATAAACAAGTTATTATATATGCAAACGAATGAAGCATATGCTATGCGTGTACAATGATTTAATGGTTTTTGTATAAGTTGCGTTGGTGTTATTTAGAGTTCAAAAGTCAAACAACAAAGACCATCCAATATAATAATTCACAATGCAAAGAGTGCACAAAAAGGACTAGTTAGTCATTAATAGAGTAGTTACTCATTAATATTATGAGCATGTTTAGCCCAAAAATAGCCGGAGCTAGTATTCACCTGCAAAGGTGGTTTAGTAATAGAAATTTTTTGTAACTCATCATATTTGGGAGTTCAGAAGTTGTGGGTTCGAGTAGTGACAAACTCTACTATATATTATGTGGATGGTTTCACGCAATACATTATAGAGTTTAAGTAGATTGGAAACAGTAACCACACCTAAAAGTTTCTTTTTTATTCATTAAAAAATAAAAACCAAATAGTTTACTTCATTGATTAGGCATCATGACTCGGCATTATTTTTCTCATCCTGCAAATAGGATTTACAAATTATAAGTTTCTACTACACCATTTGGGCTCACGGCCTATACTACTCTACCCCATTATAAGGATTGAGCTCATGGCCAATGTTCTCTCTCTTCTCACAAATGAGGCTCCACAACCAATATCCCTTATTTACATAAATGGGCCAACAAATGAAAAATACTCAAACCCATATTTTTAGATGCTAAATGGATTGACTTGTTAAGTAAAAACCAAAGCCCATGATTCTTTCATACCAAACAGGCCATTGGGTCCTTAAAATTGAAATCTTTAAGTTTAAGTCATTTATGAAGCAAAACAAGTTAAAATTTATTGAAAATAAAAAAACGTCAAAGCCCACGACGCACATAAGTGAGCTCATGGGTAAACAAGTACACTGTTGCCTAGAGCTAGATTATCAACTAACTATCAAGTAGATAGAGCGAAATAAGTCAAAATTTTCTAATCCGGCCTCACCTAATCCGAAAAATATATGACCCGAATTCAAATTTTTTTACCTGAAGTAAAAACGGATTGACCCGTGACCCAACCGGTGTTTTTTGCGGGTCAACCCAACCCGCGACTTAGCTGAACTCGGACTATTTTTAAAAAAAAAAATTTTATGGTAAAAAAAAGTAAAATTAAGACAATATTGGTTTAATTGTTTATTGTGAGTTTTAAGGAAACAATTGATACATTTACATAACTGCATGCAAATTAATTAAAAGATAAATGGTTGAGCATTCTGTAATAAGTAAAGATTTTTAGATATCAAATAGAAAAGTACATGCCAAGATAATTTGGTTACGGTTAGTTAAAAACATAGATTTAAAATTATAGACATGTGTGAGAAACATTCACAAGTGTGAAATAGCGAAGCCAAAGTATCAAATTAGTATAAATTATGAATGCTTAGACCTATTTTTTAACAATTTATGTTCAAAATAAATGGATTTTCAAAAAAAATTATAATATTTTCTAGAGTTTGTGTTACTTAACAATGATATGTGTTGAGGGTCATTTTTTGAAATAAGCAGAAGGCAGTCCAACCCAGAAATATGGGCAGCGGATAAGTGGCAGGCTAAGAAAAAACCATTAGGCTCAAGCAGCAGGAATAATGGATCACAGGCCCTTAATATGAATAAACGGATCTTGAAGGAGTAGGTGGGCCTAAAAAGGCCCGGAAAGAGAGAAAACAGCACCCATGGGCAGTATGTGGTATGGAAAAGTGAGAATGGGCCGCGGCAGGCCCAAAGTAATGAAAACAAAGAAAGTAGGGGATAATGGCAAGCCCATGAACCCCAATGATGAGAATGAGGAAATTGGGCCGGGGAAGCCCAATTGAGTTAGTAAATACCCATGGGATGCAAAATTAGTAAATGGACCGAGAAAATCCAAAAGAAGTAAATGGCCCGGATAAGCCCAAGTGAAAAGAGAGGGATATTGGAGCCCACGAGCGAGAACACCAGTGGCCATATTAAGCCACTGGGGGAAAGAAAGGAACGGCAGGCCTGAAAAGAGGCCCAGCAAGAACAAAATCGCCGCGGCAGGAAAGGCCGAGTAACATGGTGGGAAGCTAAGACAATTAAAGAATTGGGCTGAAGAGAACACAAAGCCCAGTATTCGGTAAAATCCAGACCCTATGAGGGTGGGAGATCAGAGTAGCAGCTTGGGAAAAGCCAAGAACGGATGACAGGCAATGCAAGCAAAGTGTCCAGTACACGGCAGATGCATGAACAGCAGGCAGATTTTAGACATAAACACGCGCAAGGCCCAGGCACCACCAGCCTGTACCCAGCCAATACAGGACGTGGTGGGGTCGTGGGTCAGAGGTAAGAGGGCATGGTTTGGAGGTGGGGAGAGGGGAAGGCCTGTTTTGAGGTTCCTGCTCAAGCTCTTTTGGGGGATACGTCCTGCTGGGATGACATACCACCCAAAAGAGGCAAGGCTGAGTTGGAACCAATAGGTGCATGCCATGAGGGATAGAGAGAGAGAAACATCACTGTGGCAGGAAGAGGTGCCGCGGCAGACTAACAGACAAAAAGTTGTCTGTGTCTGTAATAGAGGAACTCGCAGACGGAACAGTAATGTCGGCAAGTATGCCCAGACCAGACAAAAGCGGTTAGGGGGTAGAATAGTAAAAATCGGTCACGGCAGGCATTATAAAGGAAGCCTCTGCCGTGTGCAAAAGGGGGAAGCACAAGAGCAATACAACACAACGTAAAGGAAAATACTCTGTAACATACTTAGAAAAACAGAGGAGCATAATACTAAAAACCACTATTGTGGAAATCACTAAGAAAAGACTAGAAAAAGAAGAAAGAAAGAGAGAAAAAGACCAAGTGTTAGTGGCATGCACCGATAGGCCCCTTCCCTTCTCTCCCTCTCAAATCCCTGCTTTCTTCTAGAATCGTCCTAGGTATTGTCCATTCGGGTCTGCCTCCCTCAAACCCATTAATTTCCACAGCAGGAATTTCTTTTTCCTCGGAGGTTAATCGTTTTTGAGAAGAGGCATTCTTCCTCCTTGACCTTGCCTTCGCAAACCAAACTGGGTTTATTCCTTTTAATCGTTGATTAATCTTTGTTACCATTTGCCCTTACTACTTTATTTGTCAAAATTATTCATATTATTGTGATTATGGATCATTCGGTCATTCATTATTAAAAGAATTATCTGGTCATTCCAGAATATATATTGCTCTGTTTTTTATCAATTATGTCTGTCTGCCGCAAGCTTCTTTGAAACAGCACTGCCTACCGCAAACACTCTCCTAGCAGACGGGGCCTAGTTTGTGCACAAGCCGGTCAAGTTGAGTTCCAGTTGGACCGGTCTCGACTCCCGCAACCCAAAACACTTGGGCCTATAACCACGAAAGGGGCAGCCCAGCCCAACATAGCAAAAAAGGCCCCTACATTAAATTGGCGACTTCACTGGGGAGTTGACAAATAGTTCAGGGACAAAAGCCCTCGAAAACAAATGCCTCCAAAGTCCAAGACTACACGCAACATGAGTGCTGTACCCTCACAAGCAGAGTCCAGGCCTATAACGCCCCACCAACCACAGCCTAATCAGGCAGAAGGTGCTAACGAGATGGGGGTTGGACCCCAACCTCCTCCAAGGATCATCGCCGACAAAGCCAATACCTTTGTGGAAGTGTTGCAGGCTCTATAGCATTCGCAACAGCAAATGATGAAAGAAATTCGTCAGTTAAAGACGGATAGAACAAAAGAGAAGGGAAGCCAGCATGATCCAGAGCATGCAGCAGAACAGACACTAGTAGGAGGTGTCCCACAGAATACGGATCAACGTTTTATTACTATGGCAGAAGTAGCAACTCTCCTGGAGCAAGAGAGAGCCAGAGGACCAAAGGAAAGATTCTACGCACGTAGACCCCCATACCTACTAAGGGTGCTCAGTAAACCATACCCCGAGAGGTATGAACCGCGAGTCTTCGCACAATATGATGGCGGGAAGGGAAGTGCTGTAGAGCACGTGAGCAAGTTCATCGATACGCTTGGCCCTTATGCCACAGACGAGGACTAGTGTCTTCGAGAATTTTCTAAATCATTGTGTGACCGGGCTTATACCTGGTACATTGGCCTAAAGCCAGGGTCGATCCCAACATGGGATGATATGGTGGATGTATTTTGTACCAAGTACTTCCACGGAGAAGAAACGGTAACACTTGCAACACTGCAAGCGACCAAGCAAAGGAATGGTGAAGATTTGATGGAGTACATCAAGAGATTTAGGGACATAGCACTCGACTGCTATGACCATTGCGAAGAAAGGACGCTGGTGGAGATGTGCATGATGAATATGATCAGGGAGTACAGGGCAGTTCTAGAAAACCTCGAAATCTCCCAGTTCGCGCAGCTATTACAAAAGGCAAGAAAAACTGCCCAGTCCGTAAAGCCAAGCACGGACAAAAGAAGTGCCCCGCAAGCCATGGCGGTATCCACTAGTGAGCGGAGGAGAAAGACCGAGGGGAAAGAGTATGATACTCCCCCACCAATACCATGCACCGCGAAAGAACTAGACGTATTGCTAGACAAATGGATAGCTGATGGCGTCTTCAAACCTAACCAAGTTACTAGGGAGCCCACAGAAGAGGAAAGGAGGGACCCGCGTTTTTGTCGTTTGCACAACTATGTCCAACATCCTACTGCAGAATGTTGGGCACTCCACAGACTAGTGCATCGTAGGATAAAGGAAGGGACTTTAGAACTGTCCCAGCAGGAGGTCCAAAGAAACCCACTCCCAAATCACAAATGGAAGGGTGTAGCAGCAGTAGTGATTTGTGCGAATCCAGGGGATGACGAAGGAGAGAATCTGGCCCTGCTTGCCGCAGCGATCACTATTTTATAGCAGAGCTCCAAATTCAAAAACTTATTTGATCAGCTAGGCCTCATAACAAAAGAAAGAAAAGTAGCCACCGAGGCTCTAGTAAGCATTACCTCAGGGGCAGGGGTAGAATGTTTATCAGCAGAAGTCCAAGATAACAGGGCTCTCTTACAAGAGTCAACTGAAATCACCTTCAGCGATGAAGATATTGAAGTGGGGTATCCAGACCACAGGAGACCTCTCTATCTGGCAGCATCCATAAATCAAATCCCCATAAAAAGAGCCTTAATAGATACGGGCGCTTCCGTAAACCTCATCCCGTTGAGCACTCTACAAGCTGCGGGGATTTCAGATAGAAAGATCCAAGGGTGTCCAATGGAAGTAACAGGATTCAATGGAAGAGGAGAGTACATCGCAGGCCATATCCAGTTGTGGTTAAAAGTGGGACCCATAGCTTCTCTAACTCGGTTCCACGTGGTAAAAACGGAAGTCTCATACCACGTGCTCTTGGGACGACCATGGTTACATAAACACAGACTAGTTCCATCCACATACCACTAATGTGTGAAAGGACGGATGAACGGCAGGATGATACGCATAGCAGCGAATCACTCACCATTTGAGCAGGCAGAAGCTCACTTAGTAGAAACCATGTTCTACGATCAATGGGCTCCATCCGGGAAAAATTCAGTGTCAAGGCCACAGGGTACCTTCGTGCCTAAATGGAGAGACATCCAGGATGATCCCGAGCCTGACCTAAGGGAGTTACTGGCCAGAAAAAGGAAGAGGAAGGAAGCGCCAACCGCAGACTCAGAGGATAGACCTCACTGCGTCAGGATCTGAGGTCCTGACTGTAGGATAGTGTATAAATTATGAAGGCGTGAGGGGCCCACGAGTAAGACGCAGGAGGGCCCCACCCATGAACTGTAGCACGAGGACTTGGGGTGTTGCGTGGTTCAAGAAAAGTCAGAAGAAGAAAGTAAGGAAAATGAGGAAGTTGTGACAGAAAAGGAAGTACAGGTTACGGCAGAAGAAGAAATGGAAGAAGTCGACTTGGGATCTGTTTCACAGGGACCAAGGCCAATCCTAATTAGTGCAAGTTTGACAGAAATGGAAAAGGCAGAACTGGTGTTGCTCTTGAAAGAATTTAAAGACATCTTCGCATGAGAATACAATGAAATGCCAGGGTTAGACCCTGGGCTAGTTGCACACATGTTAAATGTGGACCTAGAGGCCAGGCCAATAGCCCAGCCTGCCAGGACATTCCACACGGAGATAGAAGGGCAAATAATCAAAGAAGTACAGAAATTACTTGCCGCAGGATTCATTAAGCCTATCCAACACCCACGATGGCTATCCAACATCGTGCCCGTGAAGAAGAAGAGCGGCCAGATAAGATGTTGCGTAGATTTCAGGAATCTCAACAAAGCCTGTCCAAAGGATGAGTTTCCCTTACCAAACATGGATTTACTGATAGATTCTGCGGCGGGAAGTGCCATGTTTTCATTTATGGATGGGTTCAGCGGGTACAACCAAATCAGGATGGCCCCGAGAGATGCAGAGAAAACCGTTTTCAGGACACCCATAGGCAACTTCTACTACACTGTAATGCCCTTTGGATTGAAAAATGCGGGTGCCACTTACCAGCGGGCGATGACAGCCATATTTCACAACATGATGCATCGTGAACTGGAAGACTACGTAGATGACATAGTAGTAAAATCAAGAAGGAGAGAGGAACGCTTTCAAGTGTTGAGGAGAGTATTCGAGAGGTGCAGAGCCTTCAAACTGAGAATGAACCCTCTCAAATGTGCATTCGGAGTGTCCTCTAGGAAGTTCCTAGGCTTCTTAGTTTATAGCAGGGGAATAGACGTGGACCCTGCCAAAGCTACGGCCATCGCCACCATGAGACCTTCAAATACGGTAAAGGAGTTAAAAAGCTTCTTGGGGAAAGTCTCGTACATCCGAAGATTTATCCCCAGATTGGCATCAATCACCTCTGCTTTCATTAAGTTGCTCAGGAAGGGGCAGGATTTTGAGTGGGGGGAATTGCAATAGGCAGCCTTCAAAAGGCTACAGCAGATCATGATGAACCTCCCCACAGTGCAGACCCCGGTTCACAAGAGGCCACTGTTGCTCTACTTGGCCACTAGTTCGTATGCCATTGGTGCGTTAATCGCCCAAGAAGATGGAGGTGGCATTGAGCAACCGATATATTATATCAGCTGTGCCTTGAAGGATGCAGAAACCCGTTACCCAAGGGCGGAGAGGGCGTGTTTAGCCATTGTATATGCTTCACAGAGGTTCCGCCATTATTTCTTGGCCTACGAAGTGTGGCTGATGACCAAATCCCACGCCATCAAAGTTTTGCTGCAGCAACCGATCCTCTCTGGCAGGATATCCAAATGGTTGCTACAATTGTTGCAATATGATTTAAGAATGAAGACACCCAGGGCGGTAAAAAGCCAGGCTATAGCGGACTTATTGGCACAATTTCCAGGCGAGGAAGAGTTCCCACTGGATGACGAAGTTCTGGAGGAAGTAGCCATGGCAGAAGAAACCGGAGAACATTGGGTAATGAAATTTGATGGGTCCTCCACCGCCCAATCTGGAGGGGTGGGAGTAGTTTTGTACCATGGAGAAGACGAAACGATAGCACTGTCGTTCAAATTGGAATTCCCCTGTTCAAACAATATCGCAGAATACGAAGCCTGTCTAACTGGGCTGGCCACAGCTCTCGAAATGGGAGTCAAACACTTAAAGGTATTAGGCGATTCGAATTTGGTGGTCTGCCAGGCCAACGAGAGCTTCTCTCTGAAAGAACCTAACCTAGCCCCATACAGAGCAATGACCCAGAAAATGGAGGAAAAGTTTTCAACTTTTGAAATAGAGCACGCCCCCACGAATGAAAATCGGTTTGCAGACGCGTTAGCCGCGCTAGGCTCACAAATAATATTCGAAGGAGATAGCACCAGAGTAGAGGTCAGCAAAAGGAGAGAATTGATAATTGATACGTTGAAGGAGAAATTCCTAGAGGAACGGTACGACGGGGACTGGCAGATTCCCATAAAAAGGGCCCTGGCAAATGAAGATGATGCCGCAGGACTGAAGGCGCTAAAAGACTACGCACTAGTGAAAGGGGAATTGTACCACAGGATGCCAGGTGGGGTCTTGACCAGATGTATAAGACTAGAGGAGGCCCAGAAAAAGCTGAAAGAAGTACACGATAGGACTTGTGGATCCTGCAGAAAGGTCAGCCTTTACCGCAGGCTTCAAAGGGTAGGCTTTTATTGGCCAAACATGGGTAAAGACGCAGACCAAGTCCAAGCTCAGTGTGAGGCCTGCCAACTTACGGCAGACAGAGAAGAAAGTTATGTTGTGTCTGCCTGCGAAGACTAGAGAGACCCATTTATGCAGTACCTGACAGGAGGCATCCTACCGCAGAAGCACAGTGAAAGATATAAACTCAAGAGGTTGGCGACACGCTACTTCATGCACGATATGGTCCTTTTCAAAAAGGGGTATGATGGGGACTCCTTGAGATGCCTGGGTCCTGAAGAAGCAGAAAAAATGGTGAAAGAAGTGCACTCGGGAGAATGCGGGAAACACCAGGGGAAGAAAAGACTTTATAGGTGCCTGCTGCAAATGGGCTACTACTGGCCTACCATGAAGAAGGATACGGCAGAATTTGTGAAAAAGTGCCACAGTTGCCAAGTACAGGCCAACTTAATTCACACCCATCCGCAGAACTTGCACAGCATGGTGACCCCATGGCCTTTCCACACTTGGGGGCTTGACTTGGTAGGACCGGTTAACCCACCATCACGAGGATATATATGGATATTGATGGCTACGAAATATTTTACTAAATGGGCAGAGGCAGTACCGCTTCGCAAAGCCACTGGAGGAGCAGTGGCAAACTTTATAAAAGAAAACATAATCGTGAGGTTCGGGGTACCCCACAGAATCATAAGTGACAATGGCACACCTTTTGTCAACAGTGAAGTAAGGAAGATGCTAGAATTCTACCAAGTCAAACACCACTGGTCATCACCTTATTACCCTCAAGGGAATGGGCAAGCGGAGGCAACAAACAAAACCCTTATAAAAATTATAAGTAAAATGAGTTAGGAGTATACGGGAGGATGGGCAATGCACTTGCCAGACGCACTTTGGGCTTACAGAAATTCGCCTAAGTCAGCCACAGGTTTTTCACCTTTTTCCTTGGTCTATAGGACTGAAGTGGTGAGCCCAGTGGAGATAATGACCCCATCCCTAAGGGTCATGAAGATGCGAGAAAAAGGAAGGGAAGAAGAAGAAGTCTTCACGGTAGAAAGGTGTGAAGACCTAGAGGGACTTGATGAAGAAAGAGAAAAGGCCCAGGAACGCAGCCGCAGATATAGGCAAAAAATGACTAAAGCTTACAGCAGGATGACTAGAGAAAGAGTGTTCGTGGAAGGACAGCTTGTTTTGAAAGTGGCGGACTATGTTAGAAGAGGCTTGGCAGGACCGTCCAAATTTGCATCAAAGTGGGAAGGACCCCTTGTGATAAGGGAAGCACACCCAAGCGGGTATTACCGTTTGACTCAGATGGATGGCAAAGACTTAATGGATCCCATCAACGGGAAATGGTTGAAGCGATATTATGCCTGAGGAGAAAACTTATATGATTGTCTCTTTCTCTTCCTTTGTTTTGTTTTAAAAAATTTATGTTTCCTTTTATCTTACCATTTTTCAAGTGACTGTGTCACAACATGAAATTGTAACTTGCTTTCAGCAGGATGTAATGAAAAGCACCAAGTATTATCATCATATGTCATAGCAAAACGTAAAGTGTAGCATCACGAAGTTAAGTTACAAACCAAACCATGGCAAACTAGCCAAATAAGTGCTATGAGAAAGCATAGTGTACTAGATAGAGTCACAAGGAAAAAGAAAACAACAAAACAAGGAAGAAACTGCATCATCATCAACGAAGCCCGGAAATAAGAGACTGTTCTCCAAAACGATCGGACCCACCAATACTGGAAAGAAGGCGATGGCCCTCCAAGTCTGCCACCTCCTTTCTCAGGATCTCAAGGCGCGAGTCAATAGCATCAACAGTGGGCCGGACTCTCCTCATGAAAACAGCCCGGGCAATCTGTCGGAGGTAATCCAAAATAAACTCCACAGCAAAGCCTACGCTGATAAGCTCCTGCACCGCAGCCCTCCACTGCAGGATCCTCTCGGTAGAGACAGTGTCAACAAAGCTATGCTCTATGTCATTCAACACATTCCCCAACATCTTCAAAACATAAAGTGTAGCATCACAAAGTTAAGTTACAAACCAAACCATGGCAAACTAGCCAAATAAGTGCTATGAGAAAGCATAGTGTACTAGATAGAGTCACAAGGAAAAAGAAAACAACAAAACAAGGAAGAAACTGCATCATCATCAACGAAGCCCGGAAATAAGAGACTAGTCTCCAAAATGATCGGACCCACCAATACTGGAAAGAAGACGCTCGCGATGGCCCTCCAAGTCTGCCACCTCCTTTCTCAGGATCTCAAGGCGCGAGTCAATAGTATCAACAGTGGGCCGGACTCTCCTCATGAAAACAGCCCGGGCAATCTCTCGGAGGTAATCCAAAATAAACTCCACAGCAAAGCCTACTCTGATAAGCTCTCGCACCGCAGCCCTCCACTGCAGGATCCTCTCGGTAGAGACAGTGTCAACAAAGCTATGCTCTATGTCATTCAACACACTCCCCAACATCTTCAAAAAATGCTCTCTAACGGATCGGCCAAGTCGAAAGCCCTGCATGAAGTCCCCATGGTTGTTATAGATCATCACCAGATGAGCAGCACAGTCCTCAGGGACTCTAAAGCCATGAAAGTCCACGTAAGGAGGCCCGGAGCCCCAGAAAGCTGCAGGATCAAGGTCATTGACTTCAGGCTGGTCAAAGCGAGTAAAAAAGGCAATAGCCTCGCTCACAGGACCTGGAAGGGTGGCGGAACTGCTGCCCGCTTCAAACTGAGGTGGGGCTATAGGAAGAGGTCATGCCAAGGAAAACACAAGGCATGAGATGAGGAACTAAAAGAGAAAAGAGGAAAGAAACAAACCCACGGGGAGCAAACAAAAATAGATAAGAGGAAAGAAAGCTTACCAGAACTGGCAACAATGGGGGCTGCGGGAAGAACTAAAGCAGGCACAGAAGGAATGGCAGAAACCGACGCTGTAAATATGGCAGAAGCTGGTGCAGAAAATACAACCGGAATGGGTGCTGTGGGCGCGGCAGGAGTGGTTGCTGCAAGCACCCCTACACTTGGTGCAATACCTAGCCCTTCAAAGGTCTCTGCAAACAGAGAAAATAGACATGTAAAAAGAGTGGGCCCAGTAAAGATAAAGAAGGAAAAGTGGACTTAATAAAAAAAAAGGGGGGAGGAGAAAGGAAATACCCATGAACCCAGCCTCGGGTGGAGCACCCTCTTCTTCCTCGGACTCAGAAATCCTCCTCAGCAGGACGGGCTCATCATCAAGATCCTCAAGAATATCCTCGGACTCCTCGGAAGACAAATCAACATCGAGCCCGTGAGTGGCCGAACTGGGAATAGAAGAAGGTGTAATCACCAGGGAAGAACTGTCTTTCGCGGCCTGAAAGAGAGTCGCAAAAGGATCACTAGTAGAAATGATAAGAGGAGCAATGGGTGAAACAGCCTCGATCTGAGTTATGGCAGGAGGAGTAGCTTCCTTTGGAATGGGCATCTCGACCGGAGATGGAGTGGCTTCTCTAACCCCCTCAGTGTGAGTACCCTCTTCTTTAGGTACCAATCCGGTTGGAGGGCTAGGAACCTCCGCAGAAGTCCCATGCGCAGCAGCAGGAGTGGTGGGCGTCTGAAAAGCTTCACCAGCCCCATCAAAAGAACCCGCCACGAGTGTGCCCATGGAGGCAGACATCTCCTCGGCTGTGGGGTGATAGATGGAAAGGGGCTCGGGCTGATCCTGGAAGACAAAAGAAAGAGGAAATGCATATATATATACACACGTGGAAAGGAATAAAAGAACCTAAGGCTGATCAAGACAAATGAAGAACACGTGGCAGGTGAAATATGTGCAAAAAGAAAAAAAAGAGGAAGGGAGATAGTGGAAATTACCTCAAATGCAGGCTCGTCAAGTTCGATAAGATGAGCGGCTGACGCATCCTCCTTATGCTTAGACTGCAAAGAAAATGGGGGACAAGAGGCAGTGTTAAAGAAAGAAAGCAGTAGTCATAGTATGGGTTAAGCAGTTAAAGCCAAAACACAAGAGATAATGAAAAAATTTTCCTAACAAAATGTACCCTTCGCTCGGTGGCAGACATAGGATGGGGAGTTGTTTTCCTCTTGCTGCCCCGTGTCCTGCTGAAAGGAGAGCACCTGTGGCTGGCTGCGCAGCAGCAAACTTAGGCTTGCTTGCGGACTTGTGCTTGGCAAGAGTCTTCTTGGTTGCCGCAGGAATATTGGTTACTTTAACTTTCTTCTCCCAACCAGGGGGAAAATCACCCGTGAGCCAACATCATCCTTTCTTCTCATCGTCCCACTCGAAGATGGCAGAACGGCCCTGTTTTCTGGCATAAGCTAAAACTGATCTGGAAGGCAGAAGCAACCGAGGGTTGGGAGAGACAAGCATGCTCAGCCCGTCAGGAGGGATAAGGGAAAAGCCATGACTACCTACCAACTCCTGCCCAAACGAGGTCATCACTGCCTGCCAATATCCATGCATGGCAGGAGTGCAAAGGTCCTCTCTCGACGAGCCAGGAACAGTAACTGCACTAAATCGCTGTCTCCAAAAGTTAAAAGCAGTCTGCCGTAGGAAAGGCCGAACTGAAGTAGGGAATTCCCTGAGATAGGAAAGATCATCAGGGATTTCCTGGTCTAGCCCAAACTGCCTCCTCACCCGATTGGCAGGGTAGTGAACAAATCTGATACCCTCATCGGCCAAGTAGCCATCCGACATTAGTAGCTGCCAAATAAGTGATCCCCATCTCATCAAAGCCAGCCAAAGGGGTGGTGGTCCCAACGGTATCATTAAACGGACCCATGGTAGAATCAACACATGTGTAACCCTTACCTAAGTTTTTATAAACTCTCCAAGAAAAGTCAACACCACTATCAAAAGACTCAACAACTAAGTGACTGAGGGGCTTCAAACCAGACCAACGAAAAGCCAAAGGGAAATCAGATTCAAACCTGCCGCAGAAGTCAGTGATCACTTGCGGACATAATTGGTACTTCTCCTTCGCAAAACGAACAGGCCTACATTTCCCTAAGTATTGGGCACTGCGCTCGAACAATAATTGCTGCAGGATGGTGCTGTGAACAGAGGAAGTGACAATGTGGCAGGAGCTCGCTTGGCTCTCGTCACTCAGCAGGATGTCCAGCTGAACATACAAATGCCCCAAGAACATGGGGGCCAGCGGTAAACTCACTTCAGCGGCTATTTTAATAGCCAAGCGGAAATACAAAGGCTTGACAGCGTAATGGGGGTGCAAACCAAAAACGAACTTGCAAAGCCAAAAAGTGACAAAGGCCGCACGGTGGGCGGCGGCAGAAAACTTAGAGGAAGAATTAACCCAGTATGATAGTTTGGCATTCCCGGCCATCCTCTTTCTTAACTCGGCCTCAATGGCTTCTTCCTCCGAAGAAAGCTCTATAGTGGCAGGATCCGTATCACCTAGGATCGGCAGGAGTAGTTGGTTGGCCACATCTTCAAGAGTCATGGTCAGTTCGCCGCAAGAGAAGAAGAATGTATGGGTGGTGGCGCACCACCGGTGGACCAAGTGACGAAGGTTATAAAGGTCTCGAAAATTAGAAAGACTCCGGGATAAAACAATGGCCTTCAAAACGCCGGCCCGCTATAGCAAACCCATAAAGGCCGTATCGGATAGTTCTCGGTCAACCCACTCCTTCCAACCCAGGGCCGTGCCTGACCCAAACTCGAAGTGAATCAGCATAGGAAGAGAGACCCCCTGACGGATAACCAAATTAGAAATAGAAGAAGACACCGGAGCCCAAGAGATATTGGGGTTCCGTCTACACATGGTGATCCACACACGGCCTGGCGACGGCGACACGTAATCGCCGGGAACCTCGGGGAAGTGTGGATAGGCATTATACCAAGGATCGATCAAAGGGGCGACCTCACTGTCTGGGTCGCGCGGCGCGTCTTCTTCGTCGGAATGATCGGACTCGGAGTACATGGTCTCCTCGCCCATTTCTTGTCCGGCGGGAGGATCAGGAACTTTCTCTTTCCCTTTGTGGCGGGAGGAACTTTGACTTTTCACCGGCGCCATCGTGCGATGGTTCGAACGAATTAAAAGGGGTATGGGTGCGCGAAGGAGAGAAGACGGTAAAGGAAGAGGGACGGACACGATGTTTTGGAAAATGAGGTATTTGTGTTTGATTTTCGAAGAGACTCTCTTCTTAAATACCTGAGTCATTAATACCAGCTTGAAGGAAGGCGATGGGTCAGCCATCGAAAGAAGAATGAAATTAATGAAACGGCAGTTGTGTCTTTGGATAACTGCCATTCTGGGAAAATTGAAGAGTCACCACTGTTCACGGCAGGAAAAGAAATATATATGTATATATGAATGGACCCATAGTTTTAAAAAGCCCGCGAAGGAAAAGAAAAAAAGGAAACAAAAATGGGACAGAAAGGTCTTTTATTCACATACGGACCGCAGGAATGCTCCATATGTTCAGGGGGCTAAATGTTGAGGGTCATTTTTTGAAATAAGCAGAAGGCAGCCCAACCTAGAAATATGGGCAGCGGATAAGCGGCAGGCTAAGAAAAAACCATTAGGCTCAAGCAGTAGGAATAATGGATCACAGGCCCTTAATATGAATAAACGGGTCTTGAAGGAGTAAGTGGGCCTAAAAAGGCCCGAAAAGAAAGAAAACAACACTCATGGGTAGTATGTGGTATGGAAAAGTGAGAATGGGCCGCGACAGGTCCAAAGTAATGAAAACAAAGAAAGTAGGGGATAATGGCAAGCCCATGAACCACAAGGATGAGAATGAGGAAATTAGGCTGGGGAAGCCCAATTGAGTTAGTAAATACCCATGGGATGCAAAATTAGTAAATGGACCGAGGAAGTCCAAAGGAAGTAAATGGGTCGGATAAGCCCAAGTGAAAAGAGAGGGACATTGGAGCCCACGAGCGAGAACACCAGTGGCCATATTAAGCCACTGGGAGAAAGAAAGGAACGGCAGGCCTGAAAAGAGGCCCAGCAGGAACAAAATCGCCGCGGCAGGAAAGGCCGAGTAACACGGTGGGAAGCTAAGGCAATTAAAGAATTGGGCTGAAGAGAACACAAAGCCCAGTATTCGGTAAAATCCAGACCCTATGAGGGTGGGAAATCAGAGTAGCAGCTCGGGAAAAGCCAAGAACGGACGACAGGCAATGCAAGCAAAGTGTCCAGTACACGGCAGATGCATGAACAGCAGGCAGATTTTAGACATAAACACGCGCAAGGCCCAGGCACCACCAGCCTGTACCCAGCCAATACAGGACGTGGTGGGGTCGTAGGTCAGAGGTAAGAGGGCATGGTTTGGAGGTAGGGAGAGGGGAAGACCTGTTTTGAGGTTCCTGCTCAAGCTCTTTTGGGGGATACGTCCTGCTGGGATGACATACCACCCAAAAGAGGCAAGGCTGAGTTGGAACCAATAAGTGCATGCCATGAGGGATAGAGAGAGAGAAATATCACCGCGGCAGGAAGAGGTGCCACGGCAGACTAACGGACAAAAAGTTGTCTGTGTCTGTAACAGAGGAACTCGCAGGCGGAACAGTAATGTCGGCAAGTACACCCAGACCAGACAAAAGCAGTTAGGGGGTAGAATAGTAAAAATCGGTCACGGCAGGCACTATAAAAGAAGCCTCTGCCGTGTGCAAAAGGGGGAAGCACAAGAGCAATACAACACAACGTAAAGGAAAATACTCTGTAACATACTTAGAAAAAAAGAGGAGCATAATACTAAAAACCACTATTGTGGAAATCACTAAGAAAAGACTAGAAAAAGAAGAAAGAAAGAGAGAAAAAGAGCAAGTGTTAGTGGCATGCACCAATAGGCCCCTTCCCTTCTCTCCCTCTCAAATCCCTGCTCTCTTCTAGAATCGTCCTGGGCATTGTCCATTTGGGTCCGCCTCCCTCAAACCCATTAATTTCCACGGCAGGAATTCCTTTTTCCTCGGAGGTTAATCGTTTTTTAGAAGAGGTGTTTTTCCTCCTTGACCTTGCCCCCGCGGACCAAACTGGGTTTATTCCTTTTAATCGTTGATTAATCTTTGTTACCATTTGCCCTTACTACTTTATTTGTCAAAATTATTCATATTATTGTGATTATGGATCATTCGGTCATTCATTATTAAAAGAATTATCTGGTCATTCCAGAATATATATTGCTCTGTTTTTTATCAATTATGTCTGTCTGCCGCAAGCTTCTTTGAAACAGTACTGCCTGCCGCAAACACTCTCCTAGCAGACGGGGCCTAGTTTGTGCACAAGCCGGTCAAGTTGAGTTCCAGTTGGACCGGTCTCGACTCCCGCAACCCAGAACACTTAGGCCTATAACTACGAAAGGGGCAGCCCAGCCCAACATAGCAAAAAAGGCCCCTACAATATGATATTCATAAAAGAGACCATGTATAAATAAGTAAGCAATCAAACTTTAATGTATATCTCTAATTGAAATAAAGTGCCAACCACAATTGATAATAGATTATAAAATTAATTTTCAAGATTGTAAATTTCTTATATGTTTTTATTCTTTATCAAATGAGTTATCCAATAAGTCATTTGTAATTTTGTTTTATATTTTGGAATGTTGATATTGTGTAGAAATAAAATTTGTATATTTGTTTTACTTATCTTTCTGTTATTTTGTTTTAGATAGCAATGTTAGGATTTGCATAATTTTAAAATTATTGAATAAGTATTAATAAGTTTAATTGAGTTCATTCTTGATATAGGTGGTGAATTGAAAATAATGATTTTACATCAAGTAATTTGTTGCATGACTTTCCAAATGGCAAATAAATGTTGTTTTCTTTATTAAAAAATAAAATAAAAAAATTCATGTGAAAAATATGAGTCAACCCGACCCGCAACCTGATTGACCCGAACCCCTTTTTAAACGGCTTAAAATGACCCGTTTTTAACCCGTGACCTATTTGACCCGTAACTCTATTAATCCGACCTGACCGTTTTGCCATGTCTAGTATCAACAATCAAAAAAGTTGGCCAGTTCATCTTCTTCTCTTTTGCCTTGAACAAGAAAACACAAGACAAGAATTGAATGATCTTTCGGTCAAATCAAGGAACGCCATGGCGAAGACACTTAAAGCAAGTTGACTTTTCACAAAACTCATCACGCATGACAAAAGAACATGATGCGTCTCTTCAAACATGAACGAAGCTTAATTATGCATTTTCATGAAGTTAGTTGGGTTTTGTCGTTTTGATGACCGAAGTCCCTATCTACAGTACAAAAGCCTCTCAGCATTGTCAAGGGAGGAGAGGAGGGAGTAAAACATAAAATGGTTTTTTTTCTTTTTTTCCTCGTATATACAACTTCCATATTATATGTAATAATCTAAAATAGTATTCTAAATATAATTTAGTATACAATACAACTATATTGTAAAATAGTTTTAAAAAATTATAATATTTTAAAGATCGGTAAAACAACAACCTTTAAATGCATAAACAAATATAACTAAATAACTAATAATATGTTTTTGTCAAATTAATAATAACTTATTATATTTATATATAATACCAATTGAATAAAAATATATGATAAAAAAGAATAGTCAAACATCTAGGAGTAGAACAAAAAGTAAACGTGAAACTAAGAAGAAAAAAAATAACTGATATAGGTTTTTGCTTTTGAAGTATATGGCTTTTTAACTATACATGTGGTCACTCTGTTGGAATTGGAGTAAACACTAGAAGACTTCTTAGATTTGGAAATCTGTAGAGCACTTATCAAACTACTTGATCGGACAGGGAAAAAACTAAAAAAACATAGAAAGGAGAAAGAGAGATAGAGAGAATGAGGAAATAATCACAGACGTAGATACAAATCTATTGGTTGTACTGGTAGTGTAATTTTAATTTTGCAGATGAAGAAGAAAAGTGCAGAAAAAAAATAGCTTTATTCCGTTGTCAAAGCCTAAGTAAGCCAAAGTCTCGGAAAAAAAATGTTTTTTTTTTTAATGAATGAGCAAAAATTTGAAACATTTTTTTTTTCCTATAAAATTAAATATTGTAAAAGTAGGGCTACTAACACAACACTTTTCCAAATATTGTGAAAGTGACACTAAGATGATCATATTCAAGTTATTTCAGATGGGTTAAAAAAAATAGGGTAAGATTGTTCAAATTTTCATTTTAGGGGGTCAAAATAAAAAAGAAAATTATAAATTTTATATATTATTTTTTTTTTGGCCAAGTCAGGGAGTTCATTCGAACCCCCTGGGTAATGTGTAACACCTCTCTCTCTCTCTCTCTCTCTCTCTCTCTCTCTCTCTCTCTATATATATATATATATATATAATAAAAAGGGAGTTCACGCATGTGGTCACTGTCCTCGCTTACTTAAAACCTATCACACGTGGTGTGGGACCTCTTGAGCAAGAATAGAACTTACAACTATTCAAATCACAACTTTTGAACTTACAAGTATAATGAGTTACAAAGACTTTTCTACCACTAAGTCATGCATATCAACAAATTCACTAATATGTCACAAGTGAGCTTGTCACACCTCTATTCGTCGGGTGAATTTTGGAAAAAGATAAGTGTAAGGGAGGGTTGCTCATTAGTTTGATCATTAATCACCATGTGGGTTTTTTTAGTCAAATTGGGTTTCAATTTATTTCTGTTCAGCACTAAATTCAAGTCAGCTCTTGAATTATCTCTATCAAAGTAATCATTAATCAATTTTATCTTATCTTGTAAGTATTATTTGTTTTGATAATGTTCATGGACAAAATTGGCCAATGCCGTTTTCGCCCAAATTATATAGTCTTCTACCCTCCTTCCCAAACTAATTAGGGAAATGTCTTTCTTTTAAAACTCGATTTGCTCAAAATCAAGTTAGGCCCTATAGTGGCGTTTTTAAAGAGCCTATAGTGACGTTTTAAGGACCTATAGTGGCATTTTGTAACTCGACCTCCATGAACTCGAGTTATACGTAAAAAAAAGTAATAAAAAAAAAAATTACCTATAACTCGAGTTCATGGAGGTCGAGTTAAAAAACGCCACTATAAGATCTTAAAACGTCACTATAGGCTCCTTAAAACGTCACTATAGAGCTCTAGAATTTTTTTTTTTTTTTTTTAAAAACTCGATTTTGAGCAAATTGAGTTACAAAAGAATGGCATTTGCCTAATTGGTTTGGGAAGAGGGGGCAGAAGACTATATAATTTGGGCGAAAAGGGCATAGGCCAATTTTGTCCTAATCTTCATGGTAAGCTCCTTTATAGACACATTAAAATCAAATCCTAGCCTCCTAGGTTCAACAATCAAACCAGCAGAAAATAATATTATGCATTTTAACTCAATATAAAACTATAAACCTATGTTTTGACCAATTAAAATTCAACTTTTAATCATTTAGGTCAAAATTCTAATTTCCATTATATGAAACTACAATTTTACCTCTATTCCAAAAAATAGTAAATTGAGATTAGAAATGTTTTTTTTTTAGTAAATTGAGATTAGAAATGTTTTTTTTTTTTTTTTTTATAGCCAAAACACAAGTACCTCTCATACTTGAAATGAGGTGTTATAGGTTGGAAGCAATCCAAATGAATTAAAAGTATATTCAAATTGGAAGAATAGTTGACACAAATTGTAATTGATTTAATATTTAATTTGAGATACTTAATATAAAATTAGAGCAGATTAGTTTTTTATTATTATTATTTTTTTAAAACAGCTTTATTACGAAGAAAATAAATTCAATACATCCTGAGCCAAAATAAACTCAAGCATACTAGGATTTTCCTCTATCCAAGTTATATAACCATCAATGTTCTTGGCATATTGTGCCAAGATGCGTGCTTGGCGATTGCCCTATCTTTTGACATGGGAAATAAGAATGTGCCTAAGCTCTAATAACTTGAGCTATGTCCCCTCAATGATATTTGCAATAAACATTGGTGCTATACCATCACCTTTTAAAGCATCGATAACAATCTGTGAATCACTCTCCAACGCCTAGTCTCAAATGCCAACGTCCTAGGCAAAGTTAACCCCCTCCTCTAAAGCTTTTACTTCAATCTCCATAGGACCTAGAGGAGCATACAATTTCTTGCTCAACGCTGCCTCCACCCTCCGTGCATGATCACATATAAAAACTCCTATTTCAGCTGACTTGTGAGTAGAGAAAGTCACCCCATCCACGTTAAGCTTGAACCAAAGCTCAGCCGAAGATGACCACGATACCACATCCTCATTCACCTGGTGGGAAATAACTAAGTTGGTTGTTTGGAATTCCTCCAATAGATTTTGAGCTTTCTGCAATATCGTTAATGCTGAAGATCTAGCTCTACCCTACCTCACCTCATTTCAACTGAACCAAAGACTCCATGCCACCGTAATAACCAATCCTAGCAATTCATCATCCATCTTCTGCCCAAACTTCAAGTGCCAAACGAAGTCCCTCAAACTCCATGAAGTGAAAACCAAGGGTGTCAAAGTCAATTTTGGACAGGGTCCATACTTCACGAGCCGTAGGACATCCCTAGAAAACATGGCCACTGCTCTTAGCTTCATCATCGCAAGCTTCACACCTGGGATTATCAATTACCTTCCGAGAGCATAAATTTTCTTTGGTTGGCAGAATATTTTGGCAAGCTCTCCAAGAAAACGATTTAATCTTGTTTGGAACGTTTAGTCTTCAAATGGTCCTCCAAAAAGTTGTGTGCTTCTAACCATTGGATGATTCACTTACACTACCATTGTTGCAAGAAGACAGCCACCTTATACACACTTCAAACTGTGAATACTCCCCAAGGTGTATATGCCCAAGCCAAGTGATCCATGGGTAACCAAGAACTTAGCAAAATACATAGAATAGCTGCTGCATCATCAGGAGAGAAAAATTGGTGAACCATGTCAATCCTCCAAGCCGCTGTATGTGGGTCAATAAGCAATGAAACCTTAGCATCAAAGGGTACAGCAATAGGTGGGGAGGCGAGTCGAAAGGTTGAAAGTTGATGTAGCCATTTGTCCCCACAGATTTCAATAGAATGGCCATTGCCAAATTGCCACCAAGTCCCTTGTCAGACAATTGATTGAGCTGCCATTATGCTACGCCATGCATAGGAGTGGTTGGTCCCTACCTCTGCGAACAAAGGATCTCTTTTCCCACATATAGTAATAATTTTTCCTTCCACCATGATAATTTTTTATTCAACCTTTCAATCAACTAATGAAAAGTATTGCACTTATTCTTCCCTACTAGTGATGAGAGCCCCAAATACTTTTTATGTTGCTTGATAATCTCAGCTCCAAAGTGGCTTTTGATGTCCTCTTGAACTTCTTGGGGTGTATTTCTGCTGAAGAACAGTGACGTTTTCTCTTAGTTTAATTGTTGACCCGAGGCCTGCTCATATTTTTCCAAGATAGATATCAAAGTGGAACATTCTTCCTTTGTTGCCCAACATAAAATTAAGCTATCATCCACAAAGAGTAGGTGGGAAATATATGGTTCACTCACACACGCTGCAACTCCCTTCAGTGTTCCAAGTTCTGTCAATTTTCTGAGAAGTTCTGAAAGACCCTCTGCACATATTAAAAACAAAGAGGGGGACAAAGGGTCTCCTTGGCGTAAACCCCAATGAGGGTAATATTGCCTCAGGGTTTCCCATTAATTTTTACAAAATATGTAATAGTTTGAACAGATTTCATCATGATATCTACCCACTTTGTATGAAAACTCATCTTGACCATAATACTCTCTAGGCAACCCCATTCAACTCTATCATAAGTTTTACTCATATCCAGTTTAAGGGTAATCTCTCCCACTTTCCCACTCTTCTTTTTACTTATCTAATGCATAGTCTCGAACACAACCAAGACATTATTAGGGATAAGACGATTTGACATGAAAGCACTCTGATTTTCACTAATAATGTGGGGAAATAACTGTTTCAATCTATTGGCTAGGACTTTTGAGGCCAACGTAGAAATCACATTGCTAAAGCTAATAGACCGATATTGGGTAATTTTCGTAGGATTCTTAACTTTAGGAATGAGAACAATATGAGTTTCATTGAACTTAGGGGGAACAATACCATGGTTTAGAAAATCAATTACAGTATATATAACACAATTTCCTACTAAAGACCAATAATGTTGGTAAAAAAGATGGGGCATACCATCAGGTCCTGGTGCTTTCTTGGGGTGCATTTATTTGAGGGCTCGGGCTACTTCTTCAGCTTTAAATTTGGTTGTCAAGGATGTGTTCATAGTCTAAGATACAACTAGTTCAATAGCCTCCACTACTTCAGTAACATCCGTAGGACCACTTAAGCTAAAAATGGCCTTAAACTAGTCCAACGCAATACACTCCATAACCCTATCTTTTGTTTGCCACAAACCGGCCTCATCACTCAGCCTAACTATTGTTTTTCATTGAAAACGTTGGGATGCCTTCGTGTGAAAGAAACTGGTATTTCAGTCCCCACTCACCAACCACATATTCCTCGATCTCTACTTTCACATTGTGCTTTCAGCATCCAACCACACATTTAAACTTTGCCTAACCTCACTTATTTCCTCCTCAAGTTTTTTTATAATAATTTGTTGAGCTTCCATTTATTAATATGATACAAACTAATCTCCAAATTTGATGTGACATTGACAAGGAATCTCAAGCCTACGTAATATTCATTCCTTTCCTTTGCAATTTAGATTGTGATCTCCACATTCTTCCCCAAAAAATAAAATAAAATAAAATAAAAATAAAAAGATTATGACCTCTACATCAAAAGAGTTAAGGCCGAGAGAAATCATAAGCAACCCAATCAAATTTAAAAGGTGGGAGGAAAACCTATCAAGCCACTAGTTTCACCGTCAATTGTCAAAGAAAATCAAGTAGAAAATAAGAGCTTGTTTGGTTTGAGAGTGAGCCACATTCCATCACTCATCACCAAAAACTCATCATCTTATAATTCATTTTTTTAACTTGAAAATTCCCAAGACCCATCTTAGCTCTGCTTGGCTCATAAATCCGATAGAATTTTCTTTCTAAAAACTCAAATTTTTTAACTTTATGTGGGACCCACAGATTGACTGGGTTCAGAAACACCAGAATGGCACCCGCGTGTATACCTCTCTGTTCAAGACCCACTGTCGAAGTTCAGTTGACAACCTCGGAGAGAAGTCATTCCTCTATTCAATTAGATTTGGAAACTGAGATGAGAGATAGCTATTACCAGTGGGTATAGAGAGAGGAAGGGGACGGCTTAGGAAGAGGGTTGGGAAGAGAAGAGGAAGAAAATAAAGGGAGGGGTCTTGAATGAAGGAGAGGTCTGGTATGGATAGAGAAAGATTTGTTAGGGGGGGGAGGGAGTAAAGTGGCTGGCAATGATGTAACAAAACACTGACCGTGGGCCCTAATTGTTGAGTGGAATTACAAAAATGTCACCATCACTTTATTTCCATAACTCAGAAACACCATTTTTTTTTTTTTCATTCTCACTCACCCATCACACATTTTGGTGAGTTTTGGGTGATGAGAACTGAAAATGAGAACAAATCCAGACAACCATCCTAGACATGGGACCCATCAATTTTGAATAATGGGTGATGGAAATTGAGTTATGGGTAAGTTAAAACACTAAATCCAAACAGACTCTAAAATTCTGGAAATCAAATTCTCATATCTGTAGCCTATAGGTATTGGGAGAAATTATTCGATGCATGCAAAATCCAATTTTATGTGAGAGTAAGATGTTGTATTGCAATAATAGTATATACTGTGTGCATCAAATAATTTCACAGGTAGTAGAAAGTGAATTGAATTAACGTTAATAATAGAAACGCATTGCACTAAAATTTTGAACTAGTTACTATTGAGGGCCATTTTTGAGAAGTCATAAAAAAGGAAAGGAGCCCAACAACACAGACCGAAAAGGAGTTAGCAAAAAATATAGAACCATTAAGTTCAAGAGGCGGGAATAATGGATCACAGATCCATAAAATAAATAAATGGGCCTTGAGGAAGCAAATGGGCTCAAAAGAGCTCAGAAAGAGAGAAATAGCAAATAGAAAACCCATGGGCAGCGTATGATGTAGAAAATTAAGAATGGGCAGCAACAGGCCCAAAGCAATGCAAGCAAGAGAGTACGGGATTGATGGCAGGCCCACAAACCCCAAAGATAAGCATGAGGTAATTGGGCCGGGGAAGCCCAATGAAGTTAGTAAAAGCCCATGGGAACACAAAGTTAGGAAATGGGCCGAGCAAGCCCAAGACAAGCAAATGGGCCGAGGATGCCTAAGGGAAAACAAAAGGGACACAGGAGCTCATAAGTAAGAAAGCCCATGGCCATGCTAAGCCACTAGGGAAAGAATAAACGGCAGGCCTGGAGAGGCCCAGCAGGATCAAGTCATTACAGCAGGAATGACAGAATAGTATGACAGGATATGATGGCAATTAAGGAATAGACTGAAAGAAATATAAAGCCTAGTATCAAATAAAGCCCAGCCCCTAAGGGGAGCGGGGAATTGTAAAACAACCCACATAAAAGGTCGAAGAAGGGTGGCAGACTATGCAAACAAACCTCCTAACAGCGGCAAACGCATGAGTAGCAGGCAGATTTTGGACATACATGAAAGGGAGGCACGCGCAAGGCCCAAGCACCACCAGCCTGTACCCAGCCAATATGGGACATAGTGGGGTCATGGGTTAGAGGTAAGAGGCATGGTTTGGCGGTGGGGAGAGGGGAAAAGACCTATTCTGCGATTCCTGCCTAAGCTCTTTTGGAGGGTACGTCATACTGGGATGACAGACCACCCAAAAGAAGCAAGGTTGAAGGGAACCGCTAGGTGCATGCCATAAGGGATAGAGAGAGAGAGCAACCACACCATGGCAGGAAAGGGTATCACGGCAAACTAGTAAATAAAATAGCCTTTCTTTGTCTAGAAGTGGGGAGTGGCGCACAGATGAACCAATGGTGATCAGCAAGTACACCCAAACCAGACAAAGGTGATTCAGGGCTAAAATAGTAAAATCTGGTCATGGCAGGCACTATATAAGGAGACCTTTGCCATGCCCAGAAAAGGGGGAGGCAAGATCGTCTGGGAGGAATCATAAAAAGAATAGAAAAACAAGTGAAAAAGAAAAGAAAGAAAAAGATAAAGAAACTAAGAAAGAAGAAAGGAAGAAAAAACAGAGAGAGTAAAAAACGGTAGGCATGCACCAGTAGGTCGATTTTCCCTCCCTCCCTCTCGAAATCCTGCCCTCTGTCCGAAAGTAAGAGGATTCATTTAGGCACTAACCATTCAGGTCCATTTCCCTCAAAACCATTAATCTCCACAACAGGATTTTCCCTAGGAGATTAACTATGTTGAGAGGAGGCGTTCTTCCCTCTTTGATTTTGCTCTTGCGGACCAGAATTAATTTGATTTCTGTCTCTTTTGATTAACCCATATTACCATTTGCTTCTATTTTACTTTTCTTGTAAAAGTCATTGTTATTACTGTAATTATGTTTCGTGAATAGAGATTATTTGGTCATTTTCTATTAAATAGTCAGAGTACTCTGTTTTGTTGTTGTTATTATATCTGTCTACCATGACTCATCTGAAACAGTTCTGCCTGCCATAAGCACACTCCTGGCAGACGAGACATAAGTTTGCGCACAAGCCTACCCAAATTGAGTTGCAGTTTGACCGGTCTCAACTTCCCTTACTCAGAATACTTGTGCCTATTACCATAGGAGACAGCCCAGCCCAACATAACAAGAAAAAAGGCCCCTACAGTTACTAATGGTTTATTATTTGTATAACTTATTTAAAATGTCATTTCATATAAATTTTTTGGATTCATTCAATATAAGATGTAAAACTTCAAAATCCACTTAATCCATTTTGTGTGTTAATCAATTTTAACTATGATTTTATCAATTTAATTTTGAATAACTTATTTTTGTTAAAGCAATGCAATTATAACAAGTATTATTAGTAAACGTTAGTGAGTGATACTAATATTTAGAAAAGAATCAAATCATTTATATGATTTACAGGCATCCCAGGTAATTCAGTATTATGATTCCTCATTATTTGCTATGGTATTTTTTTTCTACATTCTCATTTTGTATAGATTTGGAGAGGCTTGTGTCCAGTGGCTAATTCCACTAGACATATTAGAATACGGACACGTGTCCGCATCTCAATGTGCCTGGTAGAACTTGCCACTAAGATCACCCAAATGACCTCAACCTTCTCAAGTAAAGATAATTCATTTAAATGTAAAATAATATTAGAATTTTTATGTCAGTTGTATATAAAATATTATGCGTATAAAAAATTTAGACCAACTTATTTACTTTCCTCCTTAAAAAATAAAAAATAAAAAATAAATCATTTTCTTTAGATGTGACTTGAAAAAATGTGGGTCTAATGATAATTAGCTGTCAAGAGATGCTATATTATGGGCATTTAGGTTGATGGGTATGGAATGTATTTACTTTAGATCCCTATAAAATATGTAATTATACCGATTATACTATATAAGACCAAAGTTATATATGAGGTTATTTTTTCAATTGAAGCCATAGAGAATCGCCTAAATAACCTTGTGTTAGCGCCGGCCCAACACTAAAAACAATACCATATCTCAGTTTTTAAAATAATTGACGTGTAGTTTGCATAATGCATATGAAATGTTTGCATGTGAGTCTCATGCAGTTGTCAATCGTTTATATTTGACGGTTAGTACTTTCATAATCAAATTGCTGGTGGTGGGTGATTATCATCGAGGAAGAAAATTATGATTATTCTAATTTTTCTACTATCCCATCATCATTATTATTGTTAGTGAGTGACTTTTGTGACATTGTTGCTGGTGAGTTGGCAATATATATTATCACGATTTCAGAAAATCCAAATCAGAAAACAACTTCTTCTTTTTTACGCCAATCAGAAAAACAACTTGCGCATAAAAAGGAATGGGTTTTAAATGTGATAAAAAAGGAAACAGGCATTGTACTTTAATATGGGGCCTAAACAAAATTGATATTGTTAAGAAAAGCATTGGATCCTTGATAAGTAGCAACCATTACTTTCATAAGTAAGTTGAAATAGAAAGCAACCATTATTAGCCTCACGACTTAATCATGCCAACCATGTTCGAACCATATGCAATATTAAAAGCCCATGCTAGCATCCAGAACCCGGATCTGTGTTTGTGGGAGAAAAGAAACAAAATATGGATTTATTTGTGGGTGGTTGGATCAATCCCCAATATTATTCATTGTTTTCTCTTATGTTTCTATTGACAATAGCAGGTGTCGAGAGTCTTGTAGTTTAACTGATTGGCAGCTTTTAGTGTTTTCAATATATAAAAATATCTACATTGGCAAGTAACACAGATTTACAAGAAGAGTACAACAAATAAGCTAGCTTACTCTTGTGCACATTTAATCAACTTTATGTCAATAAGCGTAAAAAAAAATACAAAAAATAAAAGAACAAGTGACACGTTAGATGTTGATAAATTCTAGTACCATCTTACAAACTTACAATTAATTAATTGTCATGTCCCCAACTGAGCCGTATTTTTCAAATATATATTATTATATCAATTATATGTTGTGTCCTGTACGTGCCTTTTAGTGAACACATTTTTCTTGCTGGAGTGTCGTACTTCAAATTATAAAGTTCTGAGCATCACTGAAAGCTTTGTGAGATTGTAGTTTAGTTTGTGGGATCACAAGGAGCGTGCCTCAGTTGATATTGTGTGGCACAGATCTCCCATGCCATAATTGCTCTCAACTGATTGAGTTGAGAAGAGGCCAAAAAGAGAGAGTCTCCACGCAAATTGTCACACATGCTTCAGAGCTAAGGCAGCATATTATTCTTTACTCTTTAGAATGTGACATAGACATTAGAATAGACGGTGGAATGGTTGAACACATGAGCTCGTTAAAGAAAGTAACAGGGACCACTAGTAGTTCACTACACAACCAAATCAGTAAGAGTGAATTTGAACCGTGGAGCTTGTAATGGACTAACCAAAAGCTTGTAGTTTTTCATACTTTGATAATGTGATTATTTATATGGACTCATTTTTTGTGGGTGCTCTATGCACAAAAATTCCTTATGAATTTGATGTTTTTCCTAATAATTGTAGACTTCCTTTCAAAAAAAAGTAATTTTACATCAACGATATTTTCACAAGAAATCTTAAATAGCAAACTGCTATTAGTAGGTAAAAAAAATGATGTAAACGATGAACTCAGATTAGAATCAATCATAACCAATAACCTAAGACTTGTTATGAAAATATTGTAAACATAAAATTATTATTAAAAATTAATCTTAATTCAAGTTTAGATGAAAGATCTCTATCACATAATTAAAGAGTGGGGCTATTATTAAGGGCAACCTGGAATGGGAATCTTCTATGAGCATGCCCGTTTGGCAGAATATCAATATCAACCCACTTGTGCCGGCCAATTTAGGTTAGTTGGCCGCTAGTTATATAGTATATAAATTAGTAATATGTCTTTTCAATATATGGGGTTAATTAATAAAAATGAATATATAAATTTAAAAACAATGGACAATAAAAAAATTATCTTTCTATTATTATTTTTTTTTAATATGAACCTATTGAGGTCTAACTAATTCTTGACAAAAAAATTTTAATATGAACCTATAGTGGTTTAACTAACTCTTTTGACAAAAAACAGAAAGAAAGAAAGATTTGAAATATTTGTTATATAAAAAATGACTCTGGACAAGAGGAAAGGAAAAATATCAATTTATATTAGTTACAGCTTTTGATAGCAGAAATCTTAAATATAATAAAGTAAACAATGTTTCAATTTCTATACTACAACTTTTGGGGAAGTAGTTCCTAGTTAGAGTTAATTATTTATAAATTTTTCATTTAAGAAGTATAAAAAAGTTTTAATTAACGACATCTTGAAAAATAAAAATAAAAATAAAACCCACAATGAGTTGCCTCGAGCCATGTGTGTAATACAACATGTGAGATCCAACTCTTAATATAAAATTAGACAGATCAGTCCTGCAATGTCTAATCCCAGTAACTTATGCCAATTATGCATAAAGAACAAATAAAACACATTAGTATAGTACTAATATCTTTGACAGATTCCAAATCAATGGGTATTTACTGACTTTGGCTAAATATGTAAAGACAAAACTCAGGTACAATACTTTTAATTTTAGAATTTAAAATTCTACAATTGAATTCAACCACATGATTAAATAATCTAGATCTTCAAAGCAAGCATTTCGAAAGAAAAAAAAAAACATTTCAGTCTAAAGCAGGAAAAGGTTAACAGATTCACAAGTGCAAGTTTATGCTTTCTATGAAATTATATCCAGGATCTCTCTTCTTTTTGGTATCTCTAATATGTTACAGAACCAAAGATATTGTGGGTATTATACATCTAGAAGGAAAAAAGAAATCAATTTGGAATGTCAGAAATACTTCCTTTCCCATACCTTGTGAACATAAATCTTCCTGTGGAAATCGACCTCTTCATTCCTTTTCTATTATCTGCCTTGCAATGACTTTCTTCAAGTCCCTTTGAGGATCCAATGTCCAAAATCTCGATTGCACATTCCTCACCATTGTCGCCTTCGCGTAATATGTCAGCAATTGAAACATGGCCTTGACATAGAGAATAATTCATTGAAAAAGACCTCCTAAATGGCTGAAGTCCATCTTGTTTAATTTCAATCATGTTATCTCTTGTTTGAGAAATGTCTCCATGTCCAAGACCTGGAATTGAAGTTTTAGGCATAACATCACCACTAAGTACAAGGCTAACAACAGCCTCTTCATGAGCACCACCTTCTAAATCTTGTACCACTAGAATAGTATCATTGGCATGCTGGTATTGGAGAGCAGAAACATTAGTTGCTGGTGGAGTTTCTTGGCTTGGATGAGCTGGTACTTGAGGTGGCAAAGAATTGGTAGAAGCAATAATACTAATATTGGAGCGGCAAAGAGGACAACTTGAGTGAGATTTCAACCAAGTATCAATGCATGGGAGATGAAAAGCATGGTTGCACTTTGGTAACAACCTTAGACTCTCATTTTCTTTGAACTCACTTAGACAAACAGGGCAATCAGTGCCTTCCACTGACCCGTCACCTTTCTTGTACTTGCAAACTTTGATTGACTTGATAAGGGTCTCATCCAATCCTGAAGAAGCAGCTTGCAATGATTCCTGATTGATGAAATCACGATCATGGTTAAGTTCCATGGTTGTGTTACTGTTTCTACCTCTTCTCCTACAGTATTTTGAGATGATTGTGTAGTAACATACCAAGATAAAAGCACTTGCTAAGATGCCAATGACTGCTACTATGAGAGGAGAGAATTGAAAGCCTGAAGGATCATTATCATCTCCAAGACCAAAATAAGGGGGAGGAGGCATAATGATGGAGCACCATTGTGGGCAATATATGCTACAAATTCCTTGGTTACAATCCTTATATGCCGCATAGGGTGACCAAGGATTTGGGTTGTTCATAGAACCCATCAACCCCTAGATTAGAACTCAATGACTAGTAGATCTTGCAACAGTGTATGTTTACTTTCTTTCTATGTGTCTTCACTTTGCCACAAAAGAAAGAGAGAGTGAAAAGTTAGGGAGGTAGGCAAGTTGTTATAGAAAAAAGAAAGAGCAAAAAAAGGGGCTTACATGTGAAGGGAAGCAAAGTAGAGGAGGTAGGAAATTGATGTATCGTCTTATCTTCTAGCATTTCTTTCATTCCTCTCTCCCCCACAACCTTTTTTTTTCTTTGTTTTATTAGTGGACTTTGCTTTTTAGCTTTCTTTGTGGGAGATGATTGTTTGTTGATAAAGTAGATGATTTGTTGTTTTTCTTTTACTTTTTATTTAAATCAAAGTGGCTATGGAAAATTGCAAAAGTATGGTCCAAGTTAAATGGCTATTGGTTGGTCAAGTGTTGGTAAGAATGGACTCTTTGCATTCCCCTGCGAAAGCTACAAGCTACCACGCGTCAAAACAGCCCTACCAATGAAAATTTGACAAGATCGAGGACGTCTTACCTTCGAATCTTGTAATGAAAAATCATATCACACACAAAGCTATTCACGTTTTCTCCTCACTGTCTTTTGAAATCATGTTTTAAAAGCACGATTTTTCAGTCTATATAGCAGTATATGTACGGTGAATATACATAACAAGGAATGTGTGTGACTATCGAATATTAATTACTTATCTTTATAAAAAGTTTAAGGGAGTAGTCACGTACAACCACGTGAGTTCTTTGACACGGAAAATATTTATAGGGTAGTTAAGTATAGGGTATGAAAGCTTAGCAAAGATTAAAAACTCGAAATGAATGTCAATGGTCGCACATGGCAATTGGCATAAAGGCAATTTCCATTTTCCAATCAAAGCATGACACTATACTACATGTTACTCCGTCCTACTTTCAAGATTCTTTCTGTTTACCTTTTAATTTCGAGGGCTATGAGGAGGTCAGAAGTCTATACAATGGGATAGCCTTCTTTTTCGGTTTGAAATTCCCATAGCTCATCCACTATGTGTGATTCAATGCTACATAATGCAGACACCTTTTAAAAAGAAGAAGAGAGAAGAAACCAAAAAAAAAACTGAAATAGAAAACAACTGAATAAAGAAATTGTACTTTATGAGGTGGAATTCACTATTTATGCTATCCTCGTTTGAACTAAAAATATAAGATCGTCTCAAAAAAAAATAATAATAATAAAACTAAAACTAAAACTATAAGATCCTTTAATTTGGTTTAGATTTTTACCCTATCTCATTAACTTGCATGACAATTGAAGGTGGTAGTACATGGGAGATCTCAGCCAAAAAAAAAAAATTGACTATTCCTATTTTCGTATTTATAATCAATATATATATATATATATATATATATATAAGCAGAGATCTCATGCTCATGAGATTCTGCCAAGTGGCGTATTGTATGATATTTTTTTCATATAGGCTTTCACCTCATTCAAATTTAGCATTTATGTCAGAACATTTATTTTTAATGTATTACTATAATTAAAAGAATTTGTCTACATTTATAACTTTAAATGCTTTAGATAGATACGAATGGATCTAAAAAGTTATGAGAAAAGTACGAATTAAGAAAACTTTTCAATTTTCTACATAAGTTAACTTCAATGCAAAATTGCATGAGTCAAATTCAATGAATTGGGTAATATGATTATTTGTCTTCACATTTGTTCAATATAAATCTCCATTTCCTTTGGACTTAAAAATTAAACTTCTATAATTTCTCTCACAATATCTTTGGTTCCCTTTCTGAAAGGTATGTGTAGGGTCAGTTTTTGCGGCCCAAGCCCAAGGAAGTATAGATTTGGAGCTCACCGAGCCCAAAACAATAAATTTTGTAGATAGTGGGTGAAAGAGCTACGCTAATGATGAAAATAACAGTATTAAACGGCAACACCAATGGGAGGATTTGGATTAATGTGTTCTCGGGCTGATATGAGTGTCATGTCCGAAGAGGTGTTTTTCATTGATAATCTAGGATTACAATTCCAGGAGCTACAGGAATCAAATATATTCTTTTCTATCTCCTCTTTTTTCGATCCCCCACTATCAGAGGCACCCTTCCCTTATATAGCACTGCCTTCCTACATCTCCTCCGTCCACTTGTTCATCATCCAGGCACCCATTTGAGTGCATGTCCCATCACCCCACTTTTAGCCTTATGTGAGTGGCGGTAGCTGAGAAAGCACTGTTCAGGGGTCTTATCCACATAAATGCGGCCAGGAAGGCAGGTGCAGTGCATTAAATGTGGTGGTTGAAGTATGCCTCCTTGATATTTCTCTGTTCCCGTTATCTTCATGTGTGTCCGAGGTTCCTTTCCCTCTTGACACTTGTCAAACAGATCACTTGAACCTCCCATGCTCGTGTTGGGTCAAACCTTTTCGGATCCGAGGATGTTGGACTACTCGGACATATGAACATCTCCTCGGATAGTACACGTGCTCATCTCAAGGCACTCCCCTTTGACATGGGCCTCTGACTGAAGGCCTCGCCTCCTCGGACGAAAAGTGTTCCTCATTCAGGGCCTTGGGCCCAATAAGTTGGGTTGGGTTTTTCTCCCCCCACATTAGCCCCTCAAAATTGTAGTTTTTCATTCGCATCCGAAGAAAAAAAGTAGGATTTTGACTTACCACGGAGCAAAAGCTTGTAAACAGCCAAATTTGAACTGGCACATGCATAAGTATAGGAATTGTCGCTTCATTAATGCCGCTGCGGTTTCCTTATTCCCCAGGCGCTGCATTAATTGCACCAGGTGGCGCTTCGTCCTTCATATCCAATGGTGACTGACTGATCCAACGGCTGTGGTTTTTCTTCGAAATTTGGGCGGGAGTGCCCCTGACCCTTCGTTTGACCCCGTATAAAGCTTCAGAGGACATTATTTCTTCCTCACTTTGCAAATCTTCAGACGCTCCAGAGAGAACAGACGCGCCGCTCCGTCCAAACCTCTCAGTCGCTGCTTTCAGGCCTCCCCAGAGTCATCAAGAACCCTCCTACAAGCCTGAAATCTTCTTTCCGATTTAGTCCCTGTGAGTCATCGTTCACCAAACCATTTAGTTTTCTCTTCGACCAACAGTTTCATCTAAGCACCATGGGAAAGCTTGAGTACATGGTGGATACCCCTGAGCAACTAGAAGCATTTAGGGCCGCGTACCGCATACCTCCCAACGTGGGTGTGAGGTATTGCCCCCCGGAAAAGATTCTAACAGACCGGAAGACGGGAGAAGTAGTTATTCCCCTTATCGCCTTCAAAGAAGGGGGAATGACCATCCCTATGGGTCCCATCACCATTAACTATCTCCGAAACCATAGGTTCACTCCCTGGCAGTGCGCACCCAACATGTTTAGGATTCTAGGGGCCATTGAGGACCTTAACCTTCACCTAGGATTGGGCCTCACCTGGCTCGACGTAGTACATCTGTACGAATGCCACAGCCAGCGAGACGCGGGATATTACTTAAAATCCCAGTCGGACGTGGTCAGGCTCATTTCTTGCCTCCCCAAATCCAACAAAGGGATGAAAGACGACTATGTGATCGTCTCGGGCGCATGGCATAACGGCCATCACTGCCCAACCAAGCATGGAAAACCAGGTGGGCCATGTTAGATTTAGGCACACTAACCATAGGCCTAGGGTCCTCGTCTTTTAATCGTTTTTGGTTCCTTTTGTACTACTATTTTTGAGTCTCTAACATAGCTTTGCTGTGCCTTGGAACAAATAAAAACTTCGTAGCTCCTCGACTAAGTCTTACGAACGTCGCCGCCTTCAATTTCCTGTTGAGATCTGAGATTTTCGTGAGCGAGGACGGACAGCTCCGATCGGCTCCTCTTATTCTGGGCTACACAGGAAATCCAAAGGGTTTCCAACCAGTCGGTAATGCAATTGTTCAAGGAGACCCCCACCTTGCCCGTATTGACGTTGGTCGGAAGGGTTTTTTGGCGCCATATGATCTAGAACCCGTACCACATCCACGCCCTCAAGCTATACCCCCTCTCGTCCAACCACTCCAGCAAGTCCCTCTCGGACAGGCAGCTGAAGGCAAAGGGGTTGGTTCTTCCGCCTCCTCGCTAGAGGAACAGATAGATAGATTCCAATTTGGGGGCGAGGGTTCAAGGGCCGATCGAGTGATAGAGGTTTCAGACGCTGAGGAGGATACCGACAGGCAATCGGGCATTCACCTTAATCTGTTAGCTGCTCATTCTGAAGGCTCTTCGGACGACAATATAGACCTGAGGAGTTTGATGAAGGGTAGGGGAAAAAAGTCCGAGCAGAAAGATGCTGGGACATCAAAAGTAGTAGTGACACTGCCTCCAGTGCCTACGCAGGTTCCTGACCCAAGTCTGAAGCCCATTCCAGACTTAAGGAAGAAGAGGCCCCACGTTGAGGTCGGGGAAAAACAAGTGCTGCCAGACAAGGGGGCTAAGCAGCAGAAAGTGGTGAAGGACAGCCGAGCCTATAGGGCCTTATCTACTGAAAGCCGAGAAGAGGCTTTAGTGGCAGATGTACGCAAAGGGGGAGGACCGTGAATCTGGTCTCCCAAGTTGGAGCTGGATGGCGCTCCAATCCTGTGGGATACCTCCCTCAGGAATTATGACGGAGGGAGGGCAGGCTATGTCGCCGAAGCCCTGCAGCAACCACTCCTCCTCCCCCACGACATGGAATCCTACAGGTGCTTCAACCAGCAGGAGCTCTTCATGTCTCTTAAGAGGGACTTAGCCATGGTAAGTGCACCATTTAAGAGTTTAAGTTTTATACTTGATTGGCTTCGTTTCTCTTCTTAAAATTGAAAGTGTTGTCATGCAGATTACTCAGCAAGTCTATGTGGCTGAGGGGTTGAACAAGGAGTCCTGGATCAAAGCCCAAGCAGCAACCCAGTCCCGGCTTGAGGCAGAGGCATCCCTTGGAAAGCTGAAGGAGGAGCATTCTCAGATGTCCGAGGAGCTTAAAGAGGTGATCTCCCAGAAGCGAAGCCTCGATGCTGGGCTTAAAAGTGTTGAAAAACAGGTCGAGGAGCAGCGAAAACTGCTGAATGCCTCAGAGGTTAATTTGGCGACCGAACGGGAGCTGGTGAAAGGCCTCAGGGCCGAGCTGCAGAAGGCTAGAGAGAATGCCAAAGCAGCCGAGCAAAAGGTTCAATTGGCCAAGGAGTCGATTGAAACCGAGAAAAAGGCAGCGTACCAGTTGGGGGCAGATGTGACAGCGCAGCAACTCACTGAGCAGTTTGCCTCAGTTTGTCGCGAGTACTGCGACAAAACTTGGGAAAAAGCCTTGGACGCAGCTGGGGTACCCTCGGACTCTCCCCTGAGGTTACCTGGGAGCATCTACTATGATCCTGATATCCAAGAGATCCCAGTGGATGATCCCTCTGCCCCCCAGCCTCCTGAGGCTTCTCGGCCAAACCAGACCAGCCAAGCTCCTTCGTCTACCCTTGGTGCAAGCAAGGAAACTGGTCAGCCAGGCGCCAAAGATAAGCCAGCTGAACCAGCCAAAGGAAAAGGCCAAGGGTCAGGCAGAGAGAAAATTTCTTCTGAGCCCAAGGAACAAGCCTCCTGAAGCTACTGCTCGGACAAGCCAGGCTGCTGACCCCGTGCTTCCTCCAGCGAAAGAATAGATATATAGGGTTCTTATTTTGCACTTGCACTTTTTGTTCTTTGTTTAAGAAGTTGTAATTCTTCCTTTCATGTTTTGCTGATTAAGTATATATTTTTCCTTGAATGGAATGGCTCCCTATTTGTCTTTGATGTCTTTGATACATGCTTTATCACTTACTATTGCCGTACATACAACCATACATCGCAATTGTGACATAATAATGTAAATAACTTGACTGATACATCATACCGGTGGTGTGAGTAATCAAAATTAAAATTGAAAAGGATAGGCCAAATAAGAGTTATTGATGAGTAATGATTAGAATAAGTGTATACGCGAGTTTCGCATGTCCTTCCAAGTAAAACATAAGTTATTACCCCTCGGTTTCGAATTAAACATAACGGATGAAGACATTTATAAATTAGAATCAATTTAAACGCAATCAGGAATTTTAGCACTAAACCCCAGTGACAACAGCTGCGCGGGGGGGTATTGACTAACCTGTCGTTTGGTTCAAGGATTATGGGATTCAACTGTATTCGAGTGTTAACTAACCCTAATCACCTGGTCCGAGGACTACAGGCATGATAGGATTTAAGTTTAAACACTATAGAACTGTAACTGAGTGCTAACTAACCCAAATCATCTGGTCCGAGGACTACAGGCATGATTGGATTTAAGTTTAAACACTATAGAACTGTAACTGAGTGCTAACTAACCCAAATCATCTGGTCTGAAAACTACAGGCATGATTGGATTTAAGTTTAAACACTATAGAACTGTAACTGAGTGCTAACTAACCCAAATCATCTGGTCCGAGGACTACAGGCATGATTGGATTTAAGTTTAAACACTATAGAACTGTAACTGAGTGCTAACTAACCCAAATCATCTGGTCCGAGGACTACAGGCATGATTGGATTTAAGTTTAAACACTATAGAACTGTAACTGAGTGCTAACTAACCCAAATCATTTGGTCCAAAGACTACAGGCATGATTGGATTTAAGTTTAAACATTATAGAACTGTAACTGAGTGCTAACTAACCCAAATCATCTGGTCCGAGGACTACAGGCATGATTGGATTTAAGTTTAAACACTATAGAGCTGGAACTGAGTGCTAACTAACCCAAATCATCTGGTCCGAGGACTACAGGCATGATTGGATTTAAGTTTAAACACTATAGAACCGTAACTGAGTGCTAACTAACCCAAATCATCTGGTCCGAAGACTACAGGCATGATTGGATTTAAGTTTAAACACTATAGAACTATAACTGAGTGCTAACTAACCCAAATCATCTGGTCCGAGGACTACAGGCATGATTGGATTTAAGTTTAAACACTATAGAGCTGTAACTGAGTGCTAACTAACCCAAATCATCTGGTCCGAAGACTACAGGCATGATTGGATTTAAGTTTAAACACTATAGAACTGTAACTGAGTGCTAACTAACCCAAATCATCTGGTCCGAGGACTACAGGCATGATTGGATTTAAGTTTAAACACTATAGAGCTGTAACTGAGTGCTAACTAACCCAAATCATCTGGTCCGAGGACTACAGGCATGATTGGATTTAAGTTTAAACACTTGAGAGAATACTTTACGCAGAGAATTGACACGTCGGTTGAAGAAGAGATTTAGTCAATAAAAGTACCTCTTGAGATTATTCACATTCCATGGGCGCGGTATTACATGACCATCTAGGTCTTCTAAGAAATATGCCCCAATGCCTGCTCCTGAGGTGATACGATATGGTCCTTCCCAATTGGGTCCAAGTTTTCCCCAAGCCGGTTTCTTTGCGGTGCCTACAACTTTCCTCAACACTAGATCACCAGGCTCTAGTGGCCTTAGCTTTACGTTAGCATCATAGCCTTGCCTGAGTTTCTGTTGATAATGTGCCAGCCGAACCATTGCATTCTCCCTCCTTTCCTCAATCAAGTCTAAACTCCTCTATAGTTGCTCATCGTTATCGGCCGGACTGAATGAACTAGTTTTCATCGTTGGGAACCCGGTCTCCAAAGGAATGACAGCTTCAGCCCCATAGGTCATTGAGAAGGGGGTCTCCCCAGTAGACCTACGAGGCGTAGTCCTGTAAGCCCAAAGTACATGCGGCAGTTCGTCTACCCATTTGCCCTTCGCATCATCTAATCTCTTCTTTAAGCCATTCAGTATGACCTTGTTGACGGCTTCTGCCTGTCCATTACCCTGGGGATAGGCTGGAGTGGAGTATCTGTTCATAATTCCCAGCTCACTGCAGTAGTTCCTGAATGCCCTGCTATCAAACTGCAAGCCGTTGTCCGAGATGAGAGTGTGAGGAACTCCAAACCGGGTGACAATATTCTTCCACACGAACTTTTGCACATCAACGTCTCTGATATTGGCTAAGGGCTCAGCTTCAACCCACTTGGTGAAATAGTCTGTTCCGACCAGGAGGTACTTCTTGTTTCCTACAGCTTTGGGGAAGGGTCCCACAATATCCAAGCCCCATTGGGCGAAAGGCCATGGGCTAGATAGCGGATTAAGGTTTCCCCTTGGCTGGTGAATGCTTGGAGCGAATCGCTGACATTGATCACACTTTTTAACGTATTCATGTGCCTCCTTTTGCATGTTAGGCCACCAATAGCCTTGGGTGAGGGCTCGGTGAGCCAAGGACCTGCCCCTAGTGTGGCTCCCACAGATTCCTTCGTGCAGCTCTTCTAGCAACGTCTCGGTTTCCTCGGGATGCATGCACAACAAGTATGGCCCCGAGTAGGAGCGTCTGTATAGTTTCTGGTCCTCGGATAACCAGAACTTAGTCGCCTTCCTTCGAATCTTATCAGCTTCTCCCCTGTCTTCAGGCAATAGATCTTCTTTGAGAAATCTGACTAGGGGGTCCATCCAGCACGGCCCGGCTCTGACCTGGTGAACCTGGACTGCCCCTGACTTCGCCTCCGTGGGCCTGTGCAAGTCCTCGACGAGGATGATCCTCGGCAGGTCTTGTGCCGAAGAGGTGGCAAGCGTGGCCAGGGAGTCAGCATGTGAGTTGCCACTCCTGGGGATGTGCAGCAAACTGAAAAAGTCGAACCCTGACTGCAGCTGTTTAACACGACCCAGGTACCCCTGCATTCTTTCGTCCTTTGCCTCAAACTCGCCTTGTACTTGACCTACTACCAATCTTGAGTTCGAGAACAATTCCACGGATTTCCCCCCCATTTTACGGACCATTGTCATTCCCATCAGTAGGGCCTCATACTCCGCCTCATTATTCGTTGCCGAGAAGTCCAGCCTTAATGACTTCTCGATGGTGATTTTCTCGGGGGATATCAGTACCAACCCAACTCCAGATCCTCTTTGGTTTGCCGCGCCATCAACGTACACTTCCCAATAGGAGGGATTCTGTTGGGAGATCATGCCAACTGATTTCTCATCCATGCCTGACGTGGGCTTTACTTCTTCTAACTGGGGCTCCGTGAACTCAGCCACCAAATCTGCGAGGACCTGTCCCTTGACCAATGTGCGGGGCATATATCTTATATCGAAAGCCCCTAAGATTGTACCCCACTTGGCAATCCGACCGGTGTAATCAGCACTTCGGAGTATAGCTTTGAGTGGGAGTTGTGTGAGAACGATGACCGTGTGGGCTTGGAAGTAGTGAGGTAGCTTCCGTGTGCCCAGCACTACTGCTAGGATAGCCTTCTCCAGAGGCAAGTAGCGAATCTCGGCCTCATGCAGCCACTTGCTTACATAATAAACAGGCCTTTGCACACCAGAATCTGATCGTATCAACACCAGGCTCACTGCATAGGGAGCTACAGCGATGTAGGCGAACAGTACCTCATCAGGCTCAGGACTGGACATGATAGGTGGCCGAGCCAGATAATCGCTGGAATGCAGAAGCACATTCCTCAGTCCATTTGAATCCCTTCCACTTGTTGAGTAGGGAGAAAAAGGGACGACACCTGTCTGCTGATCTAGAGATGAACCGATTGAGGGCAGCAGTCATTCCGGTTAGCTTCTGAACCTCCTTGGGGTTCCGAGGAGCTCGTAGATCGTTGATGGCCTTTATCTGGTCGAGGTTGACTTCGATTCCTCTGTGCGTGACCATGTATCCTAAAAATTTTCCGGACCCTACCCCAAACGAGCACTTAGAAGCATTCAATCGTAGCTTGTACTTTCATAGAATCTCAAAGGTACTTTCAAGGTCCTTCACATGCTCGGCTATAACTTTGCTCTTCACCACCATGTCATCTATGTAAACCTCGATATTCTTGCCCAGCTGTGGCTCGAACATCCTCGTCATCATCCTCTGGTAGGTAGCTCCCACATTCTTCAAGCCAAACGGCATTACTTTATAGTGGTAGTTGCCAATAGGGGTGACAAATGCAGTCTTCTTCTGGTCATCCGGGGCTAATGGTATCTGGTGGTAGCCTTGGAAGGCGTCTAGGAAGCTCATCCGAGGGTGGCCGACAGTGGCATCGACCAGCTGATCTATTTTTGGCATTGGGAACGGATCTTTGGGGCATGCCCTATTCAAATCCGTGAAGTCTACGCATACTCGCCACTTCCCACTCTTCTTCTTCACCACCACGGTATTTGCCAGCCATTCGAGATAAAAAACTTCTTTGATAGCCCCGGCCACTTTGAGTTTCACTACTTCGTCTCTTACTGCATCAGCATGCTCCTTGGATGGGCGCCTAATGGGCTGTTTCTTGGGGGTGATCAGTGGATTCACCTTCAAGTGGTGGCATATAAACTCCGGGTCTACCCCTGGGGCCTCGTAAGGACTCCAGGCAAACACATCGAGATTTCGCTTGAGGAACTCTATTAGCTCTTCCTTCTCTTGAAGAGGCAGCTGAGATCCGACTTGAAAGAACCTATCAGGATCATCTCCAATGACCACTTTTGTTAGATCCTCACATCGAGTGCCTTCATCTGGTTCTTCAAAGGGCAATCCCCGAGACTGTAGTTGCTATGAATCCCTCCCGGCTGCGTCCGAGGACTCGGCTGAGGTCTTATGCTGAATGGCAGCTACCAAGCACTGACGAGCAACAGACTGGTCTCCTCGGATCTCGCGTATCTGCCCTTCTGACGAATATTTAACCTTTTGGTGCAAAGTAGAGGGAACAGCCCCAAGTGCGTGAATCCAAGGTCTGCCCACGAGTGCCGTGTAGGGCGAATATGCATCCACAACTATGAAATCTAACTCCACCACCTCGGTGCCAGACTGCACTGGTAAGCGTATCTGGCCTTTCGGAACGACAGGCCTTCCTTCAAAGCTCAAGAGGGGGGAATCGTACGGCATCAGGTCCTGGGGCTTTAGGCCTAGCCCCTTGTAGAGGTCTGGGTACATTACCTCCACAGCACTGCCCTGGTCCACCATCACCCTCTTTACATCGTACCCTCCTATCCTGAGGGTGATAACTAGTGCATCATCATAGGGTTGAATGGTGCCAATCATGTCTTCGTCCGAGAATCCCATGACCAACGGGGCACCAGACTTAGTTCTCTTAGGTCCTCGGCTTGGCTCCCCTACGGGTGGTCGACCTACTGACATAACTTTCAATGGCCAGGATCCTGTTCTTCCTGGCGCGGCGAAGACGACGTTTATAGTCCCTAGCGGCGGCTTTGGGGGGTCATCTCTGCGTGGCCCTGATCCCGTCTGCCCTCGGCCGCTGGAGAGGTGCAGGAGGTGTTTCAATTTACCATCGCGGACCAGTTGGTCCAGGTGATCCCACAGGCTCCTACAATCCTCTGTGGTATGCCCATGGTCTTGATGGTACTGGCAGTAGAGATTATAGTTGCGTTTCTCGGGGTTTCCTATCATCTTGTTCGGCCACCTGAAGAATGATTCGTTCTTGATCTTTTCCAGGACCTGGTGTACTGGCTCTTTGAACACGGTGTTGACCGATTGAGGATTCATCGATCCTGATTGCCCGGCAAAATCCCTCCGCGGTTTATTATAATTGTAACGGTCCGACCGCGAATCCCTCCTCTCCTGAGAGATAACCTTGTCCTTTCCCTTGCCCTGCTGCTGATCTTCTTCAACCCTCTTATACTTCTCTATGCGGTCCATTAGCTGACGCACGTTTGCGACCGGTTTGCCAGATAGAGATGCCCTTAAACCGTGATCAGTAGGGAGGCCGAGCTTGAATGTGCTGAGGGCCATTGCATCATTGTTACCTTCCACCTCATTGAACATCTCCCAATACCTATCTGAATATGCCTTCAAGGATTCACCTTCCTACATGAACAAGGATAGCAGGGAAGAGAAAGGTCTGGCCGCTCTTCGGCATGTGACAAAACGGGAGCCGAATGCCTGAGTGAGCTCTTTGAAGGAGTTGATGGAGCCTGCCTTCAAGCCGTCAAACCACCTCATGGCCACAGGCCCCAGACTGGAAGGGAAAACCTTGCACATCAGGGCTTCGTCTCTGGCTTAGACAGCCATCCTTTGGTTAAAATGACTCACATGCTCCACGGGGTCAGTCTTACCATTATAGATGGTAAACGTTGGCTGGTTAAAACGCCGAGGGAGTCTAGCCTCCTCTATCCTGCGCGTGAAGGGCGACTTAGATATCTGGTTCAGAGCTCTGTTCATGGCATCGTTCTCCATGTCCTCGTGTGATGGACTTCTACATTGCCTCTTATGATGGGATTCCTCCTCATAAGTGTAGGACTCGCTGGCTGGTGTCTTGGATTTGTGCTGATAAGAGACATCCTGCTCATCATCAAGATCATCCTCAGAGTATGAGGAAGACCGTCTCCTCTTTGCATGGCGCAGCTCTCTCTTTAGTTTTTCTACTTCCAGTTGCAAGTCGCGGTTCTTCTTTGCATGGGACATGTGACTTCCGCTCTGTGATTGGCCCTGGTTAAGGCGCACTGTGTGTACGCTACCTTCACGATTTTGTCTCCTCTCTAGGTTGGCAAAATGGTCCATGTGTTGGGATGCCCTGGATTCTGCTTGCTGTTCACCTTGTCCTGCCATCATCAACTGTTGTTTTCACTCTTGCACAAGCTCTTCCCACAGACGGCGCCAATTGTAGGGTCAGTTTTTGCGGCCCAAGCCCAAGGAAGTATGGATTTGGAGCTCACCGAGCCCAAAACAATAAATTTTGTAGAGAGTGGGTGAAAGAGCTAGGCTAATGATGAAAATAAAAGTATTAAACGGCAACACCAATGGGAGGATTTGGATTAATGTGTTCTCGGACTGATATGAGTGCCATGTCCGAAGAGGTGCTTTTCATTGATAATCTAGGATTACAATTCCAGGAGCTACAGGAATCAAATATATTCTTTTCTATCTCCTCTTTTTTCGATCCCCCACTATCAGAGGCACCCTTCCCTTATATAGCACTGCCTTCCTACATCTCCTCCGTCCACTTGTTCATCATCCAGGCACCCATTTGAGTGCATGTCCCATCACCCCACTTTTAGCCTTATGTGAGTGGCGGTAGCTGAGAAAGCACTGTTCAGGGGTCTTATCCACATAAATGCGGCCAGGAAGGCAGGTGCAGTGCATTAAATGTGGTGGTTGAAGTATGCCTCCTTGATATTTCTCTGTTCCCGTTATCTTCATGTGTGTCCGAGGTTCCTTTCCCTCTTGACACTTGTCAAACAGATCACTTGAACCTCCCATGCTCGTGTTGGGTCAAACCTCTTCGGATCCGAGGATGTTGGACTACTCGGACATATGAACATCTCCTCGGATAGTACACGTGCTCATCTCAAGGCACTCCCCTTTGACATGGGCCTCTGACTGAAGGCCTCGCCTCCTCGGACGAAAAGTGTTCCTCATTCAGGGCCTTGGGCCTAATAAGTTGGGTTGGGTTTTTCTCCCCCCACAGTATGTTAATTTCCAAAATATTATGTTCGTCTTATATATTTCATTTATATTTTATGTATACATTTTTACTGATGTAGCATTCTAATGTGTTTAGGCTGATTTTTTCATATTATGTGCCAATTTAGATTTTTGGTTTTCCATATGATGCATATACTTGGTAAGCATTTGTAGTATTTTTGGTTGCTTTTAGTTCAATTAAAATTTGGAGGTTAAATTGTGATATTATTGTTTCACTATGGCATTATTTTTTCTATTATTGTATCATGAAAAGTCTAGTAGTTTTTATAGCTAATTGATTAAGATATCCTTCTATCAATTTTCTATCTATTATAATTATGATCTTTGAAAATCAAACTTGTTTTCAATTAAAATGTTAATGTGCCTTAATTTTATCTCTCATACCGATTTTGAAATCAATGAAAAGCTACTTTCATTGACATAAAAATTGTAGGTGCTAATATAGAGACTTTAGTGGTATAAGAAATGTAGAAATTAACACTACAGAATCTATATATAAAGCATAAATCATACAAGAAAGACACCTAGCAATCAACAGTTTGTAGGTGATAATGTAAACTGTGATCTAATGACATTTATTGGTTGCATGAATTAGAGGAATTTTTCCCCCCAATGTATATAGTTTGAATTTAGTTTTATTACAAAACTTCAAAGATTAACTATGACTAATAATAACAGTATTCATGAATGGGTCATAAATAACTTCTTAGAAAATTTATCAAAATGCACCGCACATCGCGCGGGATATCAACTAGTTAAATTATAATGATATGGTAAAATTTAATCAACTCATTTCAAAATGAGTAGATAAAATTTTAAGAATTTTGCAATAGTTACCTTAAGAGTTTTAGAGAATCTTAATCCAAAATATTAACGGTTGACACACCCTTATTTTTATGAGCCGTTACAAAGTTCCAAGAAGAGGTTGACCAATATTTAAAACTTTTATAACTAGTTATTAATTTTTTTTTTTCATTTAAAAAGAATTAATATTAAATTTTCTTTGAGGAAAATTTTCAAAAATAAGAAATTTTTTTCTTTTTCCAGCATTTGACTGTTAGCCAATTCATGAAGGTTTGAACCTGACTTCCTACGAGAAACAATTTTCTTCATGCCTCAGACCCATGTTTCAATTTTCAACCAGAAAGACTAGATAAGGAATTCGTGTTGGAAAAGGTTAGGCGTGGACTACTTCAAGATACATTTGGAAAAGTTTCTCCAAGTCTCCAAACTATTATGCAATTGAAATAAATTACTTATGGACATGCTTTAGAATCACACACACAAACACAAACACAAAAGCCCAAACAAGGAAACCTCTCAGATTTTTTTAGTTACGTCCATGTGCAAGACTACCCAGCAATAGGCTCCAGAAACATCTCCTAATTTACTCGTGAAGCCTCGTAGTAGTTTGAGGATTGGAATGAATTCTAGACCCAGACATAATAGGTTTAATCCTAAGTAGGAGTTTTCCTAGATTACCCAATACATGGTTTTGGCGAGTCTAAATCTTCTATCTCATCTTTCCTGCTCCATTCCATGCTGCACTAATAAATTTTTGCCATATGTACACCTATTTAAGTCAAATTTAATTTTCAAATTTTTATTATTTTTAGTTTCCTAAAATAAATAAAAAAACCCAAACCCTCCTCACAGCCACCATTACTATTCCTCCACCCCACCACCAACACCACCACCAACAACCTTCGTTGGCACCACCAAGAGGAGATCCAACATTGTCAACAGCCAGCCACCCCCGCCGGCCAGCCACCCACCACCACCGGTTGTCACTTGTCAATTACCAAAAATGAATTTTTTTTTTTTTTTTTTAAAAAAAAAAAAATCCCCCATCAATCACCACTAGTCCACCACTCTTATTCAGCGCCTCTAGGAAGAGATGGCGACGCCATCAAAGCCGCCATGTCTGGGTACCAGTCATGGATTTGAAGAAGAATGGTGGTCATGGATACCCACCAACAAGAATAAAACTAATATTAGACATGGATTTTGAAGACAAGGAGCGGTGGTGGATAGCCGTTGATGTCACCGTCGATCTTCTCCAGGTAGCACCGGCAAAGTTGGTGGTGGTGGTAGTGGCTGGTGAGGATTATTTGAGTTTTTGTTTTTTACTTTTTTGGTTTTTGATTTATATTAGGAAACCGAAACAATGAAAGGCTGAAAATTAGATTTGACTTAAATAGGCGTACATATGGAAAATTTTTATTGATGGAGCATAGGGTAGAGTAGGAAAGATGAGACAGAAGATTTGGACTCGGTTTTGGCGAGTGTTTTCTCAAGTTTTAAAAAAATTAATAATAAAAAATCTCCTAATTTAGAAAATCCAATATCATGCCCACATTAAGATGACTTTATAAACAAATACATTGGTTAGGGCATTCACATTAAGAAAGCTAAAAAGTATAGTTTTTAACAACTCAAAACACTACTTTATCTATTTTAACATCTCACTTTATAATGCACTCAACATCAAAAATTTTATTTTAACATTCAACACAATAAAATAATATATCCACAACAAACAACAACCATAACCATCAACACATTAAAATACTATTTTTTTTTTTAACACCCCACATTAACTTTGTCTTCTTTGCCTAAGTTGTTTTTAGGGTATTGGTTCAATTTTTAGTCAATTTAGCAACCTTATTAGGATGCTCATGCCATTTGATTAGCCAAGATTGAGTGTTGTATAGAAATTCACATCCACTCAGAATATTTCAGGTGGGTGGCTTGCGAAACAGCATCCACATGATAAAAAAAAACTATCCTTAAAAGTGAAAAATATTGGGAGATTTCAGCCAAAATCAATTGCAAAGATATCTCTTGATTGCTTGGCAAACATAGAGTCATGGAATTAAAAAAAAAAAAAATCTCTAGCATTATCTAATCAATTTTTTTTTCTTTTACTTTTTATTAGTAAATTGCAAATTACACCCCTAAAGTTTAGGGATGTTTGAATTTTACACCTTGAAATTTAAGAATTAGAAATTTATCTCCTAAAGTTTCGAGGTGTTTAAATTTTATACCCTAAAGTTTAAGAATTTGAATTTTAACCCCTGAAGTTTGTAAGTGTTTGAATTTTACCCATTAACGTTTCAAAATTTAGATTTTACCCCATAAATTTTAAAAGTGTTTGGATTTTACTCCCTCAGAAAATGGTATAAAATTCAAACACCCTCCAAACTTTAAGGAGTAAAATTCAAATTCTGAAACGTAAAGGTGTAAAATCCAAACACCCCTAAACTTCATGAGGTAAAATCCAAATTCTGAAACTTTAAGGTGTAACTTGCAATTTACCCTTTTCTTTTTCTTTTTCTCTCTCTTTTAAACTTTACCATAGTTTCAAGTTGAATAAGTGATTGATAGTCTCATAGTCAACAGGAAAGAAATCTGCCATTCAAACAATCAATCAAGTAATGAAAGAAGAATCCAGTCCTAGGGGCGCAAAAAATAGAAGGCACATCAGTCACATACAGGTTTGTTATACAAGCTGCTATGAGCTAAAAATTGTTATGCTTTTAGCTATGAGTTTCAATGATAATTTAAAATACAATGAAAATAAAAAATAAAAAAATTTGAGCGCATTCTTCTGTCAATCTAAATGAAGATACAAAGTGTGATTCAGATTTATTCTCTTTTACTATCACCAATAAATAATGCCTATGAACATTATTTGGACGGAGAGGAGTCTAGGCTCTTCCTTTCCTCTTTTCATCTAGTGCCTGCTCAAAATGTGAAAGTTCCAAGTATGAAGGTCAGATAATCTAATTCTTAGCCATATCAAAGTATTTTGAGTCAAAGCACATAACTATGCAAGCAGTACTAGTTTCTAATCAATACAAGATAAACATAATTGCATCTATAGTTTTAATAATATTCATCTTCTGCCAGAAGTCTATAAAACCAAAGGTATTCAAAACAACAACCGTTCTCGTTGAATAACTAGGCATCATAGATAAAATTATGAAAATTGCACTCTCAGTAGCGTATCTTCATGTCCTCTTAACAATAATTCTTTTTCTATAACCATAATAGTCAACAGCACTGAACTAAGAGTTTAGTATTTGCCAGTGAAAATTTGGTAAGTGATAACAGTTTACAAGTATATATGACAGTTCTCTCTAACAAGGATAAAAAAAGTAGTCAACAATCAGGAATACCACCCACACAAATGTATGGAAAACTTCAATATTTTAATATTTTTTAGCAAGAAACAATACCTTGCTTTGAAACATTCTCGTAGTCAACACAAGAGTGTCGCGCAATCTACAATAGAAATAAAACAGCATCATAATAGACATCATTACAGTTAAGGCAAAACAAATAGATTTTAGTGCATTGAAGATCATTTTTCTTCCTTCTTTTTATTTTCAAACTAAACTTGGTAGTACAATATTAAAGGCATAAGGACCTTTACCATGAGGCTGATGAGGGGCATTAATATGGCAAGCAGTCAATGGCAGAGGGAAGGACATTGTTTTTTGGAGGGGTGGGAGGGGGGAACTTGATGTGCAAGCAGTGAAATCCTAATTTTACCAGTATTACAAGTCTTGTAACTCTAGTTAGTCTAGGATTTGACCAACTATAAATACTCATCAACTAGTTCATTGTAACACATAGTGCTTAATATTAAAGATGTAGCCATTAAGGGCATTTCTCTATGGACGTTGGCTGTCAAGCCAAACCACATAAATTCTCTCTTTTCATTTCTTTCTCTTTCTTCTGCTTAGCCTCTCAACATTATTTTATTTTCTTCTTTATAATTTCACACGGTATCTCCATTCAATTTATTTCTCACAGAATCACCATAGCCAAATTCAGTCTTGCCTAAAAAAATCCAAGTCTTCTAGTCAAAGGCTACCACTGCCACCACTATTCTTCACAAAAAAAATTCCAAGTTTTCTCTTCATGGGCCAAGACTCTTTCACCTTGGACTGCATTGTTCCTGCACTCTCATTCTGACGATGATGGTTTTGATTCTGGAGTCAATGTAGACATTTGATTTTTTACAAAGAGCATGAACAAGCATATTCCACTCAACATATGTGCTTGCATCAACGGCATAATTGGCCTGGCTGCTGATTTTGTTTTCTGTCATATGGAACCTGGCAATCAAAGAATATAGGATCGTTCCCCCACCTCTTAGTTTTACAAAATATTTACAGTTCTTTTACAAAGTAGGCGTGGAGATACAAAAAGAATCATAAACATCATAGTGCACAATCACCCAAGTCGAGGAGCTGAAATCTATAAATGGTGGCTTCCTATATGGGCCACAGGTGTGGGGGCCAAGTTGTGCCATTGCTATGCATAGTGAGATTCTTTCTATGATCCAGGCTTTTACGTGTTCCGTGTTAAGCTTACGTTGCCTCTATTAAGTGCTAGATCAAGGCCCTCTCTTTCACCATCGTTGTCAACCACTCTATAGGATCATCATAATTTATTCCCTGTCATGGATAGCATATGGACATATTCATAAGCATCTTTCTCATGTCAACCTCATACATGTCAACTACATTTAATGGGCACATGCATCTTTCTTTTGCGCTTGGTTTTTTTACTTTGCTTATGATCAAATGTCTTCAATATCTTGGCTCAGTATCATGGACCAAACTGATTGGTGGCCTGATCACATTGATCGGTTGCCCCCTCCTCTATCGGTGTTCTTTTTACTCATGCATCTTCATCATCCTCAGGCTGCCCTACTCAGACCACACCTCTAATCAGTATCCTTTTTTTGGCTTTCTTTCTGATCAAACGTCTTTATCATCTTCGAGCAAAGTACCACACCTCTGATCAATAGCCTCCACAAGTATAATATGCATTGTGCTAATCATTCAAGCCTTAATCATCGCGCACATCTGGCCTTCATTCTAGCCTGTCATCTGCACTTCATTTGGTCCGAATCCAACTCATCTGATCCAATTTGGTCAGGATCAAAGTCTTACTTTTTCTCCAACTCAAGTTGTCTTCAAGTTTCCAACTTGAGTTTGTAAGGAAATGTTATAGATATCAAGGCCCAATCATTATCAAGCCCAAGTCCAATCCCACTTGGTGTGCAAGCAAAAAAATCCTAATTCTACTTTTAAGGCTGGCAAGTCCTGTAACTCTAGTTAGTCTAGGATTTAGCCTACTATAAAACTTCATCAACGGGTCATTGTAACACCTAATGCTTAATAGTAAAGATGTAGCCATCAAGGGCTTTCCTCCATAGACATATGTCATCAGGCCAAACCATATAAATTGTCTCTCTTTCTCTTGCTTCCGCTTTGACTCTCTACATTATTTTATTTTCTTCTTTCTATTTTCACATGGTATCAAAGCTATATCTAATCTTTTTTAACAATTTGATCTTTGGTTGCATTGGAACTAATAACATGAATATAGACATAAGAATTGTAAGCCTCAAGAATACACTATAATAAGAATAATTCACTCCAAGATAAAAAGGATATAGACATTAATATGAATTCAACAAAAACTTCATGCTTAAAATTAACAAATTACCGAACACTGTATGTGTTTAAGGGATGAGAAGCTCCATCAGAAGATGTCAAAACAAATTGAGTTGAAAGCCCACTGGGAATTTTTATCTGCAACAACAATGACAAAGGAAATAATTACAATATCTTCTAATCAATAAAGAAAAACCTTCTCAAACAATTTCAGAACATTTTGAATTAATAGCTGCAAGTTCATTAAAGCATAGCATTCAAAAATGTCATGCATAGGCCAAGTCACTTAAGAATTTATATAGCATCATCACATTTTTTAGTAATTGAAAAACAAAGTGCAAATTCTTGAAGATTTTATGAGAAACTAGATTACAATACTATTATTTTAAGGATCTTGCAAGTGAAAACAAACGAATTTTGATAAGGCAGTTATCTACTATAAGAAATTTTGAACTTTCAAGACACCTCTAAACAATTGATTTATCAAAATAGACCCTATAATAATTGTTAACTTTAAAACTCTTCTATTAAAATCATACGATACAATTGAATATAAAATGAATTAAAAAAGATATACAACCATACTCAGTGTATGCTCAAACAATTTCTTTGCTACCATGAAATAAAATTGTGTTGATGAAAATTACAAATGAACGTTACCAAACAAGAAATAGAATTAAGATAAAATACAGGAATGCTTTTCAAAGTAAAGAACATACTGATAGATCCTTCGAAAATTTCTCTTGAATTCCCACAGTTTCTGAGCTATTGATCTTAATTTGGTAGCTTGACCGTTTCAAAAACAAAGTAGCTGGCTCCCAATTCTCAGAAGAATCCATCTGTAAAATATGATTTGGAAGTGTCACATTATATTTAAAGCTATAAGGAGGCCGCAACATAATTTTAAGACTATAATAATTTTGCAGGGGCTGGAACCTCATGCCTTCTTCCTCTTTTTCTTTTTTCTTTTTTCCTTTTTTATTTTGGATAAGTAGGGACCTCATGCCTAGTGAAAAGAAAGGCATTAAAACTTGCTAAAAAGAATGTAAGAGGTGTTTGGCACTGAAATCTATTGGAAACTCTCTCTTCAGCCATTCTTTGTTCATTGGAAAATAATTCATTAGAAAAAAATTATTGTTCCCTCAATATATATGCTAGTAGGATATCTGGTCCCCCCAACACCCCCCAACACCCCCCCCCCCCCACCAAAAAAAAAAAAAAAAAAAGGTTGTATGGAAATCATGATTTTTCCTCAAACAATCTATGTGTGGGTGCACGCATACATGAGCGAGAGAGAGAGAGAGAGAAGATTTTTTACCCGACTAAATATGAAAATTTAGGAAAATAACCACTTTTAACCAAGCCTTGTTGGTTAAGTGGTTATGGAGGTTTAAAGAGGAGTGCAATCACATTTGAGAATGTGTTATTGCTGCTGAATATGGGGAAGCAGAGGTTGGCTGGACTACTTCGGTTGTTCATAGCCCACATGGATGTAACCAGTGGAAAGGAATAAGAGGGGGATGAGAGTAATCTACTTTTTTCCTACAAAGTAGGGGATGGTGAGAGGATTAGATTTTCCTTAAAGAAGATGTGCTTAGACTAGTTTTCGATTGCTGAAAGCAAGATATTTCTGTGCTGTCCTAGCTATGCACCAGAAGTGAGGATGGGCTCCATTATTGGAATTTAAGAAATACTTGCAATTTTCATGATTGGGAGTTGAGTTAAATGAATTCCCTCTTGGATTCATTATATTCTTATCTGCCTTTTTCTAAAGGAGCTGATTGTATGAAGTGGAGCCTCAATAGCAATGGCCAAGTTCAGTGTTCGTGAGTATTATGCATTTTGAGAGATGCTAATAGAAGTAATTTCCCTTGGAAGTGTGTTCAGAACAGTAGAGTGCCCAAGATAGTAGCTTTCTTTGTGTGGACAGCTACGTTGAATAAGATTTTTGACAATCAATAATCTTATCAAGAACAATCTTATCAAGAGATACATGGCTCTGTTAAACTGCAGATGTATGTGTAAGGACAATGAAGAATCTATGGATCATCTTTTGCTTCATCAATTGCTCATGATTTGTGGTCCTTGAGTTTTCTGCTTTTGGGTGCAACATGTGATGCCAAATAGGGCGATACGTGTCTTATCTTGCTGGAAAAGGATGCATCGACTTCCTGTCAGCCCATTGTATTACTTGGGTAATTTGGAAGGAGCAGAACTGTCATACTTTTGAAGACATGGAGAAATCCATAATTCAACTTATGGATGCTTTTTTGTGTTTTTTACTTAAATGCTGTACGATGATTGGGGGTTTCTTGTAATTCTTTAGTTGAGTTTAGTTTATGGATTATTTAGATATTCGGCTGTAATCTTTGGGAAGCAATTTATTTAGAGCTTATCTTTATTAATAATTTTTTATTATTACAGGAAAAAAATAAAAGGCCATTAAGCTAAATTTATTTCCCTTTTCTCAAACTTCACAATGCTAACTCATACATCCTCTAAAGGTATCATAACTAAAAGGAAAACTTCAATGACACAGAACTATTAAATCAGAAGCAGACCTACCAGAAATTGAACACTAAACATGGCTTGTCCTCGAGCAATATTTTCATCAATCTCCTTTTGCATTTCAGGGTCTAAAAAGTAGCTCATCAGAGAAATGCAAATAATATAACACTGGGGGAAGGGGGTGGGGGTAATGCATATAAAGAAGAAATATAAACATCTAAAAATCATTCATGCACACTGCTATATAGCTGAGAATTAATATGAAATAACTTTTATAAAACTGTACCCTATAATACCTCCTATATATCATATCCTTCTTCATTAATTCTAACCCAATTAGTTGGATCTATATTGACTTTAGTTGAGTTTCAGTGACTAGTACCCTTTTTGTTCAACGAAGGCTAGAAAACCTTAAGCCTTCCAGTTACTTGATGCAACTTTCTCAGCTTCTCTCTATATTAAATGCATTAAAACATTGGTAATAAACCACAGTTATCACAATCATTGTTTTAAGTACAAAACAAGAGTTATTAAATCAAAGTATAAGAAGGTTTGACACTATGCAGGAGCATCATATAATCAACCAAACTTTTGACTCAGTAATTCAATAAAACGGCAGATAATATATAGTAATTTATTAACTTTCACAACAACATTAACTAAGATAAAATACTGAGTGGCAAAAATTATAGGCCTTTCCAAAATGTAAGGATATACAAAACACAATTGCCATTTCAAACACTACTGCAGTCTGTCTCCATCGTGGAAGGTCAAGGAACATGTTTGATGCACAACCATGACATTTTGACCATTAAAATGACCTCTAACCTAGGAAGCACAAGTGCGGATTCAGGTTCGAGTGTGGTGCGACGACATGGCAATTTTTGAAAACATAGGACACGGGTGCGGCGGGATATGTTTATTAATTAATTATTAAATATATTTTTATTTATATTTTCTATATATTGCTAAGCATTTTTTTTTTTTCATATAATCATAAAGAGAATTGAGATGATTTTAGGGTTTTTTCTTTAAAGTCTGCCGACAAAACGCTGTGTTTTGATCTAATTTTTAAGTTTTTTTTTTTTTTTAACAAGAATTTTGGCCCATATTGGACCGATTTGTGTCCTGTTTTGGACCGAATCGGACTGAATTGGACCAAATCAGACTGTATCGGACCAAATCGGGTAAAAAAAAAAAAATTTCCCTCCACAGACGCGCGTGCAGCCACGTCCACAGCCACACGGCGTGTCCGTGCAAATCCAACTCGGGTGTGCCAGCCAAATTGGTGCACCAGTGCTTCCCAGCCTCTTAACACTACAAAAAGGATTAAGTAAAACTAGAAGAATATTTTTATTCTTGGCCAAACTCATAAGAGAGAGATTGTAAATTTAAATCACGTCAATAACATAACAAGAAAAGAATAAACTTCAATTTCCAAACTTTCAGCATGTGGTAACAAGACTATAATCTCATTCCTAATTAGAAACTTGCCCAATGCTTGACAAATATTATGAAGAGATCTATTACACATGAATATGCGAAAATTGGTGAGTCACATTAATTATCAAAAACTCTTAGTTAAAGGACAATTCAGTACAGGACACTTACCACATTTTATTTTGTTCTGATCATTAGCAAAACGCTTCACGAGTTCCCCCTGGTGACAGTAAATAATTTAGCAAAAATAATCAGGAAGACAAAATTGTTGCACACAACTTATATAAAAGCTCTCATTAGTAATGACAGATGCTTTTAGCCACAGCAAGTTATAAGAAAGACATTAACTTCGCAAATTTTAAATATATAATTTCATTTGTTACAAACCAGAACATAACTTACAAGGGATCTAATGACACTGCCAAAAATAAAGAAATACGTGCTAGTTTTTCTCTCCCAGGGAGCATCATGCCAAATGTGCAATCAAAGAAGGCAGCACTATAAGAATGACTACTTTCGGCAAATCTTTGGATCCTCAAAATTTTGCAAATTTTATGAGTTAAAACTAGCTACATTATATAGCACTCACAGGTAAGTGGAGAATCCTATTACTTATGAGAGAGAGATAGCAATCAGGTCTTAACACCATGCAAGGATTTTCAGCAGGACATATACCATTCAACACATAAAATGTACATACGATCTATGAATGTATAAATTACATAGAAAACCTGATGGCCTATGTCATCCATTGGTATGCACTCAACAGCAATCAGTTTATCAACATCATCAGCTGTAACAATATATTCTGGATTTGTGGCTCCTGAATCAGAAAACACTAAATAAATCAATAAATATACAATAAGCTTCTAAAAAATAACTATGCCACACAAAAAAGCATCTAATTTACAAAAACACTACTGCAAAACTCAAGGTTCGTATATATGCTTACCTTCGATGTACTGCCTGGTGCCATCCTGAAGATGACGAACCCACTGATTGCAAACAAATATTGTGGACATAAATAAACCGTAGAACATTAATGCTGAAAAAATAGTAGAAATTGTGACCGAAAAGGATTTTTTGAGGAATTTTACCTGAAACATACAAAGAGAAGTCCCACGTACAGGATATCCGCATCCAAGAAGCCTGCATCCTGGTATTGCATCACCAATAATCTGAAAGTTCTCTATGCCAGGGCCCTCTAGATTGAAAAATTCAAATTAGATTCTAATAACAGTTATCTCATTCTTTCTTGGATAAAAACACTAATTACCTTCAGAAACAGAGCCATTGTCTGCAGGATCAAGCACTGGTTCTGTTTCTGCTTTGCCCCTCACATTGCCGTTATAAATTGAGCCGCGGGTTAGAGGGTCAGCCATCTTCCTACAAGAATATGATTTATAGTAAGAAGAAACATGTCACAGAGTCTAAATGAGTAACTATTTACTATGTCAAAAAGAAGTAATTTCTTAGTTACAATAATAGATATTATTAGTATAACTTATTTCATAATACGTCCATTCCTTCAGAATTCAAAATGGATTTAGCAAAAAATTCTTCAGTTAAGGTAACTCTGACTCAGATAACAAGTTCATATTAAGGGAACAATTTTGCAGGTAGTCTGCTGAATTTCAGGGAATCAATCAAGAAAGATATAGAGGAAAAGAGGCAACCATTGGCATTTGAAATGGTCCTGAAACTCCACATTTTATGGGTTTGGCAATATTTGTGATGTTAGTCATGTTATGCAATGACAAATGGACCAAGGTGATACATAATAACATAAACACTAAAAAACATTCAGTTGTACCTTTTACAAAGATGGTAGTCAATAAAAGTCTAGAGCAAACCAGCGCTGAAAATTCCACTTACTAAGGATTTATTCTCATAGACAGAACAAGTTCATAATGTTCAGAAACAATCTTTTCTAATTACAAGACATATAGCAAAGACATAACACAGTAGAACTATTCAGAAGGAGACTATAAATCATTTTCATAATGTTCAAAAACAATCTTTTCTAATTACAAGACATATAGGAAAGAAATAATGCAGCATAACTATTCAGAAGGAGACTACAAATAAATTTCCAAACAGAACTGCATAGTAGTCATGGGAAAAGAGAGGATCAAGACATTTTTTACAACTAGAACCAAACAGATTAAATCATGCCAACAGCCAACCTATCAATATTGGATGATATATTTGCAAGATCATTATGCTGCATATATCTCGGCATATCCCCAGTTGGTTGTGGACCCTGCATTGGGAGCCCCAAAAATTAAAGGAAGAATATTAACAAAAAAGACACCGATGATAACATGATAAGCACAAGTTTTTTTATTTTGGATAGGTATGCTAAGCACAAGTTAATAAAATGAATAATAAAATATAATGAGAGGTACACAAGTAGATTACATGCCCATAGTACCATGGGTGTATGATGAAGTTGATCTCTCAAATTGTCAAAATCTGGGCTGTCATTATCATGAGAGCTATTTCCACCAAGATTGTCCACTACAGATATTAATTCTCTCATTCTATCCTGTGACAAGAGTAAGCACATGCTTTAATTATATCTCAAGTACAACCAATGAGAAAAAAGTTATATTATAATCCTGTTAAAATACAAACTCATGAACAAGAAGAAAGCATCTCCATGTTAAAAATTTAGGGGTAAAGAAAACTCAAAAAGCAGAAGGCAGAAATAGTCTTGATGTACTAATTCAGAAGGCATGCAAAGAAATTATGAAAATGCACATATATTTGTGTAACCCACTTTTTTTTTTTTTTTTTTTAATGAGCAACAAAAAAATTTATTAAAAAAAAAAAAAAACTAAATCCACCGGGGTGAACTCAGGGTAAAGTACAATCAAACTTTCAAAGTACAATGCTTAATCATATCTAGAAGAGAAAAACAAGGAGAAGGGTGAAAAGCAACACTCCAATCTAACAAGGTACGAAAGAAGAAGGCTTTAACATCTAGGATAGACCGTTCACATCCCTCAAAACTTCTATCATTCCGTCACGCCATAGACACACCCCACAATACAATGTGGCACAACCTTCCAAAAGGCTATATTTCTATGCCTTCCAAAGGGTCCCTGCCAAGCTGCGAATAAATCGATAACCCTCTTTGGCATAACCCATTGGAGCCCAAATAGACAAAACACCATTGTCCACAACTCTTAAGCAATGAGGAAGAAGGTGGTCCACAGACTCTCACACCTTTTACACATGCAGCACCAATCCAATATAATAATACCTCTCTTCTGGAGATTTTCGGTGGATAAAATCTTCCCTCGAGAAGCAGCCCAAGAAAAGAAGGCCACCCAAGGCGGGACCTTTGATCATCAAACCAAGTTCCAAGGGAACGACGTGCTATACAGAGAACATATCGCTGCATGCCAATGTATACATATATATGTATGCCGTTTGTGTCTATCTATCAATATACATACATACATATGCCTCTGTCTGTGCAGAAACATATATAAATAGATAAGACACATCAAAAAACTATGGGGAAGCTTCATTTTAGTCAGACTCTGAATTTTATCATTTATATCAAGTTTCTTCCATGATGGATTGAGAAGATAATTCTTTTTGTATGGAGTAAAATTAATTTAAAAGCACCAAAAGAGGCAGAACCCATGTACATAGGAACTTTACAAAAGACACATTTTCTTTAAGATATTGTTGTAGGTAAGAAGCAAAGTAATTGGAGTTATAACATTAAACAGTATCACACAAGTCATCCAAGAAAAGTGCTAATTGGAGTTATAACATTAAACAGTGTCACACAAGTCATCCAAGAAAAGTGCTAATCACATCTAGGTTATACCCCAAAAAGAGAAGTCAAGTTACAATTAGGAATCCTCGTAATCACTTACATAGCCAGATCAACCTTGTATAAACTCCATGTGAGACTGAGCACATGCTAGCACAGCACCTTCAGAATCCAAATCCAAAAAATCCAAGGTATTACAATTTTGTAACAGCTCAAGAAAAAGTGCTAGCCACACTTGCACTACACTTCTAAAGGACTTGTCAAGTTTCAATTGGATAATTGCTAATATAACCTAGATTGACCAAATACATATCCAATAGACCTAGCTTTGGGTCAAAATTACCCACATGTTAATGGGTAATTATTTTTAGACTTTTGACTGGTTGGCAAGAGTTTGACTCGACCCAGAGGTCCTCTCTTGTTTTGCTCTTCCACAACATTTAATCAATTAATAACATAAAAAAATAAAAAAATATGATATATCCCAATCACTAGGTGGTATATCATTCGATTATTATAATAGATGTGTGTTGAGTTTCATACCGAGCATGTAATAGGTAGATTTTGGCTAAATAAACAATTGCAAGGAGCCCTACTTGTAACTTGACTAGTCCTTTTCGAGTATAGCGTAGATGTGACTAGCGTTTTCCTCACATTATGACATACAAGTCTTACAAGATCTAGTTTTATGACTTACAACCAGGTATTTTATGAGCCAGACATCTTTGAGAGGAAGGTAACTAAAGAGATGATAAAATAAGCCATATATAAAGGATTCCCAGAAGAAATATAAACATAACTGCTATGCATTGTCGACTATAATCTACATCCTATGCACCACCAAAGTACTCATGCGAAACAAAAGTCGAGTGACTATCAAAGATGAGTTCATCTCAGATATAAGTACATGGAAGCAGTTTTCTGTGTATTATACTAGGGGAAAAAAGACAAAGGCTGCTACAAAAAAATACATGGGATAAATTATAATTTAAACAGCATAATAGGGTTCATTTCAAATTAAACCTTACAATTTGAGAAGTTTAGAATTAGACCCTACACTTTCAAAGACGTTTCAATTCAAACCATAAACCCATTACATGTGATGCGGTTAATGGAAAATGCTTAAAGTTTAAACAGAACAACACCATGTGGCCTAGAGTGAATTAGAGACCATATATAATATACACATGTACATGGAATGTAGGTTTAGTAAAAGTAGAAACAAAGATGGAGGGGATTAAGACTTGATGATCAAGAGATACTAAAGAACGAGAGCTTTCGATATCTTGGATCAATAATCCATAAAGCTAAGAGAGATTGAAGACGATGTGAATCATAGGATAAGAGCAAGGTCAATGAAGCGGAGATAAGCATCATGGGCACTATGTGATCGTAGAACACCTATTAAGTTAAAGGGAAAATTTTATAAGACTGCTATAAGACAAACTACACTCTATGGATGGTACTAAATTTTGGGCTATTAAAAAGCAACATATTCATATATCTGAAATGAGAATGTTAAGATGAATAAGGAGAAATACACGGAAAGATAGGATTCAAAATAAGGAAACCCACTTAAAAATAGGGGTGACCCCTATTGACAAAAAGATGAGGGAGAATCGCTTAAAACAATTTGCTTATGTTCAAGTGAGAGCAATCAACACACCGGTAAGAAAGAATGAGCTGATTCAAGTTACGGGGAAGGAAAAAAGGAAAAGTAAAACCAAAAATAACATTAGTAGAAGTAGTAAAAAATGTCATCAATTAAGGAAGTAACAAAGAGTATGACTTAAGGTAAAATAAAATGAAGGAAAAGAATACATGTTGTCAAACCTGACTAATTTGTTAAAGATCCATAACTAACCCCGAAAATTTGGAACTAAGATATACGTATTGAAGAAATAACCACACAGCATCGTTTTGTTTACATATTTTCTATTAACAACATCATTGTAAATGGTTATATGGTTTTAATTGAAATCTTTAAGAGTATGGGCTTTAATTTGAAACTTCTGAAAGTGTGGGTACTTCTAAACTATGGGGTTTAAAACAAAATTTGCCCAAAAACTTAAATATTAAAAAGAAAAAGAACTGCAAAGTGATGGAATGAGAATGACAATTATATATAAAGGGAAAAAACAGGTCACTGCATAATTACTACATCAAGAGCAACAACTTACTAAAAAAAAAACATGAAACCATAAGTGGCAGGCTTACATGTGAAGTTCTGATCTTCCATTGCAGTTGATCATGTAACCGCTACAGAGATTCAAGAAAATTGGTTAATTGACTGATATTTAGCAACATATAGCAGTCTCCAACTGCTCCTATAGGCCTAAAAGCAGAGGCCTAAATGGAGCAAAATGAAAAATATAAAGAGAAAATACCTTTCAAGCTAGGGACCAGGGAAAGAAAAACGAAAGAAAAAATACCAGTAAGCGGAACAGATAATAACTGAGATTTAAATATTGCATCCTTAAATATACTGCCCCTTTAGTACATTTCCTATGTTCTGGGCTGTGTTATTTTTTTAATAAAATCTTTATGTTACTTATCAAAAAAAATATATATATACTAGAATCATTTCTACACTTTTAGCTCAAGAATTTGCAATACTAAGGTTGTTACATTTGTCCAACAAAAATGTTCAACTCTAACACCACTCAAAAATCAACGACGTGGATTTCAATCTGTTTTCAACCATACATTGACTTTGAGAACATTTAAAATAAATAAAAAATAAAAATTGTTCATCGTTATAAAGCTTAACTAAATTCCATCTACAATATGATTCTAAGTAACTTATCATCCAGCTCTCAAAATCCACCACCTGTAGGGCCAAGATTCTTGTTTTATTTGTCCCAATAATACCATAAAGTCTCTTATCAGAATGACTAAAGTGGTTAATGTAGTGCATAGTAGCACTGCATGGGGCCTTTGGATGGTTTTTGGCAAAGCATGTTAAGGTTTGGGACCACCAGATCTGCTTCCTTGATGAACCATAGCATAGGGTTTGTGCTCAGTGAAAAGGATAAGTAGCACTTAAATGATATGCAAGACAATTCCATACAGTTTATCATTACATATACTTGTGTTCCATACTATTGATACCTTTAAATTATCGGATATAACAGAGGCATTTAGAACGCGCGGCCAAATACCATATTCAGCCAATAACCCAAGCATGGAAGACATGAAGACATATCTCTCGTCCTCTGCAGCCTAGAGAATAAGTATACCATTAAAAAACAGCTAACCAAAAAAAATTATAAACAAGATGTGAATAGAAGGCAGGGAAAGAAAAAAAAAAAAAGACAACAGATAAGGACCATTGCAAGAAAATATAAACTGATTTGATTCATCCAAAGCATTCAAGGCATCACCCATTAAGCACTTAAATTCATATATCACTATCAGAGCAATCAATCAGGTTTTCTAGATTGTCTTCTAAATAATCAGGCACTGACGTCAAGTAACTTTATTAATGAAAGATAATCTCTGACATCTTAATCAAGAGTACATTAATATATACAATGACATGTGACAAAAAATACATGTTTTCCAAATATTCCCATTTTCTGTTTGACTATATCATGTAGCTAGCGAGGGCTCAACTTTACACGTTATACAAAGATTAACATATTAACTTTTACTTGAAGGACAAATTGCAAAACCTTTCAAAAAAGGTGGCCTCACTGGACATAAAAAAAAAATGTCTAATCTGATCAGGATAATAATAGCTCACGCAGTTCTTCAGATTTTGAAGTTTCCAAAAGCACATCCAAACATCCTGGTCTTGGAGTGAGGAATAGCCCAAGTCACATCTAAGACAACTAAATGCACCTTGAAGAGCTGCCGAGGAACTGGGGGACCTTTTTGAGCACAGGTTAGGCAATTGAGAGATAGAGCTAGCCTATTTGTTATGGGTAATCAATGCTCCAAGCTGAATAGAGCTTATCTCCGGCAACTTTGTGGTCTTTTGATCTGTCGGCAACTTTTGTAAAAGGCTAATGAGCATTTACAGGTAAAAGTGTTTACAAACTCAGATTGTACAGAATCACCCTTAGATAGAAGATCAACTACTGGAGGTTGCACCTTTCTATGAGGGAACTTGATTACTGGAAGAGTAAGAAGCAAAGTGAAAGTGCTATGTCCCGGTCTAGTGTAGAAGCTGAGTAGAGCCATAGCTCATACCTCATATGCCATATGAGCTTATGTGGATGAAGCACCTACTTTGAGGAGTTAAATCTTAACACTAAGTTACCTTTGACCATGTAATGTGGCAACCAGAAAGCGATCCATATTGCTTCAAATCCTGTCTTTCATGAGCAAACTAAGCATATAGAAGTGGATTGCCATCTTGTTCGAGAAAAGATAGAAAGTAAAGTTATTGCTACCCCAAATGCATCTACAAGAACTCAAATTGCAAATATGTTTACTAAACCCTTATGTAGACTAGATTAGATTTACTATGTAATAATCTGGGATTATATGATATACCATTTATTCCCAGCTTCAAGTGGGGCTTTTATGAGCAGTGTTTACATAATAGGAGTAAATGTGTAATAATGTACAAATGTTATTAGTATAAATACTAAGAATATGTGATAGGTAAATTAACATACCCTAAAAGGACTTTTCCTGTATGCAACAGATATAACAAACTATCAACATTATTGCAAGGGTACAGAGAGGCATGAGTTTATTGAGAATATATAAATTTACCTTCAAATCATGAGCCAATTTCAAATTTTCTTCAAGGTCACTTTTTCTCCTAACCAACTCATTTAAGGCAGAGGTAATGGCTTCATTTTGCTTCTCATCAATAGCCTAAAAAATAAGATTAAATTCATCAATCCAATTTCCAACACCACCAAGTACAACCAAAGGAGAGAGAGAGAGAGAGAGAGAGAGAGAGAGAATATATAGATACTCTCAAAAAAATAAACAACCATTCGTAAGTCAGAGAATTTCATCTCTAATGCATACTTCTCATTCAATAGCCGCATTTCCTGATCCAAAAGACATGTTATTTCCTCTCGTGTCAAAAATGTAGAATTACAGTGACTAACAAATTAACATAAGCATGTAACTAAAACCCTTTGAGGAAATGCTATACCTTCAAACACGCAAGAGCAATTTGTTCACGAAGAAATTGGATCTCCTCTTCCTGCGCTCTGGCTCGTGAATAAAGTTCCTACATGTGAACTTACTTAGTGTAAAGGAAGCATATCAAGCATTATTGTAAGTTCAAAGTCAAATATTCTGCATGGAAATGTTAGTTAACAATACCATAGCCTCTCGGTCTTGAAGATGACTAAAATTGACATCTCCTTTCAAATTCCTGGAATCAAGTTGTTTCTCAATATTAGTCCTACAGAATACAAGAAAAAATATACACAAACACAAACTTTTCAATATTGACTTGCTTCCTACCTCAAGTGGTAAAGATAGAAAGCTCTATAATGCAGACTACAAGAAGCTCAAGGAAGAGTGAGCTTAGAGACTACAAAAATAAATAAAAAATATACACGCTAAATTTTCCATGCATCCCAATTAGGATTCTTCACAAACTTGTTTATATTACTGAGTATGATTCTAATTCCCTTTGCAAAAGTATGCAACAAGCTTATCATTGGCTTTATTCAAATATCAACGTCAATAGTAATTTCGTAATCTTACAGATTTTGGTTGTCTAGTTTCATAGTTAGTAGCTAATAATGGACTTCTGTAAAGTCCTGCCAAGAGTCTTGTAACTCAACTGGCACCCCCTTGTGTTCTCTTTAGTGGAGACATCCAAGATTCAATTCCGCTCTCTCCCATTGAATCTATTGAATTATAAAATTATAAAAATAATAATATTTTTTTTTTAAAAAGGATTTCTGTAAAGTCCCATTTCAGATGAGTTTGGTTAGAGTTTTATTTATTATCACAGTCATTTTTTTGTTAGAGTAGAAGCCTTTTCAAGAAACTTCCAATCTTTTGATATTTTCTTGGCGGTATTTCTTCTTTAACAAACTTAATTCAAGTAGTACCTGTCTACAAAATCAGTGCTTTGTTTCTGAATATCATCAAGCCCATGCGAAGCACTCTTACTTGAAGACATTGGATTGTATAAGATCCCCTTCCAGACAACCTCTCATTGCATCATAGCTGGAATTTTCCATCATCACCAACAGAATACTGCATTTTACCTTTATCTCCTCTTCCACATTTCTTCATCCAAGCAAAATTAAATTTTCTGTACTATCCGAACCCCACTCCCAGATGTTGCAAGAATCTATAACTAACAATGACAACTACATTATCAGATATGAAGAAAGAACAAAATAATCAAACTTCTGTTTTCATTAGGAAAAACACAATTACAAAATATATAACATAAAACCAAATATTGCTAGAAAAAAGAAGAAAAAAATCACCAAATATTAGTGTTAACAGTCCATATCAATAAATAAGACAACCTATCACAATTGCTTTTTCATTAGCTGAACAAGATTTGCACCTAATAGTAAGAGCACTTCATATTGATGATACTGCAGGTGCATGATGATTGCTAAACTATCAGACAACCAACATCCACATGGTTCATAACGAATATTAACTTGGTATCAGTAAATCCCACAATCTAATAGGAAACAACCATCAAATGGTTAAGAGCTAATTTATGGCCACCTGATGAAACTAGTGTACCACAATGAGACAATATTCTCAATTAAAACACATCAAAAGAACATGCCCATAGCAATAAACCAATTATTGTGGGAATATTGTATACACCTCATCTCAATATCACAATATCAACAGCTAATGCAAATTTGAGGCACACACAAAATGGGTTTTGAACCCAAAAATTTACCTTAACCCTTTCTTATGGGGAAAGGAGGAATAGTTTGAGCTCAAAAGCTTTTGCTGGGCACAAAACTTTCGTATTTTCCAGCAATTGTTAAACAATCTGACAGCCAACAGAAACAGAAAATTCAAACCAAATAAATATAGCATAGTAAAGTGAATTCAGGAGTAGTCTATGTTGAAGGGAAACTTTGAAGAGTACAACAACAGATGGATACAAGCACAATTAAGCATGGCATATTAGACTATCCCAATAAGCCAATTAGGGCTGCAGGTAAAATGTGTCACACAGAACAGATTTTTTCTTTTTCTTTTTCTTTTTCACAAATAAATATTAATAAAAAGACAAAAAGGCCAAGTAATATATGGAGAGTAAATAAAAGTACAACACAAATCTACTTGCTGGTAGAATGGGTATGGTGAAAGGTGGAAGCATTGGATTCATTCCTGTATAACTACAGTGCATGGGTAGAATGGGTTTGCTTTGGCTAATGGCTCTCCATCTGGAGTCTTGAAGAATTCTGTGTCATACCTATACAAAAAAAAAAAAAAAAGAAGGGGGAGGGGGTTCCAGGTGGTAGAGACAAGGAGACCCACATTCACCTTTGGCTTTTCTTGCTATGAAAATATTGAGTAGAATGCTAATGAAAACTATGGAAGAGGGTTTCATATTAGGCTTTCAGATTGAGGATGGATCTAGTGATAGCTTGATGATTTTTAACCTACTTTTTCTGATAATACCATACTTTTTTTCTGTTGCAAATGTTGAGAATCTCCTTTATATTAGATATGTTTTGCTATACTTTGAAAAGGTATCAAGCCTGACAAAGAGACAAGAGTGAGATTGTTCATGTTGAGAAGAAGATGATACAGATGACTTGGCAGATATCTTGCATTGTAAGGTTGGATGTTTGCCAATGAATTATCTTGCATGCCATTTGGATATCATTCAAAGTGAGAAGAATTTGGAATCCTACCCTAAAGAAAATATGCAAAGTTATCAGGATGGTAGAAGTTAAACATATCCAAGAGCGGAAGGTTGACTCTTATAAAGAGTCCGTCATCCAATTTTAGCAGCTTACTGTCCATTATTATTTACCATTCCTACCTGTGTGGATAATCAATTGAAGAGATTGCTACAGAATTTTTTGTGGGTGGACCTGGGATGAGTTTTATTTCCATCTTGAGGAATGGAATGGAATACGTCGTGTTCTCCAGTTAAGAATGGGGAGTTGGAGATGAGAAAAATGGGTACCTTCAATCAAGCTCAATTTGGTAAATGGCTATGGTGCTATGGGAGACAGGAAACTACTTTGGAGAGGAGATGTTGGCACTAAGTATGAGGAAGCTTGGGAACAATGGACAACGAGGGTATTTAAAAGTACTCAGGGTTGTAGCTTAAGGTGAAGTATTAAAGCAGATGAGGAGAGATTTGTAGACTACATTCATTAAGTGCATGCATTGTTAGGCATGGCTTTTGTTTCATGCCTACATTAAATATATGTCACTTGCGTGCACAGCAACAGATCCTCCTTTCCTTTTTCTTTTACTTTGGTTTTCTCTTGATCTAGTATATATGTTAGATGCAGCCTGTTATGTGAAATGTGGTGTGGTGCAGCAAAAATGTGAGAGTGAAATACCTCTTTGAAGGGGGTTTTATGAAGGACGTTCTGCAGAAATCCTAGAGAAGCGAAAACTTCTCTTCATTTTAAAGATATATGCATTTGATTCTGGCATGAAATTGGCTTGAATTTCCATGCCTTCATTGAATACATGCATTGTTAGGCTAGGCTTTTGTTTCACGCCTATATCATCATGTCTTTTACATGCACAGCAACAAATCCTCTTTTTTTAACTTTGGTTTCCCCTTGTTCAAATATATATTTATCGCGCTCTCCTTTGATTTGTGTGGCTAATCTAATAGTTTGGGTGCTGCAAACTTAGAATGTGAGAGACATCTTTGAAAGGGGCTTTGCAGAGGGGCTACACAACCCAAAGAAGAGAACTCTTCTCTTTGTGTTTTAGGTGTGGCCGCAAACTTTGTATTTGCTTAGAGAGAACTCCGTATTTGTATGAGAGAATAACTTTTGGTGTATTGAGATTTGGGTTTTGTGAGAGTGCCTCTACACTATTTTCTATTCTCTTTGTTAGTGAAATTTATCCTCATTGTTGCCTGTGTACATAAGCCAAAATTCGAACCACATAAATTCTTTCTAGTTTTCTTTGTTCCTATCATTTGTTTGGAGATCTTCTAAACCCATATTACACAATCAATCTTATGTAGGATTGTTATCTAAAGGCCCTTTCCTACAACAAATTGGTAATAGAGCTTCTACTATTACAACAAATTGGTACCAGTGCTTCTGCTTGTACAGCAAAATGGTCATAAAGTGAGCTTCTGGCATAACATACAATGTGGGAATCAAGCATATTATATCCATAATTTTATTCAATTGCAGCAAATAAGGATGCTTCTATTCACTCATATTTGGAGCTTCCCCATGACACGGGAAATGTTCATAGAATATAATATTTATAAGAACTTCCAATGATTGGAAATTGGAATCAATTGACTCTGTCTGACATGTTGTATTCAAACATCTCAAGAGGAGATGAATAATAATGGTAAGTTCAACCTTTGTTTATAATATGAGGTTTTAAGAGGTTCCAATTGTGTGCATTTCTCTTGGAAGAGTATTTGGCGTAATATGGTTCCAACAAAAGTCACATTTTTTTTGTGGACAATATGGGAGAAAATTTGATCAGGTAACAATCTTGTTTAGAGAGGTATAACATTGGTAGAATGGTGTAATATGTTCAAATGTAATGGGAAACTATAGATCACTTGTTAATGCATTGTGCAGTTGTCCGTGAACTCTAGTCTTTTGTACTTTTTGTGTTTAGGATTCATCGAGTGATGCCTAAGAGAGTTGAAGATTTAACTTTTTGATGGGGATATTGCTTTGATAAACACAAAAACTCCTGTTTGTGGAGTGCAGTCCCCCTTGTTAATGTGGGAAGGAAAAGGCTCCAACCAATGATGAGGTAATTGAACAAAATATCCATGTGTAGTTTTAGTCACACGACCCTTTTAAAGAATCGTGTAACTTGTTTAAATAATACGCATGGAAAATCTTATAAATCACCATGTAATGAGTTGGAAAAGATAGCTCCAAACTAGTTTGGAGCCAAACTTTGTCCATGTGAAAATTTTGGAGAAATAGTTACAAGATGAAAAAAAAAAAAAAGGTGGGTTATTACCATTTTCCTTTGTTTGGTAGAGAACAAAACTCATTGAAAGGAAGAAAGGTGGGGAAGTATTTTCTCCCAAAGCCCACAAAATATTTTCTCACCAAATCAGCGAGAAAACTTACAGGAATGACTAGCACCAAGTGACTAGCCCATTTGGTACAACTTATTTTTCAGATTATTGAAAATAGGATTGTTTGAAAAGGTTGTACCTAAAAAGAGTGAAGTTGTAACTTGAAAAAGTGCAGTTTGAAACCGTTTTACCAAAAGGGTTATTGACAAGAATTTCATTTCACAGCACCACCAAAAAAAAAAAAAAAAAAAAAAATTGAAAGGAATTGGAGCACACACCATGACAGTACACCATTTCAGAGAAACAGAGAACCCATTTGCTTAAAATCGGTATTTGACAGACTTGCATCTGTTAATAAGAGAAACTGACTGACAAATCTATCCTTAATATCAAAACCCACTTCATCATTTCATCAACTACACCAAACTTCATAAATACAACATAGAATAGATCAGTCCAAATCTCACACAACTATTTTTTTTTTTTTAAAAATTTAATGTAGCCACAAGCATTAATTGTGGACAGTAAAGCCATGTGTGAATACCCAGAAGAAAAAAATAAATAAAAACATAGATTCTAGGACTAAACATTAAAATTTCAGAAAAGTAGGGAACAAATATATAGAAAGCAGTTATAACTGAAATACACAAATGGGTATGTACCTGTGGTTTGTTGAATTAACAGGTGAAAGATCTCAAGGCTCTATTCTATATATATATATATATATATATATATAAGGAAAAGTTTAAAGTCTACCCAAAATTGAAATGGGGTTATTAACATGTATTCCAGGGAGAGAGAGAGAGAGAAAGAGAGAGAGATAACAGATAGATAGGAGAAGGAAATGATGATGGTGGTGAAGAGAGGTGTGTGGGCTTTTTTGGTTTAAAAGTCAATGCGGGAAGCTCGTTATGTTTTGGACCTTCCACGTATTTCCTACTATTCTTGGTATAATGAGGACAAAGTAGTGTCTTGTGTGTGTGTGTGTGTGTGTGTGGTGTGAATATGGGACTTGTTGAAGAGAATTGTGAAAATGATACCTTTGAGCTAATCAGGGGGGGCAAGATTTTGAGGTTATTGGATTATTAGTTGACTTTTTAGGTCTCTAGATAGATCTGGAGTGATTAAAGGGTTTATACGATGATGATTATCTCTTCGATTTAAATCCTCCAATTTTCTCCTATTTTTAGTCTAATGAATGTGTGATATTTATTTTAAATGCTACATATTTTGCGTCTAAAATAAAAACAAGGGGGAATTGAAGAATTCAATAGGAATGATTCTTATCCAATTATCCGATTTCTTGTTTGTGATTCAAATGCCGTTTCACCTTCTCTACTATTTATCTATAAAAATAAAAAATTAGATTGAAGTTGTTTTCATTTCTTATCCTTTAATATTTTAAAATTCTCATTTTGACCATTTATGTTAGGGTAAATTACGTATTTGGTCTCAATACTTTATACCATAGTTTAATTTGGTTCTTAACCTTTCAATTGTGTCAATTTGGTCCTTAACTTTTTAATCTCATGTCAATTTAGTCTTTGTTATTATCTCTTGAATGAGAATTGATAACATGACAAACGGTCAAAATAAAAAATTAGTTTCCGCAATTAAAAGGTTATGGACCACATTGAAACATGGTGTAACAGATAAAGACCAAATTGAAATATAGCAAAAATGTGACAAACCATAATGGAAGGGATGTTAAGTTGTGAATTTCCACAGTTGTTTTGTTGGCTTTATTCAATGTCAAATTTGTTGTAATTTCATGCATTTTTTTCTTTGTATTTTGTGAGATTTTAATGTAATTGGGTTGGGTTTATAATTGATAAAAGAATTGCAAAATTTGTGGAACACAGGACTGATTCATGAGTGGTTCATAACTAGCAACACCCACGAGTTTTCATGTGAGAAGCACGTAAGGAATTTTGAAAGTCGGTAAAAGTTGGATAAGCCATGAGTGACTCACTAGTGTGCCCACTCGTGAGTGCCCCTAGACAGCTCATGTTTAAAACTTTCAACTGTGCCTTTTTTATCCCTCTATATATGCATCTCTTTCCAACAAGTTTTAACCTTAAAAGATAAAGAGTAAATAGATTAGAAACACTCACCTTGAGAGTTGTGCCTTTCATTGTGAGAGCCAAACACCTTTGTTTCTCTACACATCTTCCTTCTCCCAATTTCCATATCTGTGAGAGGAAATTCTATCATTCACCTTCTTCACCGTATTGAGTGTTAATTGTTGTTTGGACATTTAGGAAGTATTGGAGCTTGATCGCTTTTTCTAACATGGAGGATCAGTGGTGCAACCGAGAGGTGTTGCGAGATCTAGAAAGCTAGTGAAGTCCATTAAAAGCTCTAACTTGTTTATTTAATTTTATTTTGAACATGAGCTGAGCTCAAGCTCATCACCAAACAAGATCGGGTGTTATCTTTGATTTGCTCTCTCTTTACCTTTTGTCCTTTACTTTATTGCAATGTTCAATTATGTTCACCCTTGCAATTGTCTGGTGGTTCAGTTGATTAATTAATGAATTTTGAAAATTCCTCTTTAATTGTGTTTATCCTAAAATTAATCAAGTTTTAACTGCTATTAGGGTCTAAAACTGCACTTTCAAGGGATACAAGTATAACATTGATATCATTGTGTAAATTGCAAGTTTTTAAAGTTTACAAATCGATTTAGAAACAACCCAGGTAGAATGCATTTTATACTAACAAGTGCATATATATAGTACACACACACACATATATATATATAAAAGTTTGGTCATCTAATGGTTGTTCCAAGTAGATACCCTACCCAATTACTATGCGTATTACTGTTGCTTAAATAATAGTTTTATTAGTAATTGCCAGGGATTATGATTTTTGTTTATCTCTTTTTTTTTAAATCTCCATATAGAGGGAAATTAATACAATTTCTTTTGTTCTTATCAACTTTTTTTAATACACGGCTATGTATACTTTCTTTTGTTTTTACACAGAAAACTTTGATTAGGAACCGTTTTTTAATATATATATATAATTTCTTTTGGTCTGATCTCCTTTTTTTTTTTCCATCCGGAATTCCTTTTACTATCAGCTTATTAAGACACATATAATTTATAATCCAAACTCACAATAAGAATATAACTGTATGAATTTGTTAATTATACTATACATGTTTTTTTTTTTTTTTGAGAAAGAGTTTTAACTTACCCTCCTGATGATAGCTCTTTATCATCAGACCAAGATACCAATTAGTTTTTGGTGTAAGCAGGGATTGAACCCCAGATTTCTTATACAACCATCAGAGACTTTACCAATTGAGCTAAATAGAACCCACTACTATACATGTTTAGTTGTTGTTCAAGAAGATGTGACAAAGAATTCACAAAAACAAAACACACAAAACAAAACAAACAAAAAATTATCTAAAAACTAAAATATCATATGATAATCACTTAGAATAATTAAATGATAAGAGAGATAGCCATGGATCACATGCTAATTCATTGCAATATTCGCTACCTAGCCTAGCGTTTATAACTTTATAATAGAATAACATTTTCGTATTTTTATGAAAGTCAATTGCAATGTTAACCATTAGATCCATTAATTAATATAATGCAAGTTTTATTTGAATTAATTTTATTTTAGCATCAACTTTTATGGTTTAATTTGCCTGTAAAAAAGCAAAAACCAAGGTAAAAATTTATTATTAACAAAGTTTAGTTCCAAACCAGTTAAAACTATCTCCTCCAACTTACTACATGATGATTTATAAGATTATTCATATGAATTATTTAAACAAGTTACACACGTCATCAAAAAATTTATGTGACTAAAACTTCGCATAATTTATCTTTTCAATCGTCACATAATTACTCAGAAGAAGATAGTTTTAAACTGGATTGACAATAAACTTTTTCCAATAAAATGAAAAGACAATGGGAACAGCATTTGTTAGTCTGAAAAAAAAAGTAGGAAATTTTCTATTGAGATATTTCTTTATTTGATTAAGACATCATGCCTTTCACATTGTGAATTCTATACAGCTAGCTATATAGTTTAAAGTAAACTTATCTCAGCAGTTATGTACTTGACTTTTCATGTCTTATACTATTACGCTTGTGGAAAATCATATCTCAATTCAATTATCGTACATTTTTTTAGCTAAGCAGTGTGGATGATCCTAACACAGGAGAGATGATTCTTACTCCAAAAGGTAGAGACAATATCACTTGTTGCATCAAATTAACACTCCATTTTCTTTGTTTATTCGGCAAACATAATACACGTATAATTTCTTTAGTTCTTATCTAACTTTTTACTTTTTAAAAATGTTTTTAAACAATTTTTATTTATTTATTTATTTGTGTAGTGAAACCCATTGGAGTGTTTCCCTCTACCTCGGCTTCAATTCCAGTTTTAACTTTGCTTCCAATGTTTTTTCTTTTTTTTGTTCAATAGTTATAATGACGATGAGAGATTTAAACCGTGATTCCGTAAATGTCTCCGTTGGAAATACTAAAATGTGTTAAATAAGTTACAAGACTTTGGACATTTCCAATGTTTTAAATCTTTAGAAACTTGGATTGTTTTTAATTATTGTATTGAAATGACTTTCATTTATTAACTTTGCTTTCAATTATTTAATAATCATTCATTTAATTACTACTCAAATCAGCTGTATCTTTTATAAGTTTACCAAAACCATGCAATACACAGGCCTTTAATTAATAGTATATTAATCACCGCACATCTTTGGTGCAATCGTCACTCCACAAGTATAAATGCTTGTGGGGTGTGAAGGCAAGGATTAGGGTTTAAGTCTCCAGAAGAGAATTTTACATACATATACACTTAGATTAGGTTAGAATAGAATTTCTATCTTATAAAAAAAAATAATAATAATAGTAGTATATTATAAAAGTTAGATTTCAACAATAAGATGATGCAAGCAATGATGACATACGTCATTATGTCAAAGCATAAGACAATAACATAAGTCAAAACTCCTATATCATTTCAACATTAGTGATGTTGAGGTGATCTTATTTTGGTGAGTGAGGTAGTTATCTCAACTTTCATTAAGAAAATTAAATTGGATACATAACGCAAAAGACAAAGATTATAAAATAATTTGGATTTCATTTGAATTCTAGTTGTGATTCAACTTTTATATAATATATATGATAAGATACCACGGTGAAATAAATTAATTTCTTCTCATAAACGTTTTTGGCAAGTCAAGTAAAAAAAACTGACAATTGAAGTTTTTTTTTTTTTAAAAAGACAGAAACTATTGTCTCAAGTTAAATTTTTCCTACATGTTTTTGATAGTCCAAGTAAGGCAAATAAATAAGAAGGCTGACCACATAGGGAGCAAACTGAAAAGCTCAACTTTGCGGAGCGGACAAGTTTTTCGTACTGCCTCTGTTACTCGCTCTCTATTAAAAAAGTTCACAAGAAGTGTGAAGAGCCAAACAATTGTTTGGAAATTTGGATTTTGGTGTAAAATGACGAAATTTGGTTATTAGGTGAAAATTCAAACATTGTTTGACCTTCTGTGAACTTAGCCAAAGTTCAATCATTAAAGGGCATTTTGGTCATTTTAACTTTAAACTATTAAATTCAACATCCAATTGGGACACATTATTATTATTATTTTTTAATGTCTCCAAGACCTCATTGTGTAACATACAATTTTCAGCATTGTTAAAGTCAAAATTGAGATTTTTGCATGTAAAAATAAGGTGAACAAAATATAGTATCAACAAATATATGAAAGACAAGCAATATAAACCTGTAGAAAGATAATTTCTAAAGTTCAACGTTTTTGTTGAGTTTGAGAGCTTCTTGCCCTAGGAAAGGCAAGGTTTTAGAGCGTGTTGGAAATTCAAACATTGTTTGACCTCTGTGAACTTGGCCAAAGTTCAATTGTCATAGGGCATTTTGGTCATTTTAGCTTTAAACCGTTAAATTCAACATCCAATTGGGACAAATTATGTTTTGTTTGACATCACCGAGACCTCATTGTGTAAGATACAATTTTCGGCATTGTTGAAGTCAAAATTGAGATTTTTGCCTGTAAAACTAAGGTGAACAAAATATAGTATCGACAAATTTATGAAAGACAATCAATCTAAACCTATAGAAAGATTAATCTCTAAAGTTTAATGTTTTTGTTGAGTTTGAGAGCTTCTTGTTCTGGGAAAGGCAAGGTTTTAGAATGTGTTAGAGAATAAGGAACCCCAATATGTGTGTTGAATCTTTTTTCTAGACTATCTAAATTTGTGAGAGGTTTTTTTCCTAATACCCTCTAGATGTGATAGTCACATTTCAAGTAGGTGCTTTCAAATTGTGAAAGCTGGGTATCATGAGTACTAAGAACCCCCAATGTGTGTTTTGAGTCTTACTCTATATCTTCTTTTTTTGGGAATAAAATATACTTATTTATCTAGAAATAAGTGCCATCTAAGCAATCTGACTTTAGGGGGGGAAATTTTTGAAAACAAATTATGGGTAATTACACTCTCCTTTCTTGAGATTTAGGTTCCGTTTGTTTTGGGTGAAAACCACTTCTTGAAATGCTTTTCTATAATTTCGGGTGTTTGGTTGTGCATGAAAAATCAATTTTCCAGAAATCCTTTTCAGTTAACCGTGAGTCAAGGGTGAAAAGAATTTTCGTTTTTATTTTCACTTCAAATAACCTTTTCTAAAAAACAGAGAGAAAGAGAGAGAGAGAGAGAGAGAGAGAGAGCACGAACCGCCGCTCCAAGCCCAGAACCCATCGTCGGCGACCTTCGACCAACGAACCCACGAACACATCGCGCCAGCAAGACCCAGCGAGTCGCATCGCAAACCCACGAGTCGCATCGCCGCGGGCAAGACCTAGCGAGTCGCATCGCGAACCCACAAGTCGCACCGTGCCACGCCGATAGAACCCAGTCGCCTCACCGGAACGATCTGACCGGATTTGATGATTTTTTTTTTTTTTTGGTTTTGTTTATTTTGTGACTTTTGATTGCCGGAGTTTGCTGCCGTGGATTGAAATGGAGTTTTGGTGGTGTGTGGTGTTGGGATTTGGCTGTGATTTTGAAATTTTTTGTAATAAAATTTGTTTGGATGCTGAGAAAATAGGTGAAAAAATGTGAAAAATGTGTAGGAAAATAGCATTTTCAGAATAGAACCAAACACATGAAAATATTTTCTACAACAATTTTCATAATACAACCAAACACTTGAAAATCTTTTCCTTTCCCGAAAATAGCATTTCCGGAAAATAGGCTATTTTTCAGAAATTATTTTACGCGAACCAAACGGACCCTTAGACAAATGACACTTCACCCCAAACTTGAAAGGAAAAAAACAACCCCTCCCTCCCCTCCTCCCCTGACATCTGTTTGATCAGCCTATGTTAAATTGATGTTAAAAATGTTGTGTACTAAGAGCATTCATATTAACTTATGCAAAAATTCATTTTTATTTAAGTATAAGAACCTAATTTTTCTATTTTATATAACAATATTTTAAAAACACCCACATCAGATTATTTATTCTAAACTCTATTTCACAAACATATCAATTTTTTAAAATGTTTCTCTTTCTTCATACACAACAACCATTATTTACTCTCGTCCTCCATCATCGGGATGCATAAAGCAACAATAAAAAACAAAATGCAAAATGAATAATTCTAGTATAAATTTACATGTTTACTGTAGTTGTGGATGAATTTTACACAATTATACATAAATTGACATGGGAGGTTTTGGTGGCTTGTTGGGAAAATTGTGGACCTTTTCTATTTTACAAAGACTAATGTGAATGCTTTAATTGTCTAACATGCCCTTTCCTTAAAGGTAGGTTTCCAAAATTAACCTCCCCTTCAAAATTAAAATTCCATTGTTTAACTTTTTAATTAAAGAGTATTTTAAAATATTCAATTTTTTTTCCCAATTGGTTGTGGAGAAATTTACCATTGCAAGTCTTTTGATGTTTGATAAACTTTGCATTTATATTATAAATTTATCAGTTTTGTTTTTACTAAACATGGTTAAACTTTGGTAATGAGAATATTATGTTAGTAATATAAACATAAAGAGAAGTGTTATTTTCTTAAAGTCTAAAGGGAGATGAGTGTTTTTCATAATATTAAAATTCGGAACGTCTAAAGAACCAAAATTGGGTCTGGTTCCAATTTTTATCGATTTTTGACTAGTTATTAGTTTTGACTAGACTGGTTTGGGGCCCGATTCCTGATTGAACTAGCCAGTCCAATTCAATTTTTTAAATAGAGGTTTTTTTCTCATGAAGTTTGAGGTGGAGCGTCATTCCTGCATACTTGAAGAGAGAAATGTGAAATTAGTCCAAAAAATTATATGTAAACTAATTTGAATAAAATTTATTTCAACCCAATACATGACAGTCTAAAAAAATCCAATGACCTACCCAGGCCTCGGAAGCAAAGCCCAATAGAAGCCCAGGTCAGTGGGCTTTAAAATACTCGTATTAATCATATAGTATTATATATACCTGCCGAGTTGGGAACAAAAATAGGTTGATGAAGGTTTTATAAAACAAAACAGTGAATTTCGGGCATGGATTTTAGTCCCCTCACGGAGGCTTTGGCTTCCAAATCGTATCAAAACATCGCTGATATCTGTGACAACCTCTTGCTTCAGGCAATTTCTTCTTCTAATTTTTGGTTTATATAATAGTAATTTTGTAATTGAGTTAACAGCGTTGTTTGAACAGGCTGCTGCTGAGGGCGTTGTTTATGAGGACGATTGGCCCTACTCTATTCATCTTCTTGCCCACATTTACGTTGATGATATGTATGATTCTTTTCTTTTTTTTTTTGGTTGAAACCCAAAATACTTTGTTTCATGATGCACCCACTAGTTGATGTTTTTCATGTTTTTTGTTTTTGCTTTTGTTGTTATAATATTGGGTAAAACTTAGACTCAGTTACTTAGGTGTAGTACATTTAGTTCCCCAATTAAATTCAAACACATAGTTGGATTGGATTTAGAAAATTTTTACACTGTTTATAATTTGTTGGCCAGTGCAACCATGTTTTTTTGATTTAATTGGAGAACCTAAGTTACTGCACTTAAGAATTGTATTATTAAGTTTTGTTCTTTCATATCATGATTTTTTGGTTTTCCTAATTGGGGTTTCGTGTAAGCCCTGTTTTGCAACAATGGGTTTTTGTTTTTGTGTTGTTGTTGGTCTGTGAGCTGGATTTTTGGGGGATTTAAAGTCTCATACTTTTGATTGGTATATTTCAGTAATAGTGCTCGGTATCTGTGGAAGTCGATACCTTCTGCAATTAAGGAGAGTCAGCTAGAAGTGGTTGCGGTCTGGAAAATCGGTCAGAAGCTATGGATGAGAGATTACGGTGGTGTGCACGAGGCTATTCGTGGGTTTGATTGGAGTCAGGAAGTTCAGTGTCTTGTTGCTGCATTCTCAGGCAAGTTTTAAAACTACATCTTACACAATACCGCATTACTAATATTTAGCATTTACATGCTTGTTCGTTTGTTTGTTTTTGAATGTATTGATGCGTCATGGGATCAAAACCCATTGGGCGCATGTGTAATTTCCCAATAAAAAAATGTATCAGTATTAAAGAGTTAAGATTAGGTTTGACTTCTATTAGGTGCTAGAATCTCAATTAACACTTTGCTAGGTGTTCTTGCTGAAAGCACCTCAAGACATCGTGTATTCTATCTATATTATTCTTCAATGTAAGTTGCAACTTGCAAGCTTATAGCCTCACTAATAGGTTGAAGAATAAATTATTTTCAACCTATCAGTTTAGATTAACCTTCAAATTCTTGGTAGCATTATTGGCTACTCAACCTACTTAAATATATAGCTCACCAGTTCCATAATACTCAACTTCTTAGTAAACTCCTTGGTGAGTTTCTATGGTACTGAAACTTGCTCTTTCTTTTTTCTTTATCTTTTTTTGATAAATAACAGAATTGAATTAATCAAATATCCAGGTACACCGGTGGTGTACATGGATAACAGTACATCAAACGCTTAAATTACAAAGATCAAGCATTTCTAAAAAATTAGAACAAGGAAAAAGATCAAAGGAAGAAGTATTTCTGAAACTTGCTCTTTCATCTTCAAAGAAGAAAATTGTATGATCTTTTGACTGTGTCTGTAATGGTGATTGATTTTTTTTGGTTTGCTGGTGGAGATGGTTACCTTAATGGCAAAATCTGGAAAGCTATTCCTTTATTTGTTATCATGTTCGGAGAGAACAAAATGATCAGATTTTTAGGGCTGTGAAACATCAGCGGCGTGGCTCGAATTTCAGTTTGCTGAGAGCATTTTATCATTTTTTGGCAAATTCTCTCTCTTTTTTTAATTTTTGTTGTAGTTCACTGAACTCCTATATTTTAAGAACTGACCTGTGTTTTCCTTTTTGTCTGTTTCATATATGCTGTTGTGTTCCAGTAAAATTATTTATTTATCAAAGAAAATTGTAGGATGGTTTCCCTTTTTTTTTTTTTTCTTTTGGTTTTTAATGGTGGGATCAAAACAACCCTTGTGGCAAGATTCCATTAGGCTTAAATGAAGTTAGTAAGGCTGCTCTTGTTTTGTGAGGCAAATCATCTCAACTTAGATCTATTTGTTTGTTCCTTCTCTTTCATTGTAATCTTTTGGGACCTGTTCAGTAGCAATTTGGAAATTTTTAATTGAATAAAAAATGGGGTTTGGGAGGATGGTGATTTGGCTTGTATTGGAGTATCCAAAAGTAATCAAAGCTAATTCATGGATCCATAAATTTGGGGTAGGTGTATGGTTGGGTGGCTAATGTTGTGTTTGAAAAGAGATGAAAGATGAGAGAGAGGGGGGGGGGGGGGGACTTAAATTGACATATCGTGGAAAGGGGGCCTCATTTGCTATGATTCATGGTCCTTCGGAAAGATCCGGAAAGTTGGAGTTTTCAAAGTGATATGATTTGGTCAATATTTGAGAGATAAAAAGAGAAAAACAGGGGGGGAGGGGGTTTAATGATGGGGTATTGAGAGAGATAAGGAGTAAAATAGTAATTATATTTAATCTCCCAAATTCCCACCTAGTTTTCATCCCAAGGTTGGGTGAATAAAACATTGGGGCCTGGCTTCCTCCCTTCCCCTTCTCTTCTACACGAAATGAGAGAATTCTCCATCCAAATGGAACTTTCTTCTCTCACAAGTGTGGGTGGAAGGTGGTGTTGTGGGTTTAAAACACACTGGACACTTGTGTTACTTACCAATAAAATAAGCATGGTTGGATTGGATAAAAATTATAAGTATTAGAGCTCTCAGGACTCTTCAACATTATAAAAACTTTTAGCAAATTTGATATAATCACCATTTTTATTTATAATACACCAAGTAGTTCCTGTCTTCATAATTAATCATCTTTTATTTTTTTTAAAATTGTGAATTTATCGTTGAAATGAGATCTAAAGCCTTAAAAAGTTTGGTGTAGGATAATTAAAAGGAACTACTACATGTTACATCCCTTAAGTTCGACTCAAGTTTGGTTTTTTACATATAAAAAGTTGTAATTTTGTGTTTCCGTCCGTATGTTGTTAATTGTATGCCTGACCTTGTAGTTTTGTGGTTAAGTGGGTAAATGATTTTTTTTTTTTTGGATAAGTTGTTAAGTGGGTAAATGATATGATCTTTTGGTCTTGAGTTTGAGGTTTGGCATAAATTTAATCAGCTAAGCCATATAATGGATTCTGTCATTGTGGAATTCTATTGAATTCTGTAAATATGTTTTCATTTTCAAAGCACTATCTAATGTATATAGAATTATAAATCCTACTTCTTTGGTCAACCTGAAAAATTGAGATTCATACTTGAATGATGATTGTTTATTGCAATAAGGAAATTTCTAATTTTCAAATATTAAGGCAGTTCTTTGAAATAGAATTAGAATGAGGATAGTATACGTTACTTTTTCAAATTTTATTTACCTTGTAGTTTGAAATTGATTTATTTCAAAAGTTTTGGGGTTGAATTTTTTTGTTATTGTTGCTGTTGTTTTGAAATTGATTTATTTGAAGATTTTATGGATATTTTTTGCACAATTATTTTCATCTTTTGTTACAAAAAACTTGGTGGGTCTTAAACCCATTTCCTCACCCCCACTTGACTCTTACAAGAGTAGATGCCATTTGAGCTACATCTCATTGGCTTGTACAATTATTTCTACAGTCACAAAAATGGGCATGTTGTATGTATTAAATTTTCTTGAGTGTACTATAGTTATATTTTATGTTTTTTGATGATGACCTTCTTTAATTTGATTGGCACCATGACACTTGGGATCACCTACTTATTAGTAACAGTCTTCTGAACCTTTTGCAGAGCTTTACACAAAGAGGATGTTTCACCTGCTGCTTTCTGCTTATTCTACAATAAGCATCCAAGACACTGCTCTCTTTCTAGGAATGAGTGAGGATGATGCCACTAATTGTAAGTATCGTATTTTCCAAGTTTGACTTAAACGGTTATTGCTGCCTTCTTAATTCAATGTATGAATGTCTTTCTACTTATCAAAAAAAATGTATGAATGTCTTTCCTTTTACTAAATTCCTTTCTGATTTAAGCATGTCTATCTTCCAGATTGTGATCTTACTGTTGTGAGCTGCACAATTAGGAATTACAAAGATAAATAACTATCCAAAGGGGACTTGTACTATAGTACCAGAAGCTCAAATATATCGATGACTTCATACACTTGTTAGGTTCCTGTGTTGCTTAATTCCATACAAAAGATTTATAAGGCCTTTTCTAAAGGTCTTGCATTGTCTTGCTGGGCCTCATAGCATGTTGACTGATAATGTGTATCTTGTTGGTTGTAGTTTAGGTCCTATCTTTGCTGCTGCTCGGTAGAAAAAACTGTCAGCACTGTCTAATTAGCCAATCCTAATTAACTATCAAAAAATTAAAAAAAAATACTCAATCCTAATTCCTGAGAACTTATGCTGGACCATTCAGGTGAAGGCAGCGCTTAGAGAAGAATGAGGTTCCATGATTGTTCAAAGATAGTGAAAGTTGATATATATATCCAAACATGGCCTGCAAAATTAAGTTGTTTCTGCAAAATAGTTAGTCACCTAGATGTAATGCCATCGGTTGTGCAATGCTTAATTTTTCAGTAGTTCCCTTGCAACTATTGTTGGCTAGGATTTTTTGATGCAGGCACATTGCTCGCAGTTCCATAGGCTTGTTGACAAGTTGAATTGGCTTGATTTTCATTGCTAATAGACTTTTGGTTGGCTGGCATATGCAGATGTCGTGCAGCAAGGTTGGGTTGTGGACCCTGCTTCTCGAATGCTTACTGTGAAGAAGCAGACTATTGTGACAGAGCAAAAACTAGATGCAACTAAATTGCAGCGGTTGACAGAATATGTCTTCCACCTTGAGCATTAATCGAGTTTTGGAGATTGTATGAGCTATGAATGTCTTTTGCTTAGGAGATTGCCTTTTGGTTCAGCATTGTCGTATATACTATATTCCATCACATACTTGAAACTACTCTAGTAATATTTATCTTAGTGAAATTATTGGAAGTGAAAAGCATGTTTCATTGGATTTAATGTCGTTACTTGAGTATTATGAAGTTAAAAGCATGTTTTATGACCTGTACAATTTGCTTTTCCAGTTTTGTTGCCAAAGAAACGCAAAAATTGTTCAAATTTCATAATAAACGAGTGTCAAACCATTTAATGTTAGCTAGAATGTGGAGGAAACTGTTCTAGAATATAATTTATAAATTTCTCTCTCATTTTTCCCCATTGTGCAGAATTGAAAAAAGTCTTTACCAAATGCGATGAACAACTTGTTCATGTTTGATGAGTGAAAATAAAATAGAAAAGTGGAATAATTTTTATGTTTAACTTTCATTTTTGGGTCAGATGACTACAAATATGAACACCACGGATGGAGGCAAAACAAGAAAAATTCAATTAAAATAGATAAAGCTAACCTATTTAATTATCACTACTGTCATTAAACAGGCAACATTTTGAGTTCCTGATGATGAGTTGAAACCGGCCTAACTAATTGGAAGTAAACTTTGCCTAGTCTTTGTACCATTTGAGCGATGAGTAGATTTATAAATAAGCCAAGAACTAGAATTTTCGAGTTTGATTCATTTATTTTGTTATAGAACCTGAGCTAAAAGTTTAGAATTGAGCTCAAATTTTTTTTTTCTCCTTTTTGTTGTTGTTTTTGTTGTAGTTGTTCAAGTCGGTTTGTTAATTTCTGTTAATTAAACTAACTTAATGAAGATTTATGTATTTATGTTTAAAAGTAACTAACTTAATACCAGTTCTTTCTCAAAAAAAAAAAAAAAAAACTTAATACCAGTTTTACATAATAAATCAATATTTTTCTTTTCTTTGTGAATATTAATGATCAAATTCTACACTAAGAATTTACTAATTCATTCATTAAAACTTCAATATTATTTTTTTTAAAACAAGAAATATTAATGCATTTTTTTTATAAAAATTACTCATACTAACCACATTTAGAGTCCACGCATATAGAGTTTAACTTGACTTTGTTGAGCTTCGTTTGTTAACTTGAGTTGAACTCGAGCTTGGTTATTTACTTATTTTAGAGTATGAATGAGTTTGAATATTATCTTAACGGTTCAAACTTGAGTTGTTTGCAACTTCCAAAGTAACCTGGTTCATTTTATCATCAAAACATTATGTTTTGAGTAGTTATTTAATGTCTTGACAAATCAATCTTATATCCATAGGTAAGAAGTTGGTAAAGTTGTGATAAAATTTTCATCACTAGATTCACTATAATATGATTCGCATGAGAGCTTTTAGCAATTACTTCTTTAGTAGGTTTTTTTTTTTTTTTGGAGAATAAAAAAAGTTGTAGTAGTTAGAGCTTCTACTAGTTTGAGCACTGGGTAAGCTAAAATTTGGTAAGCATATATTCTCTGCCACCAACTGGCCCATGTGATCCCTGGCCCTACTACAAGTATAACTGCAATTAACAAGCCGAATACCTTTATTTTTTGGTGTAAATAGAATTGGGTTTTTTCAACATTTGGGAAGCAGAACAACACAAACTAATGCATTCAACTTCTAGTTTAAAGCAAACAAATTCCTTGGCCTAAGTTCATATACTAGCTATAAAACCAGGATTCATGAGTTCAAAACGTATAATAATTTTACTTTGATGCTTAAAATAACACAATTCCAAGTTAGTTTACATTCCAAGAGATCGAGTACTGAGGACTATCCAGGAGGAGTCAGATATTAATTACTTTACAACAACTTATACAGGCTTGGTGGAGTAGTACAAATCATAAATGGATCGAAACCTCTTTTTCCCAGAACTAAAAACTTGATCTTCTTCTTCGATATGATTGTTGGGAAAGATTACATTGGTTATAGATAAATGATCAGCTGCATAGACTTCGTTGTTGCATTGTTCTTCTTCTTCTTCTTCTTCCACGCTGTTATTGTTGGTGTGGTCTTGGTGATGACCCATAGCTATAGAGTCTGCGCTCATCAGTTGTATTAGCTGCTCAGCCACGTTTATCTCTGTGACTGAGAAATCCATGCACTCCTTCTTCTTCTTGTTCTGGGTTCTTTTCCTTTTGCATGGTGATGATGATGCTGCTGCTGATTTCGCCATTACTACTTGCCCGTTGAGAAATAATATTATATAAATGAGCCGTACGTTTAAATTAAGACTTTTGCCTATGTCACTCGATGTGTGCATATGTATATACCATATATAGCCGTGTTGGAAACCGCCTTGGACGAAGAGTATATATGGATGTTGTTACCTATTCCTATTAGAATTCGGAAATCAATTAAGGGGCCCACCACAATATATTTCCTACTACTGGGTTTAGGAACGCTATAATTTTTTTTTTCCCGGTAAACGAAAGCTATAATTATTACACCGAGTGCGTGTGTGCTAAGCGATTTTTTTTTAAGTTAAATTTTGAAATTATGTTTTTAAGACATATTTTGCCTTTAGTCAGTTTTGTGCCTTTGTGTGTACAACAACAATTTCCCAAACTTATTACTTAAGGAAAAACTCTCATGGAGTACAATGCACGCCTGTACAAAAAGAAAGTCAACTTGGAATAAATAAAGCTCTATCCTATATTATAAAAAAGAGTACAAAAATGGTTAAAATTTATTTTAATCCCTTTAACAAGAGCCTTGTAGCTCAATTATAATTTCTTGGTGTCTCCAACTAAAATATCCAATGTTCAAACCCCTTTTTCCTAACTATTAAATCATTAAATACAAGTCAAAGAAAAAAGAAAAAAATGGGCAATGTAATCAAGATAATATTGATGTAATCATGTATACCCAATTATAATATGAACTTATTTGATTTGACGCATCTTGAGATCTATACTACTATATTTAACAAAATTGAACTTGGATTTGATAATCTGGCTCAAATTTAAAAGAAAATACCTAATCCAAATATGAAAATTTTGACTCATATAGTAAAAACGGGTTGCCCCATGGCGCAACTCGTTTTTTAAAATTTTTTTTTTTTTTTTTGTGTGTGTGTGTGGGGGGTAAAAATCATACCATATGCTACCATGTAAATGTAACATAATGTCTGATATTGAAATATAATGATTATATTGAATTAAATAGCAGCCACCAACCGGTTTTCTTTCTAGTTTAACTACTTGGCAACAAGATTTAGTACCCCTTTGGATATAGTTCCTAGCGTCTGCGTTTTGGCTTTTTTTTTTTTGCTGGGGAAGAGTGTTTCACATGATTATGCACTGTTCAATGGGTCCTGTGCTCTGTTCACGAGACCCACAAGTATTTTATTTAGAAAAAACATTTAAAACTGAGTCCCACAGTACTATTCACACATTTAAAAATTATTTTGTTACAGTATTTTTAGTTTTCAGCAAAATAAGTGGTATCTAAAAACACTCTTACAATACAAATTTTGAGAGTATGAAATATCTTAGATTGAAACAATATCAAATACCTTCTCCTCCAACTATCGATGTAAAAAAGAAAAAGAAAAAAGAAAAATAAAGATTGAAACAACATCTCTACAATCTTTGGTGTGATAAATGTTAAGTGCTTTGGTCTAAACTCCAAGATTTTGCAATAAGACTAATAGGATCTTTGCTATTGCCAATTTCATCTGTTATAAGTGAACTAATATTTTTTTCACTATCTCAAAATGAAACAAAATTTGTGTATGAGAGGATAAGAGTTGAAGGAATGGACCGTTGTCACTTGAATTGCCACCAAAATAATGGCCATTTACTGTTCTATTTCTTTTTTCTTTTTTTATATAAAAAATATATATATATATATATATATATATATATATATATTTATAATGTTATAAATTTTTTAATGTAAAAAAAAAAAAAAAACTAAAACTACATCATTTCGGGGCATTTAACCGTAAATTACCTAATTTTTATGGTGATAATATTATTAATACAGTAATGAATTTAACTTATGTAAACTTAAAATTTTTTTTTGAATATTTTATTATTTTTAACTCATGACTCATCGACCCCGTCCACTTACAACCCGTTCAAAATAACTTTTTATTATTATTATTATTATTATTTATTTTATCTAAATTATAGTTTTGATAATGGCATGTGAGTTTAACCTCAAAAAAAAAACGTAAACCACCCGACCCTACCCGATTGGCATAATACTAAAAGAAGTGGATTGTGACTGTGACTGTGAGTGGAGCAGTGAAGACGACATCGTCGTTAAGGGATCTTCCTTCGAAATTGAAAAGCAATTAATTATTAAAAGTTTCATGTACTCCAAAAACTCCTTTTGTTACTTTAACCGGTAAATCTCCGGTTACCCTCACATTTTCCCCCGGAACTAACCGGTCAACCTCCTCCGTCTCTTCCTCCACTTCTCTCTTTCCATCTGATCAAACTCAGTCGCACACAATGCCAACTTTATAATCAAGAAAAACCGAAAGAGAAGAATTTCACGACTCAAAAAATGTCTCAGAATTCAAACACCAACGCAAACGCAAACGCAAACAGTAACAGTAGTAACAGCAGCGTGATTCCGGTGAGCGAATTGTACTGGTCATTGGTGGACAAAGCTGACAAGAAATTCTCTAAGATCAGAGACTTGCCCTATTATCAACGCAACAGGTTTTTCATTTTCCCTTTTCCACTGTTTTTTCTTTATTACATTTGATTTAGGGCTTTCTTTTTCTTTTTCCTTTTTTTGAAAATTGATTGCAATTGTTATAACATATGGTTACTTAACTATCAATTAAGTTTAGATTAGTATTAGTATCTTGTACCAGACTTAAATGCTAATTGTTGAATTTGGCTTTGAGTCTCAAATGGACATAACAATTTTCATGACATTTTTCGCAACAGCTGATTTGTCAGGTTTTTATTGGTTCTTATTTGGTGCTATTAATGACATCATTTTGTTGTTTACCATTCATTACTTGCTATCTAAACAGTTGTAAAATATTTTGTGAAAATTGTTCGGATTCGATATTTATCGTTTAGATTTTAGTATTAGCAGGTTTTAGAAGACTCAATGCTAATTGCTTCATTTGGCTTAGTCAAATTCGAGGGAGGTGATCTCCATTATTTTATTGGTTCTTATTTGGGTCCATTACTTACGCCACTTTATTATTTAAATTTTCATAACTTGCCATCTCAACAGTTGTAAAATATTTTTTTGTGGAAATTGTTGTGATTCTAGATTTATTGTTTGGTGCAAAAGGATCATCTCCATTTGAAATGTGGATATATTTCATGGTTTGGATTAAATATTACAAGTATAAAGGAGTACAGATTGTCACTTTATTTAAAAATTTATATGACTTGTCAGTCTATAGACGGTTAGATTCTAGAAATAAAGTCTTAACAGTGAAATGGAGAGGATATTCTTTTGTAGTTTTAAGAATACGGAATTGACCAAGTAGAAGTTAATAATTTTTGAAGAGAGACATTGTATTAAAATTAGAGCGAGGAGTCCACGTATAGTGAATAATAATGTGATCTACAAGAGGATGGAATAAAATTTCATCATTTTGAAGAAACAAGCTATTTGTTATTGATAAAGTACTTGTTATGTTTTTGTGGCTTCGTTTTAGGTATGATACATACTTCTATAAAGTATTCAAAGTGTACACGCAGTTGTGGAAGTTTCAACAGGAGAATCGCCAGAAATTGGTGGACGCAGGGCTTAAGAGATGGGAGATTGGTGAGATTGCGTCTCGGATTGCGCAGCTTTATTTTGGGCAGTACATGCGGACGAGTGAGGCGAGTTATTTGTCGGAGTCCTATGTATTCTACGAAGCAATATTGACTCGTGAATATTTCAAGGAGGGATTGTTTCAGGATGTCAATCTCGCGAACAAACAGTTGAGGTTTCTTGCTAGGTTTCTCATGGTGTGTTTAGTTTTGAACCGGCGGGAAATGGTTCACCAGTTGGTTAACCAGCTGAAAATGTTGGTTGATGAGTGCAAGAGGACATTCCAGGTCTTTTAACTTTTTAACTTTCTTTTGCATGCATGTTTTGGTTTTGAGCTTTATGGCTTTGTTGATACTCTCTCTTGGGGTTTGTGTTGATAGCTAATGAGAATTGAAATTACTTGTTGTGTTTTATATATAGTTTTGATTGTGAATTCATAGTTTTGAAAATATGAATAGAAATGAAGGAATCGGCTCTGTGAATGATGATATACCATGGAAATGGTGTCTTTGTTAATTTGACAATTTTGTCTTCCCATGGGAATTGAAATTTTCAAAAGTTCTTTGTTTTGTTTTTGGGTTTTCTGGGGTCCCCCCCTTTTTTTTCCCTCCTCAAATGTACTATTTATTGTGCAAATTCATCTTTGGAGATTGGGATCATTCTAGGAAATGAGGGCCATCTCAATAAAATTTGAAAACAAGAAAAAAATGGTCTCATTTATGATTCTATAACAGATCATGATGCAAATAGTAAAGAGTTTGAGGAAAAACAATAGCAAATACCAAAAGGTTTAAGAATAGTGGTTTAGTTTTGATGTGTGGAATTCTTGGCATCTTTCATAGGCTGCTGTAGTTATTATTGAGTCTTAGTATTAAGTTTCTTTAGGAAAAAAAAGTTGCTGGTTTACTTTTAATAAAGTCTTACTAAATTATGGGCTGTTTGTTTGGTGTAGAAGTTCTAAATCACCTTCCATTATTATTAGGAAACCTAAAAGGTTATTTAGGAGTCCTAGTCCTTCTAGTAGTAGTAGTGGCTGTTTTCTAGGGTCTATCTTGCTTCGTTTCTTGTTATATTCACTATTTAACACCGAACAACCATCAAACTCATTCAAGATTCATTTCTTTTTATTACCTCACACTACCTAAACCCTTAAACATCAAACCCTATTCAAGAACTCTAATTTAGTATTGAATTCGTAAAGATCAGACACAAAAATTGGTATTAGAGTATGTGGGTTCCAATTAGCTCAACTAGTAAAGTCTCTTGTCGTCAAATAAGAAATTTGGGATTTGTAAAAGCCGATAGGTGTCTTGGATTGATAATAAAGAACAATTATCATGGAGCAGATGTCATAAGTTGAAATTTTATTGTGTCTATAAAAAAAAAAATGGAAAAAAAAGGGTAATAGAGCCCTTTAAGACTTATGTCTTGCATTAGATCCTATACCATTAGATTTGGTGTTGATTTTAAAATTTTTAAGTGGTCTCACTATAGATGAGGGATTCTTGTTTCCAAATGCTATGTGAATACAAGGGAAGCATGGAGCCGCTCAATTTCAAAGTAATATGGCAATATGTTCCTTAGAATTTAAATTTCCATGAATCTCAGCATAAATTCTTTTCACATTTGTTTGCAGAATTGACAGTATCCTTGGATAATTTTTGTTTTCAGGAAACTGACTTTAAAGAATGGAAGCTGGTGGTTCAGGAAATAGTTAGATTATTGAAAGCTGACACGGCTTTTATGAATATCAGGCCCTTGAGATATAGTCTTGTATTGGACCCTCATCCTGATTCACTATCACATGTTCTCCCATCTGTTCCATTGAGAAATTTAAGATTACGAGATGCAATATTGAGCAGCTACCATCATAATGAGGTATTACTATATTTCTTTTCTGCTTTCCACCATCATAAGTGTTTAATTGGAACTAATATATATATATATATATATATATTTCAACCAATTTAAAGATATTGTTCTATAGAGCATGCTAAATTATGTTTTGAATTTTCCTTTTTCTTGTCTTTGTCGTTCTTTTCTGATCAGGTCAAGTTTTCAGAGCTTACTCTTGACACTTTCAGGATGCTTCAGTGTCTGGAGTGGGAGCCTAGTGGCTCATTTTATCAGTCAAGCGGTGCAAGAATTATCCAGAATGGAGGCTCGGGGTCTAGTCGTATGAACTACTCCCAGGATATTACTGATCCTACTTTGCCACCTAACCCTCGGAAAGCCATCTTATATCGTCCATCTGTTACACATTTCATTGCAGTAAGTATGCAGAATTTAGTTACCATTCTAGCACAATGATAAAGAATGTTAGATTAGGAGCTTTGGAGGATTATGTTTTGTGATTTTCTAGCATTCACAATGTTAAATGTGATTTAGCTTTCTATGGCAGGTTCTGGCCACAATTTGTGAGGAGCTTCCCCCTGATGGAGTTCTCTTAATATATTTGTCAGCTTCAGGTACATAAATTCTTTTTATTTCTCAACTCATCATTTCCACTTTTTGGTTTATTTGGAGTGTAGGCCCGTGAGGTGTTCATGCCTCTTATGTAATTTAAATTGCTTCAGAAGAGTTGGACTTACTATTTTCATCAACATCAGGTACTGGAACTTTTATTGACACAACAGGGAATTCTGCCAGGAATCTTCAGTTGCATGCTATCTACTCTGATGCAACCTCTGCTTCACCATTTGGCCCCCAATGTGATGTCTTGGACCCTTCTCAGAAAAGTCAAGGAGATTGTTTGCAACACCAATCTGGTTGCTTGCAATTTGGAACTCGCGGAAGTGGAGGTATTTTCCCAGAATTTCTTTGATAAACTCTCAATCTTTTACCATTGACTGAGATGCATTCTCCAATTTCCCATTATTTCATAGAACCTTCTTTTGAGGGATGTCTAGGCGATTCTGTTAGTTTCCATATGTGCAGTAGTTTCCATATTTTATTTTTTATTTTTTTTAGAACCTTATTGGACTGGTTCTCAGTGTGGAGAAACCAACATTTTTCTTCAATTTTGGATTTACTTGATTTATGTAATTTTTGTATTTGATATGTACACCCTGTTTACTCCCTCTGTACTTGGGTGTTTGTTTGTTTTTTATTTTTTATTATTTTTTATATATCAATAAATCTTTATTACTTATCAAAAAAAAAAAAAAAAGTATTTTATTTTTCAACTTTTGTTCATTCCCTCTTACCCTCGTATAAGTGGTATGTTTGTAATGCCATGAAGCTTCATGCATACCTTTGCACGTGACATTTTGTCCTCTAATATTTGAGATGGATTAAAGCTAGCAGCAAGCAAAGGAAAATAAACTAATTTCAAAGGTAGTCTGCTTTGTTATTTTAGTGTATGGAGAGAAATTGGAAAAATATTTAAGGATTACAATTGTTCATAATCAAAATTTGTTCCTTTTATTTTTTCTTTTTTTACTTGTCTATAAATAAACCCTTGTTTTTTTTTTAGCATTTTAGGAAATTGTTCAGTAGGCCAAATCTAGACTGCTTCAATTTGATGTTTGACCTTTCCCTCTTTTAATAAAATTGTCATTCATTTGAAGAATATCTTCTTTAGTTAGTATATGAACAAACATTAGTTCTATGTAATCCTTTAATTATCTTCTCTTTTTTTTTTTTTTTTTTTTTTGTGTGTGTGTGTGTGGGGCTAAAATGCATTATACTCCCTCTGAATTTGATGTTGTTGTCAAATTGATTTCACAAGTTTCAAAACTTACAACTAAGACCTTGAACTTTCAAGTTATTGTCAATGTCACTCTTCTGTCATGAATCATCAATTGTTAGAACTTGGACTGAACTGTTAAGTGATGCAAAGTATGTCACTTTATCATAAAAAATAGACATAATAAATGAAAATAAATATGGAAAAATCCAAAATTAATTCTCTCTCTCCCCCTAGTCTTCCTAATTGATTCCCCTGTTGGCACTGCCACCTCCAGCCTTTGATGATTCCATTGTCTCCACCACTAAGCTCTAATACATGTCATCCTCTATCAACTGCACTTTCCTCTTGCACTACCATTTCTAAAAGGAAATTTATTAAAAGAGAAGAGAGAGTACACCTGAAGTACATGGGTACTTGATACGCACCACAAATCATACAAGGAATGTAAGACGATTAGCTTAAGATATGTTGTAGCACATTCAAGTCTTTCTAATGTCTTGCAATTGCGTGTTTTCCAAATAGTCCACATTATGTATCTCCAAAGATCACCATTGCGATGGATACCAAACTGCCCCTTTCAACAAGCCAACAAATGAAGTACCCTATTACGCATAACCCACTGCACCTGAAATAAACATTACACTAGAGACCATAACTCTCTGCTGATATCCCAATCTATAAGTAAATGATCAACAGAGTCCATCTTTTTTGCACGTACATCACCAAACCACAACAGTTAAGTTTCTTTTGTGTGTTATCTTTCATAATAATTTTTCATTAAGCAGCTGTCCAAGTGAAAAAAAGGTACTTAGCAGGAACTTTAACCCTCCAAATGTTTTTCCAAGGTAAGAATTCATACCTCTAGCATAAAGCATGCTATAGGACTTACTGTTTGGGATTAACTGGGTAATGCCAGGATCTATTGGGAGCTTATTGTTTAGTTGGAGGAATTAGTTTAGGAAGCATGGCTTGGATGTGTGGAACTTGTTGCCGGGTTGTTTGATGTGGACTGTTTGGAAGGACTGGAATCGCCATTTATTTGAGGATATTGAATGCTCTTTGGATCAATTAAAATCTTTGTTTGGTCATACTCTTTTGGATTGGTCTAGGGCTTGCAGTTCCTCACATTGTTATGATATTTTTGAGTTTCTAGTAGATTCTCTTAGATCTAGTATTTGATTCATTTGTATTCTTATGATGCTTTGTGTTCATCATCGTTAGCACAGGTTTTCTTTCTTTATCAATAATATTGCATCCTTAACTATCAAAAAAAGAAAAAGGAAAAAAAAGCATGCTATAGGAATTTACCTCAAATAACTTGCTTCTGGTTGGCATCCAACATATTTGGTCTTCAGCATCTCTTCTAATTGTTTTGGAATAGATGAGATTAAGAAAGTCTGTTAGCATATCCATCTATCACTCCTGAATAGCTCTAAAACCAAAGTAATATCTGAGTGAAGGTTGCCTGCATTCCATCTTGTAACATCATCCAAGGTAGCCTCCCTCTGAGCAATTTCATACAAATCAGAAAATGCCTCCTTTAGAGAGCCCCTTCCCCACACCAACGGTCGTGCCAAAAACAAACATTAGTGCCGTTATCAACCTCAAATTTAATGATCTTGGAAAATGTACCCCAGTCCCTTCTAATATACTTCCAAACACATACTCCATATGAAGTAAGAACCCCTACCAATCCTCAAGCACCAACTAGCCCATTCACTGCCATCTTTTATCCACTAAATTCCTTCAAAGAGCATCTTTCTCTGTTACAAACACCAAAGCCGTTTATGTAATAAAGATTGGTTGAAAGATGCCAAACTCCTTAGGCCCAATCCTCCATGTTGAATCGGTTAAAAAATCTTCCTTTAATTGAAAAGAAGGAATTTAACCTCCTCTCCCAAGTCCTAACCCACCCCGTATAAAATCCCTTTGCAGATTCTCAATATGTATAGCAACACTTGAAGGAATTGGAAAAAGTGAAAGAAAATACAAAGGAAAACTTGATGCATGGTCTTTATAAATATCCTCGAAACACAGTAGCACTCATCTTAAATTCTGAAGTCGTTCTGGATCATCTCCACAATAATCAAGGTATCATCTGCAAATAAAAGGAGGGAACCATCAACAAACCATTATTTTTACTACTCACCTTCAAACCAGCAAGGTGCTGCCCCTCCACTGCTCTATCCAACAACTTACTCAATTGCTCCATCATGATGACAAATAGCAATGGTGACAAAGGATCATCTTGACATGGTCCCCTCAAGCTATCAAGGAAACCACTTGGGATTCCATTAATAAGGATCAAAAATCTAACTGTAGTGATACAAAAACAATGTATCCAAGTTTCCCATTTCTCACCAAATCTTCATCTTTCCAGAAAGTAGAGCAGAAAAGTCCAATATTGTGGTTGTAGGCTTTCTCCAAATCCAACTTGCATAAAACTCCTGAATGATGTGCTTGATTTCAATCTACCATTGAGACATTTATTTGCAATTAGGACTAAATCAAGAATCTGTCTTCCGTTTGGTAAAATAATTAAGAATGGGGGTGGAGCTTCCCAAATATTGTTTTCAACCTATTAGCCAACACCGAATACCCTTGTCAAAATTTGTAGATGGAGCCAATGAGACTAATTAGTCTATACCTTTTAACCAGTGTTTGTAAAAGCATCAAGCGCACATCAACACTTGTCCCTCCTATAGCTTAGGTGTAAAACACAAAGCACAAGCATGTGTGTGATTGAAGTAAAGAGTATATTTTTCAAATATAATTATAATAACCTTATCATAAATATTCATAATAATTAAAAAAATTTAATAAACTCAAAATTTTAATATATATATATTGCCTATTTACTCAAATGGTCAATGCAGTTGAACAAAGTCTATAAGTTTAATTTTTTACAAAAATTGTTTCAATTCCTTAAGGTTCTGTTTGTTTGACATGATTTTGATTCCTAAGAATTTAAAATTCTCATGAGATTGAATTCTCGAGAAATTAAATTTCAGTGTTTGGTAAATCCTGAGAATTGATTATAAAAATACTAATAGTTTAATATAAGTTGTTTGGTAAACTTATATTCTATTGAAGGAAAATGATTTTAGCCTATTTCACATACAAAATATTCACACATATATACAATTTCATCTAAAATGAAAAAAAAAAAAAAAAAAATTAGGGTGTCAAATGAATATTATGAGTCTCATTAAGTCATCTCCTTACATACTACACCAAAAGAATAAAAAATGTTATGTTTATATATAGGATCAAAACATGTGTAGAACACCCATAAATTTTTATTAACAGAGTTAAAATCTGTACATTTTGTAACATAGCTGAAATAAGTTAGTTTGTTATGAAATAAAATCTTAGTGATAACTACCAAGTATATGAGTCAAAACAAAACTCTATCTATTGGGTATACCAGTTTTTATTTTTATTTTTTTAAACACTATATAAGTATCAGCCAATTTGATGTAAAAATAAATAAATAAATCTGGAAAAAAAATTTTAATGTTAAGGTTTTTTATCTTTGAAGAAAAAATATACGTTAAGTAAAGAAATCTGTCATTATGAAAAAAAAATCAATATGATTCACTCAAAAATAAAAATTATCAATTTGGAGAAAAAATATCCTAAGTGCAAGGAGCAATTTTAATGATTCCCACTTAAGCATAATGCACGAGAGATCAAAATTCCTATGTTTTAGGTTAGAGTTCAGAATCCATAAATTCTAGGAAATTGAGATATCCCGTGATTTTCTAACTCCCACCATAAGGTTCAAAAGAACACCTATAATTTAGGAAACTCCCAAGAATCATGAATTCTCCTTTTAAATTCCTATCAACCGAACACTTCCAAAAATTTTTTATATAGAAAATTTGAAAACGATTATCAATGGATAATATGATAACAATTTTGTCTTATAAAGTTTAGACATGAACGGTCTATTCTCGAGATTAAATCATTTTCCCTTCATACTAAGCTTGAGTGGGGTTCAGTTTTACAGAGTTACTCATGTTTTTCAATTTCTGTTTGATCTTTGTAATTTGGGGTTTTGATTGTACTGCCCCCATAGTACATTCCCACTGTACTTGGGTTGGCTTTGTTTTTTAATAAAATTTTTCCATTACTTATCAAAATAAAGTTTAAATATAAACATTTTATATAATTTGCTTATGCTTTATATAGCAAAAGACCGAAAAGCACAAGAATAGTAAATTATCCTTGTTTGTGTATTTTTATTTGTAGACAAAAAATTATATGATAGTACCAATGTTTTGGGTTCTATTCCATTCTGGATGGAATATATTGTTGCGGTACATGAACCTCTGCATTAGTCATTCATTTTGGGCAGAATATGCATTCTGGATTGAAATTGCTTTTATGGCTTTCTTATAATTTTTTTAATAAGAAAGAAACTAACTTTTTATGAGATTTTATGAACTTTTTTTGTTTGTTAATTATGTATGAGATGTTTAAAAAAAAAAATTGTATGAGATTTTGTGAACATTTAGTTTGTTTAATTATGTCTGAGATTTTATGAACCTTTGTATTTTGTTTTGTTTTGTTTTTTTTTTTGTTTTTATAATATTTATAAATGCTATATCTTTTATGAATTTATGTTGGTTAATAACATGGCATGAATTATATAGAATGAACTTATTATATTGTTATTGTTATATATAATGGTAATCCTGAAATAGTACTTTAGTATGTACTAGAACTGGGATATTCAATTCCAATAGCCAAATCCGAAATGGACTCCAGAATTAAAAATTTGGATAGTACTACACTTTAAGAATAATGTTTGTATAACAAATTAATGGTCCATGCCATTTCCCTCATGATTGTGCTGTTAGTTTTGATGATTCACATTTTTCAACATAAAGGTAAAAAAGCGCAACTGTGTGCTTTGTTTTTCTTCAAAAAACATCAGAAAAAAGCATGCTTAAGCGTGTTTCATTAAATGAGTTTAGATCTTGGGCTTTGACCTTTGATGTTTTGAGTTTTAAGTGTGCCTAATCATGCTTTTAACAACACTATTTGACCGTTAAAAGAATCCAAAATAATTCCCATGGCAAACTCACATAGGTTAAACCAAGTTAAAAGGGTGATTAAAGTATTCAGCCAATACCCATTTGATAGGTTTGGTCTTGGAGCTTTGCTTGTTGTTCCTATAAGTTGAAGATTACATGAATGAGATGATGAAAAGTGATGTATGCTTGAATAAAAAAAAAAATTGGAAAGGCTGATCTAGTAGAGCAAGGAATTCTGTGTCTAGTGTTTGATAATACAGTCCTATTTGATTAATGTTATGATAGCTGCTTTACCATGTCATTAATGCATGAAATCTCAAACAATGAGTTTGATTTTGAATTCGTCCATGATTTTTCTGGGACTATAACACTATTTTTCTAACATGAAATAACCTTTTTCCAGGATTAAACTGCATTTACCCTAGTGACTTTGTTCCATTTACAAGAAGGCCACTTTTTTTAATTATTGACAGTGACAACAGTGAAGCATTCAAGGCAAGTCTCATGCTCTGTATTTTTGATGTCATGAGTTTTACATATATATACCATATGCAAAGTAATAAGTATTTCTCTCTCCCCCAACCATCAAATTATATATGTAAAAAAGTATTTATTTCCAAAGTTTAAAATTGTTGATATAAAGAGGATTCTGAAAAAAGAGATGGTGTTGGACAGATTGATGGTTAATAGAAGTTGAGGTTATCTTGGAAAGAGAGGATATTCTTTACATTTTTTAAAATCAATTTTTTTTTTTTTTTGGTGGGGGGGGGGGGGGGGGGGAGGGGGGGGGGGGTTTGTCTCCAAAAGCCATATGTTATGAAAAGTTTATTATTATTATTTTTTAAATGCCCAAATGTTGGCCTAGGTTGGTCTCATGGTGGTGGTGACTGGTTTGATGGGTGATATAGCTTGGATGGCGGCTTGGGGTATGGTTTGCATGTTGGTTTTGTGTGTGGCTTTTTTGGGATGATTTATGGGTGGGTTTGGTGGTGGTGGTGATGTGGGTCTCAGTTTTAGTGGTGGTGGCAGTGACATATTCATGATTGCTTTATGGAAGTTTGGAGGCTATGATTGGGTGTTTATGTGATTGGGGTTGGATTGAGTAACCTTGAGTATGCACTGGGTTTTTGGGTGCTTTTGGTTTGTGGGTTTGCTAAGGGTGGTTGGTTGAGGCTAAACTTGTGGCTGGTGATGGGTTTTTGATGGTGCTGGGTGCTGGCTAGTTGGAGATTTCAGGCATGGTGTGTTTGATGGAGTTTCATGGGAATTTAGAGTGGGTTTTTGATGGAAGAAAAAAGGAAAAGGGCATGCCATGTACCAATTACCTCGTTTTCCTGGTTTATACCATTTTATTTGTCTTTATTTAGTGAGAATTAGATTGATATGTGTTCAGAATCAAGTCCTCAAAGAATATCTTTCTAACATGATCTTGGCGAAGCAGATGTACCAATTGATCTCAATGTGTCTTAAACCAGCTCAAATTTTAATTTTGAGTTCAGCATGTACATCACCTTTGGGCATGAATCTTGTTCTGCTCATGAGCTTTTCTCTAATGGAGCACTTCTTCCATTTAAACTTAAAGAGAGATTTTCTGCTTCCAGAGAAATCCATAGCAGTGGTTGACATCCCCTGGTGTCTCCAAAGGATATGGCCAGGGTTAAAATCCCCACTCTCCCAATTATTGAATTATATATAATAATAAAAAAAAGAAATCCATAGCAGTGAAATTCTGATGATAGTAAATTTGTGTCAAGATACAATTTCAAAATGGATAATTAATTAATTAATTTTTATTTTAACTTTTGTCAGCTTGGCCACATCAATAGAATAATGCAGAAATTGTGTCTTGAAGACACAAGTTTAAGCTCAGAAATACATGATGTAAAAATAGCACCAGATTTTCACTTATTTTTTAAATCAGCACAATATTTACAAATTTTTTTCTTTTTGTTTGTTTTGAAAATGCACTATTTTCCCCCTTAAAGCCACGTTTATTTAGAGTCACTGCCAAACAACTTCAATTTATTTCTAGACTCATGAGAAGTAATCATCATGGTCATAATTATGTGCAGGCTATAGTTGGAGCAGAAAAAGGAGAGCCAGTTGCTATGCTCCTATCTCCAAGCTCTTCATCTCCCATTGCTGCTGCTGATTCCTCACGTCACACAAGTGGAAGGCTATTCACCATTTTTCTCACTGCTCCGTTGCAGGCTTTCTGTCTGCTACTTGGTCATTCAGGTTCTGATATTGATATGGTGTGTAATGGACAACTGTCTCCTCACTTGATGCTTTATAGTTTTTTTCATTTTTTTTTTCAAAATAAATTTATAGATTTTTTTTTTTTTTTTTTTTTTTTTTTCAGGATTTGTTTAACAAGGCTGAGAAGCTGCTTTCCTCATCGTTAAATGCTTGGGGATCAGCTTTGGCAACATCAAACACTCTAAATCCTGTTTGGGCACAGACTCTGAGTGATCCATTCCTAAGACGACTTCTCTTAAGGTATTGTTTATTTGTTCATAATGTTCTTTTCCAAAGCTTGAAATTTTGGGGCTGCACAAAGTGGAAAGCTTCATGACCTCTATAATGTTCTCTCTCTCTCTCTCTCTCTCTCTCTCTCTCTATATATATATATATATTTAGTTTTAAATTTTCTTTAGCCTCTCCAAAATTGGGGGTAAGGTTGCCTATTAACCACCTCTTTTAAATCTTGTAGAAGTGAGAATTGATTTTTCCTCATTTTTTTTTCCCTCTTTTTTTGTGCCTATTAGATTACCCAAGACCTAGCTATACCACAACCCACTGCTTATTAATCCTAGACCCCACAGAAGCCTTGTGCACTAAAAACAACTATTCTTTGAACCAAGTGGAATTTTGACAAATTAATAGGCCATATGATGCGGGAGACGCAAGAAAATTATTATTTAGTATTATTTATGTTTGCAAGTCAATTGTATTTTTATACTTTATGTCCTAGTAGTTTATTAGGCTATTAATATTTCAATTTGGAAGCAAAGTTATTTTTGTGATAAGGCAATTAGGGTTTCCTAGCCAATTAGAACCAGGGTTTAGCAATCTTTTATAAGCAACTTATTGTACTCATTGAGAAGCTAGTTGATATTTTGATGAATGAAAAAAATGGCCATTTGGTCTCCTTTGGTTTGGTGCTGACTCTAGGTCTACCCTAGGTGCTGACTTCTAGTGGTTTTCTCACTTGGTGCTGACTCTAAGCAAGGCTTAGGTGCTGAATCCTAGGTCATATCCCTTTATTTTATTGTTGTTTCAGTTTTGTTATGGTTGTCTTGCGTCATATTTGGTATCAGAGCAAACACTGATCTGTTTGAAGCATCGTCACAGTCAATCTAGAACCAGAAAAATATTCCAAAAAAAAAAAAAAATCCATTCACTGTATTTTTTTCTGCCACCAGAAGGTTACCCATCAACCCAAGCTCTTAGACCCAACAACCAACAAACCCCACGGCCAGACCTGGTCAGGTTCTTTCAAGAAGTTTCTTCGCACGCCACCACCCATTGGAAAGCCAACGCTGCCATCCCATGTCTGTTAGATTGCACCACAGTGAGCCTCACCACCATCCTCTTCTTGATATTGCGCCACCATGACCCTCAATTGCCCAGCACCATGCCTTTGCAATCCCTCCATAAACTAGCGATTCCATCTCAAAGGTAACAATAACTAGCCTTTTATTTAATTTAAAAAGCCAGCACCTTATTTTTTGTTCAAACTCTTCCTGATCATTTTTTAATTTGCAACCCCACAGTGTTTTCCCACTAAGAACAACTTGACCTAGTCCATTTGAAATAAAGAAATCAAATCAAAACCCATTAAACTACCTGACCCAGCTAAAACAACAAACTCATTTTACACAGTCACACAAACCTTTGACTGGACCCATTTCATTAACAAGACCCCAAGCCCAGCTTTATACCCAAACCCTTAGCTCTAGTTTAAAATAAATAAATCAATCAATACAGCCTTTTGCCTTTAATTGACAAACCATCGGCCCCACCAAGCCCACTCATCACTAGTGTTCCAACAGTCAAGTTTTACTTGGTAAGGCCACGGCAGTGCCTTCTTTAGTGGGCCATACTTAGCAAGTCAAGTTGGCAAAATCTTTTTGAACAGTGAGCTATGGTAATATCAAAAGCACCTTATTTTGATGGTTGTAAAACTAATCCACGGGATTTTGTCAACTAGATGAATGGGATGGAGCAATTCTTTGAGCAAGCAAATTTTGCAAATAACAAAAAGGTTAGGTATGCAAAGTTGAAGTTAAGAGGTGGAGCACAAATGTTTTGGGAGGATTTTGAATATTTCCGCTATCTAAAGTATGAACCTGCCATTAGTGTGTGAGAAGATATGAAAGAAAAGTTTTGTGACGAGTATTTGTCACCATACTTTCAAGCTTAAGTATCTACTCAAATCTCACTGTGGTACTTTTCAAGTTGAAGCAAATAGGATGAATCCTCATCTCATTTCATGTCCTCAGTGCACTTTTGAACAATCTACTAAGGAATTAAAGTAATTATCTAAAAAGCTCATGAAAGGTGTTCAAGACATGATTGCTCTGATGAAACAAATGAAGACTCAAATTGATTCAATGGGAAAACCAAGGATAATTGATCACAATGAAATTATTGCTGCCCCCATAGAAGACAACATTGATGATGATATGTTGGTAGTGGAGAACCCTCAAGTAACACCAAAGCCTAATGTTGACAAAGACGTACATGCCTTGGCAAGTGTTGCTTTCAACATGCATGTAAGGAAATGAATCTATTGAAGAGCAGCAAGGTGAAGAGATGGTTTCTAAAGAGAGTATTATGTTAGAGGGTGCACATGATGTGATATTGGAAGCTAATGAATATGCTTTTGATTGGCTTTCCATGGTGCATGAAGACAAACAGTTTGCTAAAGTGGAGAAAATGGATAACATAGTGCTTCCAATGGTTCAAGATAAGATTGTGTTGATTCCACACATTGATTTTGTTATTCCAAAAGAGTTTGACATGGTGGAATTCAAGGTTTTTCTTTTTTCTGTGCTCCCTAAGGTGATTCTAGATTTGAAGCAAGTGTTACTTGTCAGCATCCTAATCTTTCAATGTTTTAGAACTCGAGGTCGAGTTTTCTCCAACCAGAGGAGAATAATGCGGGAGATACAAGAAAATTATTATTTAGTATTATTTATGTTTGCAAGTCAATTGTATTTTTATGTTTTAGGTCCTAGTAGTTTATTAGGCTATTAGTATTTTAATTTGGAAGCATGGTTATTTTTGTAATAAGACAATTAGGGTTTCTTGGTCAATTAGAACTAGGGTTTAGCAATCCTTTATAAGCAACCTATTGTACTCCTTGAGGAGATAGTTGATATTTTGATGAATGAAATAATGGCTGTTTGGTCTCTTTTGGTCTGGTGCTAACTCCAGGTCTATCCTAAGTGCTGACTTTTAGTAGTTTCCCTGCTTGGTGCTGACTCCAAGCAAGGCCTAGGTGTTGACTCTTAGGTCATATCCACTTATTTTTCCGTTGTTTTTTTTTTTTTTTTTGGTTCTGGTTGTCCTGCTTCACCATATATGGACACTCTTAATATTGCAGTTCTGTTTATTGTGTGTTTTATTTATTTATTATTTTTTTATGGTGGTAAATGGTCTTATTGAGCAATAAATAATACACAGTTTATGACTGATTTCTGGCTTAGGTAGGTATTGTTAACACTTCTTAGATGTGATTTTCTTGTGGATTATTAAAATTATTGGCAAGAAAAGAGTTGAAAGAATTTGCACTAGAAAGACATTGTACTTGCAAAATTGATGTCTATTTATATAATGCTGAAAGCAGATATTAATTCGTGGTACAGGACTTGCCAAATATTGCTTGCTTATTGGTATAATTTCCAATCCTGACCAATAAAAATGTCTATATGAATATGATATTATAAATATAACTTTCGTTTATTTGTAGATTGTGTATTGTTTAATTTTATTTTCTGTATGTTGATACTGGATGGCTGCATGTATTTTATTTGTATCACGTGATTATTGTTGTAAGTTGGTGACTCAAAATTTTCATTGTGATATTTAAATTGGCTGCTGCTTTTTTCATTTAGTCTAAAAGTGTAAAATGGTGGCCTTTTTTTGTATTAACTCAGATGTAGTGTTTTAAGCCTAGATTCATCATTCTGCAATATATTTGATGACTTGAATATGATAATGAAAAGTATAGTGATACACATTTTACCACAACTTGCATGTCTCATGTGGTTATTGGATTACATTTCTTCAAGTACTAGCGGTGGATCCATGTGTAAGTGATATAATCTAATCACATGTTGACACATGTGCAAGTTGTAGTAAAATGTGTGGTTGTAGAAGAATTAGAAATTTAGAATGATAGATTTCTTCTTGTGAGCATGCATTTGCAAGTTTCACATTCATACATCTCTCTATGCATTAAATATGTAGATTTTTTGTTTTGGAGACAAATGTCTTAAAATAAAATTTATTTATTTATATACTTATTTTTATTTTGTTTTCTTTTTAATGCTTATACTTAAGTTAAAAACACAAGCTTCGGGGTTTCTTGCAGATTCCTCTTTTGTCAGGCAGTCCTAACGCTATATGCCCCAACCTTCAATAAGAAGGAATTCCATCCTATGTGTATGCCCCCTCTTCCGTTGTCTGTCCTGCCAACAACCACCAATTCTCAAATGGTAGTAATGCAGATTGCAAGCATCTTTAATGCAGTGAACAATTTTATCTTCTCTGAAGAAGTGGTGCTTCCTGAAGATAAACATGACGACACTGATGCGATGTCAAATTGATGTACATATCTTGCAGAATATGAACTTCAAAGTTTAAAATGTGTTTTTTTTTTGTGTGGGTTTTGTAATCTTTTCATGAAAATGATCCTAGCATCTTAGGATGGGTTCTGTGCAGGAAAATAATTGCACAAATACAGAGCTTCCAGGTTGTGAATTTGTTATTTGTGTAGAACAACTGGGTGATGTTGATATTTTTTGAGTGGAGAAAAAAAAATTCAGTATGGATACAATTTCGCCACATTCAGTGAAATGTAGATAAATTAAAATATTTTCTTACTAAAAGAGCAAAGAAAAATGTCTTCCTGAAGGATCAGCCCTCTGGTGCAGCTTCCAGGTATTTTACCCTTTTGTAACTAACTTACCTGAATAATATTTGCTTGATGTAAATGACTATATACGAATCTGCAATTTCATTCCAGATGTGTGGCACTATGGCAGTGTCAAATTCTGTATTAGATATCAACTTGATTGCTTCAATTGAAATGTCAAAATAGTTACTGGAACAAAGTGTGGTGGTTGAGAATTTATTAGATCGGACCATACAGATGGTGCCATGGTGGCACATGAGACAAGACAACTATGTTCCTGCATCCCTTATCAAAAGAATTTTAGAAGTCATTTTATTTTGTTTATTGGTTTGTTGACAACAGCATTTGACACCTGCGGTTGTGTCCTGCAACAGCGGATTGGACACCTACGGTTGGGTTCAGTGTGGTGGCGGTCAACTCCATTGGTGTTGGGCCATCATCAAAAGCCCTAATAGCAACACCTACGTGCAGTTCAATGGATTTGTGAATGTTTCACATGATGCCTGTTAGAAAGGGGAAAAAAAGGGGTACATTTCTAGATTGTGACATCATACGAAGCAAGCCTGCAACGTAAGGTGATTTGAGGTGGGGTTGCAAGTTTTCTAACAAGGATGTTAGGTATTTTTTTTTTCAATTAGATACAATATAATTTTAATCTATAGTGTTTACTTCATGATGAATTCTAATATATGAATTTGGATCATGCAAATATTGTATAGGTGTGTGAACATTATTGCATTATGATAACTTGGGTTATGTAAGAGATAAAATATATATATATATATATATATAGAAAACTAAAATAAGAAACGAGGGTTACCAGACAGCATGGCGCAACCTACCATCATATTCGATATAGCTCAAAGTCTAAGATAATACGAAAATGAAATATAAGATTTCATTCAAAAATTCTCTTTTATGGTAAGAACTAAAGTTATAACATGCGAGTAACTAGATTTCGCAAGTGATAACGTCAACTCAATCGAACTTACGACCCACATCATAGATGCAGCCACGCAAGCATGTACATGGGAATGGAATATCCGGAATTGATGTGCATGTTGCTGGTATTGATGGAAACTCATGTACACATATATGGGAGGACTTCAAGTCCAAACCATGCAATAGGATTCAAGTGAACTTTCTTGGAAAAAAAAGTGTAGTCTTTTTTACTGTTTCTAAATCTGAGCTGGTGTTCTCAATTTGAATTTGATTTGGATCATAAAATAGCATTTATCTCTCACAGAATATTGTTTTCATTTTAGTGAAGCATGCACCTATCTGAAATCATTGATATCTTTAAAATAAATGGCCTTAAAAAGAATAAAATGATATGGGAAATATTGGCCACCTTTCCTCATTTTTCTCTCTTTATTACACAATATATATATATATATATATATATATATATTGTGTAATAAAGAGAGAAAAATGAGGAAAGGTGGCCAATATATATATATATATATATAATGTTCCATGTCTACAAAATCTTAACCATTAACATAGAATTTTTTATATTTATAATAATAAATGAAAGATTAAGATTAAGTAGGTATGATAAATGACATGAGCCTTGTAGCTTAATTGACAATTATGGTGTTTCTAATGTAGACGTTTAGAGTTCAAATCTCTCATTTTTCATTATAACTAAAATTATGAAAAATAGGTATGATAAGTAAATAAAACATAGCTTTTATTTTCTCACATAACTTCTTTCATATTGGTTATCTCACATCCACTTTATGTATTAAAATGTCGATATTTTCACATCAATTGTTGAAAATTTCCCTAATAATAATTACAAATCATATGGTACTGACCATATAAAAAAAAAAAAAAAATTGATACATGAGATTATATGGAATCACATAAAAACAAATCAGCCTTAAATTTCAAAACAATAATGCAGACGATAGTGCTGCATTACATACATACCATGACAGTCGATAAGTTTTGCGCCAAGTTAAAGAGGAAACAAATGAGAAACACCCCTTTCCCAGGTTAGTGAGCTATATTATCATTCCTAGAAATGCTTTGATATTCGTAAGGAAAGTACGCTACAGCTATGGCATTTATCTTGGAATCATATTATAAAAGACAAAGTTTAACCACAAAATTAGTTGTAGTTTAAGGGTACAAACTTACTTAATAAAATAAATATTACAAAATATTTTGAAAATCTAACCGTTGAATTGCATGTTTTTTACGCTCTTAATACACATATTAAATTTTGTGTAATTGAATATTATTTATTATATGATCTATAAATTTTTATTTTGTGTATAATTTTAAATTACAAAAACTTGCAATTTAAAAAATTTATTGATTACATAGCTGTTGATTTTTAATTTTTTTGAAATTTTGCAAGTATGAAAGATATAAGAAGAAAATGTTATCTAATAGTAGATTTGTCAAAATTCACTGTTGATATTAAGTAAGTTTGTAACTCAAAGGCTGCAACTAATTTTGTATTATTATAAATATCAGTTAGAACCTCTTCAGTGTTGCAATCCCTTTGTGATTCTCACGGTCGCTGCCCACAGCATTTGTTGTGGTGCAACAGATAATGAGAAGGATGTTTACATTGTGTACATGGGTTCACTACCAGAAGATCAATATTCACCTATGTCTCACCATCTCAGCGTTCTTCAAGAAGTTCTTGAAGAAAGGTATAACTGTTCATTGAATTTTTACCTTTTATCTATATTCTATAGTACTAATACAGTAATACTGCATCTCTTATTCCAGTTAATTTCCATACATTTTTGTATATGTAAAATAATACTGTTAATTGTTTCACACTCCGTACACATAACACCCATAATTTTGTTAGCTTTGGAATAAAAGGGAACAATGATTTTGATAAGTTTGTGTAAGAATTTACTATCAATTAGTTTTTTCTAAGAGGATAGCATGTATTTTTGGAACAAGGGAGAGAGAATGGGGCCGTAGTTTTCTTCTTCTTCTCTATTCAATTGATTCTCTACTACAGCCAATTACATGGATATCTTGTTTAAACATAAATGACAGCCCTTACACTTGTCCATCATGCACACACCTAGATGCATGCTAGTAAATGACCATATAGGGCACAAGTTCAAAATACATAGGAAACAACTACATTCATAGAAAACTACAAACATTAATTTTGAACAAATTTCACGCGTGATGTACACATTTTTTTTATTGATGCCTATGTTTGGAATGTGACGTGGGTGATGTTTATGCACGATATATGCTAACGAGTGTGAAAGAATCAATTCCCTTATACAGAAGTTCCAATCCAAAAATCTCCGTATACAGTGATGTATTGCTAAGGAACAGGGTAGCCTTGCATCAACAATTCTCTCTACTTTTAACTGTTAGACTTTTGGATATTCTAGTACCACCAGCACATCACGGTCTTGTCTCCTTTTATTTGAATAGAAAGAAATAGTAAAAAGAACGAAAGAGTGAAACAGATAAAAAAGAATGAAGGAGTTAAGGTTTTGACCTTTTCTGTCCTTGTAGTGACGCCACTGAGTCGATGGTTAGAAGCTATACTAGGAGTTTCAATGCATTTGCAGCCATGCTCAGTGATGAAGAGCAGAAAAGAATGGCTAGTAAGTGCTTTACGATTTATTTTGTTATCTCCTCCCCACCCCTCTCTCTCTCTCTCTTATTCTCTATTAGAATTATTTGAATAATTACACAACTAATCACTGCATTTTGTTATGTTATATTATTGTAATAACTTATTTCCAAGTATAATGACAACAATGTGCAGGCATGAATGAGGTCCTATCAGTGTTTCCAAGTAGAACTCTCCAACTTCAAACGACAAGGTCATGGGACTTCGTAGGTTTAACTGAAACTGCAAAAAGAAATCCCACTGTCGAGAGTGATGTAATAGTTGGTGTTATTGACAGTGGAATTTGGCCTGAGTCAGAGAGCTTTAGAGATGAAGGTTTTGGTCCACCTCCTAAGAAATGGAAGGGTACCTGTGAAGGTGGCAGTAACTTTACTTGCAACAAGTAATTTCCTTTCTCCTAGAATTATATTGTGATTTTTCTTTTGAAAATTTTTCAAGTCTACACCTTAGAAAAGATAAAAATCGTTGTAAATTTTTTGGATTTCTGTTTGTACTAACAATACTAACATATCTGAACAATATACTAAGAGCCTTGTAATACAACTGACACTTTCTAGTATTCCTAATGAAAATATTCAGGGTTTAAAATTACTTTTATAAAAAAAATATACTATGAAATGTGAATTCTGCAGTAAAATTATTGGAGCTCGAGCTTACTCCTCGGGTGAAAGTACTTCCGCAAGGGATGATGAAGGTCATGGTACCCATACTGCCTCAACAGCAGCTGGTATCAAAGTACACGGTGTGAGTTTTTTTGGACTGGCAGAAGGCATTGCACGAGGAGGGGTTCCATCTGCAAGGATTGCAGCATACAAAGCCTGTGATCCACTTGGGTGTAAAGAACAAGACATCCTAGCTGCCTTTGATGATGCTATTGCAGATGGGGTTGACTTCATTACCATTTCAGTCAGTGGAGAGCCAATACCTTTTAAATCTGATGCTATTGCTATTAGTTCTTTTCATGCAATGGAGAAAGGTATACTCACCCTTCAATCTGCTGGAAATAATGGCCCTATTGCATCAACTGTATCAAGTGTTGCACCATGGTTGTTCTCCATAGCAGCCAGCAGCACAGATCGTGAAATTATTAGTAAGGTTGTTCTTGCTAATGGAAAGACACTCATTGTAAGTATCTTCATCTTTTACATTTAATCTATTTGATCCTCATCATTGCCTTAAAATGTTCTTTACTTTCTAATTGTGCATGAATTTGACATTCCCACCCATTGGCATCTTTACATTGTTCTATCCACGGATTCTTACACTGCTTTAGTTCTATCATACATCTAATTATAGGACATCCAACCTATGGAGTTCTATGACTTACTTGGAATGATTGTATTCCTTAATCCTGTTTGAACGAATCAGCTAGTTTTGACTGTAGTTCTAAAAGCCATTATGATTTATTTTATCTCTAAATACTATCTGGTATGAAGTGGTGTCCTGAAAATCTCATCCTTGAACATCTTCTACAAATTGTGATATTGTTGTTAAATACTAAATTTATTCCATAGAAACTAGAATAATTTGACTTAAAAAAAAATTTGTATCACATTTTAATTTTAATTTTTTGTTTTCAGGGAAGTGCAGTAAATTCTTTCACACTGAGTGGAACAAAATTTCCTTTGGTATATTGGAAAGATGCCTCAAGCAATTGTTATGGTTCTGATGCTCGGTAACTTATATTCTTTTAATTATTGTTAACCCCAAGTTTTCTTAAACCAGTGAAAGGTAACAATTTTTCTTGTCGTGTTGAATATCAGGTCCAACGCTGAGGGTTGTTTGGATAGCAGTTTGGTGGAAGGAAAAATTATCGTATGTGATGATATACAAGGATTTGAAGAAGCTTACAGAGCTGGCGCCCTTGGGGTAATCATGTTAAATGATGAAAGAAAAGATGTTGCTCTTATATTTCCTTTACCTGCATCTACTTTAGCAATCGGCCAATATGGTGCACTTCAATCTTTCTTAAGTTCTACAAAGTAAGGATTCTATTTTTTATTTTCCTCTGTAATTTTGAAATGTTTTACTTTTGCAGAATATTTAGATTTAACATTGAAATTTTGTTTGAATTCATTAAAATTTTTATATGTTATTTAATGGCATACAATTTTCTTTGGTAAAAAAAAAATGCTACATGATCCTGAAATTAATCTCTCAAGGTCATGTTTTTTAGAAACCCAAAAGGAAGTATACTAAAAAGTGAAGCTACTAAAAATACACATGCTCCTGTAGTTGCTTCCTTCTCTGCACGCGGACCAAACAGCATCGTAGGATACATTTTGAAGGTTAGGCATCATAAATTTTGTAGGATACATATATCCATTTCTTTCTCTAGCTCTCGTTTGTTGTGACTTTTGGATTCTCTAACACTATATTTGATAAACACTGCAGCCAGACATAAGTGCTCCAGGAATAGATATTTTGGCAGCATATTCCCCCGATGCTTCACCTTCTGGTGTTGATGATGATAAAAGGTCTGTGAAATATAGTATATTGTCTGGAACCTCCATGGCTTGTCCACATGTAGCGGGTGCAGCTGCTTATCTTAAAACATTTCGCCCAGATTGGTCTCCATCAGCAATCAAATCTGCCTTGATGACCACTGGTATATCACTTGCCACATTTTCTGCTATATCATTTTTTGCTAAGATAAGTTAACTTGCTATATGTTCTTGTTCTTACAGCTTGGCCAATGAATGCCACAAAGCAAGATGAATATGCAGATGGTGAATTTGCTTTTGGGGTTGGCCATATCAATCTTGTGAAAGCAATAGAGCCTGGTCTGGTGTATGAAGCCTCTAAAGATGACTACCTTAAAATGCTTTGCAGCATGAATATTAGTTCTTTTGGTACTTGTCCTAAGGACGTTAGAGGATCTCCAAAGGATTTGAATTACCCGTCAATGCAAGCTCAAGTGGAGGCAGTCAAAAGTTTCACGGTTGAGTTTCCGAGAACCGTTACAAATGTAGGCCCTGCTGATTCAAAGTATGAGGCAAAAGTAGTTGTTGCAAATTCTGAGATCAATGTTAGCGTGAAACCGAGCACTCTCTCTTTCAAGTCTTCAGGTGAGAAGAAGTCTTTTATTGTGACTGTGTTTGGGAAAGGATTACACAATAGTAACAGATTATCTGCATCACTTGTGTGGTCGGATGGCACCCATAATGTAAGAAGTCCAATTGTTGTGTATACAAATGAATCATAAAATGTTTTGTCATTGCCCTTTCATTTACTTAAATAACGGTAATCGAAGGCTTATAATTATTGTGTATTTTTTTTTTCCTGAATATTATTAGGGACCTCCAACTATTGGGCCATTCATAGTATCCTCATTAACTATAAAATCAATCAATCTCCCCCTCAACTATTAGAAATAAGCAATAACCTTCTGTCATCTATTTTTCTATTACGCTCTATTTGTTTCAATGGAAAACCCTATATAAAAATAGTTTTTCATATTTTCTAGTATTTGGTAACATCAGAAAAAATGAGTTAAAGAAAAACTATCTTTAGTCAATATTGTCAATGCCTCGTGGCGGTTCGACCAACCATTGCTGCGACGCTTGCATGCCCTTGAAGTGCATACATGGGGTGTGGTATACGGGCTCGGGAGCTCGGGTGCTATGAAGAAGGGTATACCCCTGGTGCATGACTGGAAAATGAGTCAATTTTAATTGAGTTATTGTGAAGTTGCCACCAATCATTGAGTTTTTTCTAAGGTGTGATTGGTCACCTGATTCTCTTTGATTTTATTACTAATCTTAGGTTAAGAAAAAAGTAGCTTTTCCTAATCTAATGTGGATGGATAAAAAATCTTGATTCTTGAGTTTGGAAGTCTTGTTATGTGTGGAGAAGGTGTTAAGCACCCCACAACGCTTGTCCAAGGATAGTCCTTTGTTTTGATAAAATCTTAATTTTCGGACATTGACAATTAAAAACGAGCTATTGGCATTAGCTTTCGGGGCTTTAAATGTGAAAGTTCAAAATGTGTCTAAAACACCCTTGAATGTTTAGACCCCAAATTATAAAATTACCAATTCAAGCTTTATATCAAACAATTAATGTGCGGAACATGATAACAAGCTTATAACAGAATTGATAAGCAATCTAAACCAAATATAAACACATCCACAGCAGTAAATATAAGGCAAAGATAAAGGGAAGGAAGATGCAAACACACGGACAACACACGATGTGTTATCGAAGAGGAAATCGAAGTCCTCGACGTAAAACCTCTCCGCCGCCCTCCAAGCGGTCAAATAATCCACTAAAGAATGTAGTTGGGATACATGAACAGCAGAAGACCCTTCAAGCCTAATCTATCCAAGCACCTAAGCCCTCCAAGTTTCTTGCTCTAACGAGGTTACGCCGAACCTATTTCTTCTTTAGCTTCCCGGATTCCGCTACTAGATCATAGCATCAACCAATGTATATTGGTTCCTTCCAAACTGCTTCCCTTAGCACCAAATGAGCTTTCTCACAAACGTAGGTGTGGTGAGAAAAGGATTTGTCAATAACCTCTCAAGGGTATGACAATGGAGAGGAAGAAAGTAGAGGAATTTATAGAGTCTTTAAGGTAAAGATTGGGGATGAGGCAATCTTGTTTTGCTCTAGGGTTTCTCTCACAAAATTCTCTCTGGAAACTCTCTTAATTTAGTGGATATAAGGGTCTATATATAGTGGTGTATGTTTGGAATAGGAAGAGAAAATTTTTGCCAAACAGGGCTGGTTGGCGGCTTGACCTAGCGGCTTGTCCAAGTCGCGAAATCAAGTTGCGACGTAATGGCCTGGCCAGCCTGGGACTTTTGTCCTGTAGTGCGACAGCTGGCGCGACCCTTCAGCTTCCCGCATGCTTCTCACGTGCACAGCATTTGGCGGCTTGCAAGCCGCGAGCCTCCCACAAGTCCTAGTCGTGAAACTCTACCTTTTTGCACATACTTGAGCTTTTCTTCACATCTTTTCACACAACCCTTACAATAATCCCACCTAAATACAGGGTTACTAAGTGCTTAAATTACAAGTAAATTGGCACGGAATAAAGCCAACAAGATGGTTGATAAATTTCAACCTTACAAAATGAATTGGGCTTTGAGGTTTGGTTTCGGAAAAGGTGTGGTCTTGATTAATGCTTCCCTAGTGTGTTTGGAATCGTTGCCAAATTTCTACGATGAAAATCCGACAGCATTTTGCCTTATTTTCATGGTGGAAATCCAGTAGTGCTTTGCCTTAGGTGCATCATAGCAAACAAAACACTATTCTCACCAATCTTTCGCTGTGAGAATACGGCAACGAAGGTGTCCCATTTTCATGGCGAAAATCCAGTAGAGTTTTGTGTTTGGTGTGCTATGGCGCATCGGCAGGGTTTCATGCCTGTGTATACGGCACGTGCCAACATGCACGTGCTAAGATGAGTTGGAGCCCCTTAAAGCATCAAGCACATTGATGCATGTCGCATACATGGGGAAACCAATGTCACTCAGGTGACATGGATTGAGACAATCATGCCGCGATGATCACACACACAATATAGCATGAATATGCACCCACAACAATTGCCTTGAGCGCATACTCACACTATAAGGTCAAGAGCACTTGTGACTAGAGAGGATCGCTCACGTAGACGTAAGAGTCCATCATACAAAGTGCACAATCACCCACATATAGGCATATATATATATATATATATATATATACACATCATGTACAATGCTATCACACAGAGTGGGAAAGTAAAGCAGACATTGCCAACGTTCCAAGGGTATGGCCCAGCAAGGTATAGGAAATGTAAATTAGACATTGCCATACCCAGGGAATGTGACCTAAGCAAAGTGCAGGAAAGATAAAAGGTACAAGGAAAAGAGAAACCCTAGTACATGGTTTTAGAGAAAAGGGTAAGAGAAAGAGAGAAAACCATTTAGGGAGGCTAGGCCTCCTAATTTACTGAACATTTCCATTTATGGGCTTGTGTCTTCTTACTTGCATCCTTGCCCTTTTTGCTCGTGCCTAGGAAGTCGTACCCTAGCTCCAAGCACCCTTGCTCCAAGTGTGTACATGCAATGACAAAGGAAACAAGCCAGTAGACAAGCAAAGAAACAACTAGAAAGAAAGCATGCAAAAGGACAAATATCAAAAATAGCCAAACGGAGGCAAACAAGCATGTTATCAAGAAAAAGGGGGTGTCCTTGGAGGAAAAATGTAGGTTTGGATCTAGTGTCCATAGTTCCATGAGATTGGAGTATGGACAACACATGTGCCATCAAGCAAAATTCCTAAAAGTGACTCGAGGTCTCATGTATCAAAGACGGGTGTGAATCTGCATGAGATTGTAGGAATTAAGCTTGATGACACAAACAAGCACACACAAGGACTCATGCATGAACATGTAGGCAAGTGTGCAAAGATGCAAAAAAACAAAGAGAGCCAAAAGGGTGGCACAAAGCAAACAAGGCAAGCATAATATCATCACACGAAGCGGAGAGAGGTATGCATCAAGCACACCAACATCACAGAGATGTGTCTCACAAGTGGTTATATCCAAACAGGCCATAAGAGAGACGAATGCAGCCAAACATAAGCAAGTGGCCCCAAAGACCAACAAACTCAAGCCCACAAAGGGTACCAAGCATGGCAAAACCTAGATCTAGGCAGGCAAACATGGATATGAATCATAAAAGCAAGCAAGCATACACGTGCATAAAGGAAATGATCCAAACCCTTTGATGTAGGCCAAGGTGTATGAATGTAGGCCTAGACCACAAGATCTAGATCTACACCTTGCCTAAGGGCCAAAACATAGGAAAAAGGCATAACAAGAGAGAAAAAGGCAAAGCCAAACACTAGACATAGCATCCAACATGTTGATCTAGACAAATGAACATGGCAAGGAGCACATCAACGTACAGATCTAAGCATAGACATGGCAAGGAGCACATAAACATATAGATTTAAGCACATAGTATTTAGGCATATTCTAGCCCAAGAAGGCAAGGCCAGCATCATCAAAGCAATAAAACATGGCAAAAAGCAAGTAGACATGATAGGAAAACTATAAAACATGCTAGGAAGCAAGATAAAGCAAGAGATATATTATGGAAAGTAATAAAGCATGTTGTAAAGCAAGCTAAAGCAAAGGGTGTAGATAGTAGCTAAAGAGCTACATCAACACCCTTAAAACCTCAAATCCAAGGTCCTAAGACCAAGGAGAGGAAAAAGAGTGCAAGAACACTACCTCTTGATTGTTGAGAAAAGAGAGAAATCAAAAGTTTTTGGATGTGTTTGGGAGAGAATTTAGAGAGGAAAAGAGAAAGAATCTGCCAAGAAAAGTGCTCCAAAGATGCCTTTTTAAAATTTTTTTTTTTTTATTTATCTAAGGGGGCTGTAGGGGTTAAATAGATGAAAAAGTGACCCTTCAAATTCTGGCAGCCATTTAGTGGCTGCCAGGTCTAATGTTGACATTAGTAATCTTGACTTTTTCCCCGATTCAACTTCAGATGCATATTTAAAGGACTTCTAGAACTTTGATTGAGCTGATCTTGATGTTCCTAGGAATATCTGGCACTAAAGAAGTTGAAATTCCGATGGTCAGATAAAAAGTTATGGCCTTCGGAAGCATGTTGACGCGCTTCAATTAGATTTCGAGATATCTCAACTGTTTTAACTCTGATTTCAACCCATGAATAGTTGTTGGAAAGGAAATTCAATAATCTTCATAAGCTGGTCCCAATCCGTTCTGATGGACAAATCAAAATTAAGGTTTTCGATGCCTTCTAGAGTTAACCTTGGGTCAAACTTGGTCAAAGTTGGCGAAAATCTCTGAGCAGCTTGGGTTTGATGTAAAAGTATGAAAAATGTTGTTTTTGGATGATTTTGACCAACTTTGACTTTTGGTCAACCCAGAGATGACCAGGGGCATTTTGACCTGAAATGGCACTTTGAGTGCTCCGAAGCCCGAATGGGTTGTGCCATGTCAATCTAGATGTTTTTGAGGCCCCATGGAGAAAAGTTAATATTTTTGGAATTTTCGGGGTTCGGCACGCCAATCGAGGGCGGACAAAATACGGTATCTACAAATATAAAATGTATGACTTATTTTTAGAGATTGTTTTCCACTAACCTTTTTTTGGAAAACAACTCTATCTCATAGCAAGCTGAATAAGGGAAGTTAGGAAATTATTTTTCAGCTCATTTAAGGTTGCTACTAAACATAGGAAAATGAGATAATTTTATAGAAAACATCAACACTAAAACAAATAGAGCATTAAGACCTAATGAAATCATTTTATATTTCATACCAAAATTAACTAATATACCTACCCTCCCATTGAGGGGATTGTAAATGACCTAACAGGTCATTGTCCCAATCAAATGATATTGGATGTGAGTGATGATGTTTAGATTGTCTAAGTCACCTCACATGTTTTAGTAACTTGCTCACTTGCCAGTCTCACATATTACACGCTCAGTTTTTGCTACCTTTGGTACATCGTTCATATGTATTATTGGTGGCCTTAAGAAGATTCATACATACTAGTGTGTTTAAAGCTAAATTGAAATATTTAGTGGAAATTCTTAAAAAATCGAGCTGATTGTTTGTTTAAGAGGCTTGAGAGTAGTGTTTGTTGAGTGTTGTAAAGTTGTGATTTCCAACTAGTCTTTGTTGGCTTTAATTCCGTGTCAAATTTGATTGTAATTTAGTCAATATTTTCCTTATATTTATGTAGGTTTAATTGTAAGGAATGAGTGTGCGAGATTGGTGAAGAATCAAGCATGCAATAAAGATCAGTGCAAATTCGCGACTAGCTCGCAAGTAAAGCAACCCGCAAAAAGGCCACATGTGAAGCACATGATTAAAAGCTGAAGAGTCATGCCAACCTGTCATTTCATGAGTACTTCACTAGAAAGGCCATCTCACGAGGTATTCGTGAAATCTTTGTTTGGCAAAAATGAAAAGTGCTTTTCCAAATTCTTTACACACACTATATATACCCTCATTGCCCACGAAATTGTAAAGAGTGTTTTTCAGAGAGAAAACCTTAGCAAAACGCTTGAGAGTTAGAGATTGTCATACCCACAATCATCTACACAAATTTTCTTGGTTTTCCTCTACTCCTACTTCTCCATCTATATATCCTTGAGAGGTGCTTAGCCCAAACACTTACCTTGTTGGAAAATACATGTTTGTATCGAATACAAAACATACGCAGTGAAAAATTAACGGATCTACTTCATTCGCAATTGATAACATGTACAATGTAAATTTCAGAATATAAAAACAAGAGAGTGTACCTTGGTGCGGTGAAATTCAAAACCAAAGACTAGAAGTACTTGAGAACACTTTTAATATTCACTCCAATTCCACTTGTGCACAAGAAGTGTGGTCTCTCAATCAGTTTATATGTATGTGTTCAAGAGAGAATAATAGAGTGTCCTACAGTCACATACAAACCATTTCATTCTCTTACAAGATTCTGTATGTTTCTCTCCTTATAATTGATTATCTAATTGGGCTAGCCTTTTGGGCCATTCCAATTGGGTTTTAGTATGTGGCTTGGAGTTGGACCAAAAGAGGATAAATAAGACTCTAGCTCCAATGGGTCTTGGGCTTTTTTGTCAACTCTTAACAAGTCAAAAGTTACCATTAATTATATTTAATACCACTATATAAATATAATTGCACTCTAGGTCTTATTAATAAATTATATCCCAAGACTTTATTGTACATTCAACCCCTTCATAAAATATTCATAGTAATACAAAGTCATGAATGTAGACTCCCACTTTGAAAATTACTACATCTTAATCCTTAAGTACCCGATTTAATCCTTTAAGTTATTCATCATATATTTATGAAATCTAATTTCATAAATATATACTTTAGTAACTCCTTACTAAAGTACTTAGGCCTAACATTCTGAATAACCAAACCCATTAAACTTATCTCAAGAGAATATTTTATATCTCCATTAAAAGATTATGAATTCCATCTTGAGAATATATGTTATAGTCTTTGCAAATGAAATGCCCAATTTCATCACTGACTTCGAACTAAAATTTTGAGTTTACAAAGAACTTGTGATTTATATCTTCTGTGACTAAATCACATAAATCACATACTATGTATTTCCTGGACTATATGATAATATTCAAATATTCATGTTACCATTATTTTATATAATAATAAAACAACTTTATTAATTACAACATTAAGTCATATATAATGTCATACATAGCATCATACAATAGGATTTAAGAGCACTAATCCGAACATACCTCACTCATTCTGAGTGTTGAGAGAATTTTTGGTGCCTTTAGGAAGTATTGGAAGAAGCCATTGAGTGGCAGATGTAATCGGGAGAATTGCGGGATCCGTAAAACTAGTGAAGACAAGACTCCGAGAAGTCCGTTGATAGCAAGAGCTTGGAGGGCTCAAGTACATTGGGTAGATTAGGCTTGAAGGATATTATGGCTTAGAGTAGTGTTTTATTTATTGTGCTTCATTTACTCTTGTTCCACACTTAGATGAGTTAAAGTAAAAGCAATCTAGTCGTATTTTAAAATTGGGGGCTTGAACAATCTTTAGTGTTTTCATACTAATTGAGCTTTCAAGTGTCATGTCTCAAAGTTGCATAAATTGAGAGTTGAGATGCATCATATGCATAATTGTTCTATGTTTTTACATATTTCAATCTCTTTGAGCCTTTTGAGTGTGTCTCCTTTTATTTTGAATGTTTTTGCTTTCTTATCATAGGCTTAACACTTGATTAGATTGATTGAACAATTTTGGCATTTCCTCGATTCATTTTTGATTGATCAAAGCTTTTTAGCATAGTTTCCTAAAAGTATGTGGATTTTCATCTCTCTCTCTCTCTTGTTAATTCTTGGTTAAAGCTACTCAAGGTTTTTATTTTATTTTTTTTCCCCACATCTCTTGGTAAGTCACTCTAAACCCTTATTTTGCATTGTTCATGCACAACTCATATAGAAATTACGGTTTCATAAAAATTGTCCATGAAATAAAATTCGGGCCTTGATAGCAAAGAAAAAAGGCAGACCTGATGCAAGGATCAGGGGGATGTTTTTAAAATAGGTGATTAATTGATTAGAAAGCTTGGGTAGGAGTAGGATAAAAATCTTTTTGATTCACTAACTAGTGGTCCTCTCAAATCCCATTTTTCATTGACAGGTAGGCTGAAAAGCCGTTGCGTGCTACCTTGTAGTTTAGGGGTATAGTTAGGGTGTCTTTTCTAAAACTTATACTTCTATTTAATATAAGTTAAGCTTTTTGAAACCCTAATTTTGAAGTTAACTGTCTCGCTCTTGTAAACACTAATCACAAGTGGCAAAAGCCACCAAAATGCTCTTTTTTGTCCATAAGCTCTCCTCGCCGTAATTCTCTCTAGAAGTAGCCCTTACAACCCCTTGACTCATGTGGTTGCCAACTTGCTCAATTAGGATCATAAATTTCATGGAATTCATCTTCAATTTGAGTAATTTATGTAAAATTTTGGGAAATCATAGTTCTTAATTGCAATTGAGGAGTTAGGGCTAAATTTCACTTCCAATGTTTGATAAAGTGCTTCAAATTACTTATATTGGTTCTTAAACATCTTGCATGTCTCTTGTCATTCCATTCATATAGAATTAGGACATGCATCAATTTTGTGTGTTTTGTTTTAGTGATTATCTCTGCACCCAGGAAATCCTTTCCTCACAACTCTTCCTTAGCCTTTTATAGACCTGATCTTCCCATTAACACCTATGACATTACTTGTTTCCTTAACTTCGATTGCAAAGAGAACCATGAAAATTTCAAAATCCGTAACAAGATCTTTGGTGAGTGTGTCTCATCCATTTAGATGAGTTGAGTGAGATGTGCATCCCTCATGTCATTCATATTTGAGTTCTACTCAAATTTGTTCTATTAGGACTCCCTTGCACACTTTCTAAGTGTTTATTTAGGGAACAATCTTTACTATGGTTTTTTTTTTTTGCCAGTTGTGTTGATTTTGCAAACATGTTAGTTATGTGGCTGAAAATGAAATATATTAGTTAAGTAACATCATTGGAACTCGAGTTTCAATGTGAAGAACTTGAGACTCTAAAACTCGAGTTCCACTGAGAATTTAACAAAAATATATCAGCTGATGTTTTTCTCCATGGAACTCGAGTTCCAAACGATGCTACATAACTAATATGTTTCATTTTCTGCCACATAACTAGTATATTTGTAAAATCATCACAACTGGCAAAAGAGGCGCTGATATGGTGTCTACTACTCTTGGGCTCTTGGGATTCCCAGAGTTGAGAATGTAGGTTATCTCTTCTATACCAAGCCATCTTAAATACTCTTTTGACTACATTTTGTGATAGAGAGAAGACTTGGTTCATTAGCCCTAGTGTCGCCTCCTCAGATTGAAAAGTCTATCTGGTAAATAGAATTATGAGTCATATCCTAATCTTATTACTTCTTTTCCATGCAAACACTATCACCATTGCAGAAGCATATCTTTTGTATGCTCTGTTGATTGATGTTTCCATTATTTACATTCCATTTTTTGCAAGTCTATTTTATCTGTCTATTTCACTAATGACAAGAGAACTGATTTATTTCACCCTATGTTGTTCATCACCAAAATTCATTTGCATTTTGGTTTTTCCATTCCTCCTCTACTTCTTGTAGTCAACCTATGAATGCCCATAGTGTCTTGCTCCCTTAACAAGATTGAAGCTCAAAAGCACAAGAAAAAAAGTCAAGAGCCAACAAATAGAAGTTTCTACTTCAGAAGCATTGGAAGAGGAAGATGAGTTGTAGAAGATGATGATCCACCCTTACTTCTTTGGCCTTTGCACTGACTATATGGGATCCCATGGCTTGACTACAAATTGTGGTATATATTTAGGCTACTGAGAAAGGAATACACACTAGTAATAGGTCTGCATCACTTGTGTGGTCCAAAGGTGCTCATAATGTAAGAAGTCCTATTGTTGTGTATACAAATGAAACTTAGGAAGTTTTATGTCATTGCACTTTCATTTACTTAAATAACAACTATTGGGCCATTCAAAGTATAGCTAAAACTATATAATCGATCAATGTCCCCTAAACTAAATAGCCTTCTATCGTCCACTTTTCTGTTAAGACCTAATGAAATCATTTTATATTCCATATCAAATTGACCAAAATACCTTTCCTCCAATTGAGGAGGGGATTGCATATGATCTTATAGTTAAGAGAAATGTTATGTCCATAAAATTTTTTCAATAATTTCACAATAAATTCTAGGTGCAAACTATTTCTGGTTATAAATTGGGCTCATCACTTAAATTACTTTTTTGTCTACTAATAACAACCTACCATCTGAAGATTTGTTGTGAAATTTTTCAGAAACTATTGTGGATGTAGAAGGGGAAAATGTTGGGAAATCAACATGCATCACCATATAGGGTATTAAATATGTTGTAGAAATAAGTCTAAGGATCTACTTCAAATTTTGAATAATTCACAAACAAGCATGAATCTGAAATTTTGAAGAGGAGAATCGTACATTTGATGCATTTATTCTGAAAACAAATACTTACCAAAAACTTGAAATCTTTACCAAGTTTTGATCAAACCTTGTACCACTTGATCTTAACCTAAATAACTATATGTATGGTAAAGAGTGTGGGTTCTTCTAGTTGAAAATCAATCTTTGTGGGCACAAATGCCTACGATGAGTTGTCTCTCCTTGTGGGAAGTATGCCCCGACCTAGGGTGGACCGGGTGGAGGGTTTAAATGGAGTCACCACCTAGATTAGGTCTAGGAATAATATATATAGTGCCATTGTGGAAGGATTGATCTTTACCAGAGCACGTGTCTAGAATTTAGGTATAAGGATGGGAAGGTGTTAGGCACCTAACTCCACCGACTCGTGGGTTGTCCTCTACTCATTTTGTTTCAAATCCTAGTCCCATAAATGGGTTTTCTAATTGACTATTCTAAACTCACACACTCTAACATGCATCTAATCACACAAATATGGAATATTGTCCGAAAACCCTATCATTCATCTATCATGGCATTTAATAATCACATTATCCAAGAGCAGCAAGTATATCTAGGCAGGAGCATCATGGAATGTTAATAACAAGCACTCCAAATATCCAAGCATGGCATCAATCAATCGCATTCATCATGTTCATCAAGCAACTCATGTCAAATAATCAAATGCATGTTCATATTCATATGCATGACTTACCTTACTTACCTCACTGCATTACGGCACCTATGCATCAATGCATATTCATATTTATATGCATGTTCATGGTGTTAATTCAATCATAAGCCCTAATCATATAATCTAAGAAAAAGAAAATAAAACATTTTATACTATTGACTTGAGGCCTAAAACAAATATGAAAGAGAATAATAGAAAGCTGAAACATGTATGTAACCGAATAAGAACAAAATTAAGTGAATCTGGGTTTCTAGGCCGAACCTGTAACCTACCCAAAAATATGGCAAGCATACATCAATCAAAACCTAATCTAAACAACCTAGCATGGTTTCTAAACAAACAAAAAACAAACCTAAACTACGTAGGAAGATAACAATGCAAACAAATAGGAGTGACAACAAACAAAAAGAGAGATTAAAGTAAGAACAAGTACTTTACTCAAGAAGCTTTTAAAGCTTAATTTTGATCATTCCCCTCAGTCAATCTACAAAACAAAATACTCAGAGGGTTAGTAAGTTTAACTAGAAGGCTTTGGACTAAAATAAGTCCTAGCCAAGAAACTTTAGTTTAGGATGCTTTTCATAAGTAAAAAGCTTCTCTTTGAATCACTTTTTTGGAGTAGATTCTGTGTGTTTTGGGAAAAGGGGCCGTGGGGACATTTTATAGTGTTCAAAGAGAAGGGGCGGAGGTGATTCCAAGCGATGTGGGACCGCCTCTGTTGAGATTTTGTAAAAAACTTTCCTCATAGAGGTTTCTGGAACCGTAACTACATATGCAGGCTCGTGGCCATGTACACAAGAATTAAGGATGTGTACGCAGGCTCAAGACCGCGTACGCACCCTTAGGATTTTGTAAGTGTTAGGACATATGTGGTACATGTTAAGAACATATGTCATTTATAATTGGCTAGTCATTTGTAATTGGCTAATCCTTTGACAAACCACACTTTACTTGTAATTGGGTAGATCTAGGATGTGTTTAATACTTCAAGAAACAAAAGTTCAAGTCCAAGTATTGAAGCCATGCAAATCTGTTCAAGAATCAAGTGAAGAGTGATGTTCTTTAAAACTCGACAAATAGCTCGATAGATGTATCTATCGAGATTTAAAAGGTGAAGCTCGACAGCTATATCTATTGAGAATTACGAAAGTTAGTTTTTCAGATAAGTTTTTCACACATATCCTAGCTGTGTGTTTAGGTTTTCTTTTCTCACAACCCTAAACATATATAAGGATTATTTTAAGAGCCGTCTCATTTGATGAAACTTGATGCAAAGGTTTTATGCAAGCATATTGTGACCGGAGACATATGCCCTAGTTCATCTTTCTTTTGAAGAAGCTGCAGCATTTGTATGCCATAGGGTTTTGTGACCAAGGAGCTTCTTGACCTTCATCGTCTGGATGAACTAAATAACTTTGCAGCCAACATCCTTCTCAAGTTGGTGTGTTAGTCACGTACTTGGAGCCGTGCATTAAAAGGAGAGATTATCACTACATTACAAGTCCAATTGTGTATTGGGGTAAAGGTTCAACTGTAGGTTGGTATAGGGCCGTGTCAAATTTAATTTCCGCTAAATTTAGTTATTTGGTGATTTGCTTGTGCTACCATGCGTGTTGCATGTTAATTGACTAAATTGATTCACTTAGCTAATTAATTGGTTAATTCACCACAAGGGTTCAATACATTCTTGGCCTATTAAGTGGTATCAGTGCGAGCACACTCTGATTAGGGTTAATCTTTGCCGTGTGATCCATTGACCCTTGTTTGTCATGGATAGAGGACAATCTTTAATTATACCTTATTTATTTGATGGCTCTAACTATACATATTGGAAAGTATGCATGAGAGATTTCTTGCAGTTTTTAGATGAAAAAGTGTGGCAAGCTGTAGAGATTGGTTGAACTAAACCAAAAGAAGCACCGACTAATTGGGATGATGTAAAGATCAAAGTGGCTAACTTAAACAGCAGAGCATTGAATGCCTTATTTAGTGCAGTCACAAATGAGAAGTTCAAGAAAATATCCTTTACTGAAACTACAAAGGAAGCATGGACCATCCTCCAGACAACCTATGAAGGAACTAAGGCTGTCAAGGATTCAAAGCTTCAGAGGCTTACCACAAGGTTTGAAGAGATTAAGATGGAGGAGGATGAGTCGTTCGGTGAGATCTATGCCAAGCTCAAGGACATAGTGAACTTTGCATTTACTCTTGGGGAAACCATTCCTAAACCCAAGATTGTTAGAAAGGTGCTTAGGTCTCTACCTGAGAGATTTCATGCCAAGATCACCACTATTGAGGAATCAAAGGACATTGGAAAAATTCCTTTGACAGAGTTGGTTGGCAACTTGCAGACCTATGAATTGGGTTTGACCAGGATTGGGAATTGAGCAAGGGTAAGAGCATGGCACTGAAGGCCAAAAGCAGTGACACAAATGAGTTTTCAGATGGTGAAGATTCTAAAATGAAATCCTACATCACAAGACAGTTCAAAAAGTTCATGAAGAATGCCAATGCTAAAGGATTTGACAAGGACCGAAAGCAATCCAGCTCTTCATAGTTCAAGAGCCAAGAGAATAGGGAAGAAGGATGCAAGGGATGGTGGTTAGTACACTATTCCCTTTAGGCCAAAATGCTTCGAATGTCAAGGTTTTGGATGCATGAAACAAGAATGTCCATCTTATCTCAAGACTATTGGGAAAAACAAGTCCCTTGCTACTACCTTGAGTGACACCGAGCCTGAGGATGATTCAGGTAATGATGACAAGGGAATCTTGAATGCCTCCACTACCACGGTAAATCCTACTGAGGGGATTTTCGAAGGGGTAGATAAAGAAGAGGACTTGGTAGAGTCTGAATTCGAGAAAATAGATGAACAGGATGACATCCATACATCCTATGCAAAATTGTACAAGGTCTCTGAAAAGCATGAGAAATTGTATAGGCTAGCCACCAAGAAGCTCAATGATGTGGAGCTCGAATGAGAAGAAATCTCTATAAAGTTTGATGAAGCTAATCAGACCATTGGAGCACTGCAGTTTGAGAACAATTTCTTGGCTGAGAAAACCAAGAAACTTGAAGCAGAGCTATTTCAAGTCAGAGCTCAGTTGGAAAGTACTTTAAGTGCAAACCTTGATGAGATGCTTAGCTTCAGAAATCTACTTCTGATCGAACCTTGATAGGCCACAAACTGAATGACCCCTTGTGATTAAACCAATTAATTAATTAGCCAAGTTATTAATTAATCAATATATCATGCAACTGCGTGAAAGCACAAACAAATCACCAAAAACTAAATATGTAGTGGAAATTAAATAACACGGTGATTTGTTTACGAATGGGGAAAACCCTAACGGTAAAAACCCCACCGGGTGATTTTCAGGTCACCACTCTGGAAACTCCATTATTATCAAATCAAGCGGTTACAAGTAAAGGAATCCCAAGTACCTAACCAACCTACAATTGAACCCTTACCCCAATACCCAATTGGACTTGATCTGTAGTGACAATTTCCACATTTGATGCATGGCTCCCAAGTACGTGACTAACCAATGCGCGGATCCCAAAACGCGACTTCAAACACTAACTAAGAAGGAGAGGTTGGCTGCAAAGTTCTTCAGTTCATCATACACAATGAAGATCAGGAAGATGCTTGGTTACAAAACCCTATGGTGCAAATACACAGCAACTTCTTGAGAGAAGATGAACTAGGTTAAGAACTTCGTCTTTTGATCACAATTTGCTTGAACAAAGATTGCTCAATGCTTTTGCAACTTGTGTACAATTTGACGGCTCTTAAAACAATCCTTTTATATGTTTAGGGTTAGAAGAAAAGAAGGCCCAAAAGCATATTTACGGATCCCAAGAAAATCAGATCAGAAAATCTGAAATTATAAATCTCGACAGATAGCAGGTGTCGAGGTAGCTATCGAGCAGGTGTCGAGCTTTAATGAAATTGCACTTCAGCTTGCTTTTTCTTGGACAGACTTGATGACTTCAACACTTGATCTTGAAACCTTGTTTCTTGAAGTATTAAAAAAACCTAGAACTACCCAATTACAAGTAGAGAGTGTGTTTTGTCAAAAGGATTAGCCAATTTACATAAACAAGTGACATATGTTCTTAACAAGTGAACACACATATGTCCTAACAATCTCCCCCTTTGGCAATCCGTGACAAAACCACAACAAACAAATGAACATATGAGAGAAGTCATAAATCACTCAACTCATATTCACTTGTTGAATACAATAAAATCTATCCTAACACAAACTCTTGAAAAACTTTGCAAGAAGAGAGTTTATGGCAAGTAGACTTTGACAACCTGTATTTCTAAAACACTTTAAACAAAACTCATCAAGGCATCTTGTGTGAAACAGAAATAAATAGATTGCATACAAGTATAAGAATCATGTGTATAAAGATAGAGAAGAAACAACACATGAAGAGAGAGGTGAAAGAAACATACATCCACATATAGAAAGAAGATAAGTACAATGTATGTAAAAATGGTCAAAAGACCTCATATACAAGATCAATGTATCTATAAAGAATAGAAAAGAAAAGATACATTAAAACCTCACTACATTCCTCAAAAATATCAACACTCCCCCTATCTAAATGTCCTATACTAACTCTCCCCCTAAGATGACTACTCTCATAATCCTAAAACTACTTCCCCTTTTTGTCACGAGTGACAAAGGGTGAAGTGTCATGTAGACATCTCATCAGTAGAGCTAGTATCCCCATCATCATCATCATCCTCATCCTCAGAATCTGAAGCTATTGGAGTAGGTGGTGAAGGAGTAGCCTCTGGAGCAAAACCACCCATGGTCGCTTGCCGTCGTGTAATACGACCAACACGAACATTCACCTGATACAGCTCAGCGGAGAGTGTATCAAGGCGAGTGTCCATGCGCTGTAGCTGCGCCATAATATCTCCAAGAGATACATCGCCCGTAGAGGAAGAAGGAGCAGATGTAGATGGAGCAGATCTGGACGGAGCTGAACGGGAGGGAGGAGTGGCATCCGTCTGTCGCGACCTAAACTGAGCCTCACTACGTTTTACCGTAGCGGCATCTATGGCACAGATGTGAGTGAAGTGGTCGGACACAGGAAAAGGGATAGAAAAATGGCGTAAGATCCTTGTGATAGCGGAAGGAAAGATGAGCTTATCACGGGACGCCGAATCTAGATGGACATCTATAATAGAAATGATGAAATGAGAAGAAAAATCTATAATAAGATACTCTAGAAGTGGTAGCAAAAATCGAGCACGAGGCTCTATGATAGAGTTGTAGTGAGAGAGTGGATGGAGTACAAAGGTCATCACCATGTTAAGAAATCTAGGACCTTTAGCAAAAGGCCTACATGATGTGTACTGATGCTCACCCCAATCAGCAGGACGCTGACAGAAGGCAGAGATGAGCTCATCTTTGGACACAGTCCTCAGACGCTCACAGGAAGGGTAATCAGGAAAATCTATCCTAGGTACCCTAAGCACATCCGCAACTAGCTGCGGTGTAACAGGAATGCGCGTACCTCGAACGCGAGTGAAAAAGAGAGGTACTGAACGATCTATCTCATGCATGTTGGAGTAAAACTCCTGTATCAGCATGCGAGGGCAAGTGACCAGGACGTCACACAGTGACCCCCATCCTCTACTGTGAATGACAGAGGGAAGGTCAGTGTCGGCGAAGTCCGCCAGAATGACTTGGCGTTCCGAATGAACACCTCGTCGAGAAAAGTTCTCTGAAAATGCCTTGTGGGCATCTCCATCATGGAACCGAAGGTTAAGAGGAGTAGAGTCAGAAGAAGAGGAAGCTCTAGAACGCAGAGGGTTCCGAGCAGGAGTGGATTTACGTTTGGGTGCCATAGACACTACTAACGTAAAAGAATGAGAAAGAGATAGAGAGGGAGACAATCAGAAAAGTCCCAAAACAGTTCAAATAGATCAAATATATTGAACAACAAGTACGTATGCATGAGAATGCATGAACATTTGACATGCAAAGAAAAAAACATCATGGGCTCAGCCCAATCCAATCCTAGCAGCATACAAACATAGAGCACACATCTAAATGCATGTAAATATCATTATAATGTACATGAAATGCAATGTATGACATTTTGAAAACATTTAAGTGCAAACCCAAACCAAAATTTGAAGAAAAACTCATCAATTTTGAAAAACCCCAAAAAATTTCAAAAACTCCCAAAACCTAGGTTTCAAAACATGAAATGCATGAAAAAGGGAGGGAAAATGAACATACCAGGTGATGGAAATCAAGGGAAGACCAAAAATGATGAAGATTTGAAGATTTGAGTGAGAGAAAAGTGGTTGGGAGGTGAAAAGCCGTCGGACAGATTGAGAGAGATCGAGGAAATGAGATTAGAATCGCGACAGGAGCTTAAATAGGCACCTCAATAATTCTCGACAGTTGAGGTGTCGAGAGGTATCGAGGAAGCTGTCGAGGAAGGTATCGAGAAATTTGCCTGCGACAGCTGCAGGTATCGAGAGGTATCGAGGTGCAAGACCAATTTCAGATATAAGAAGCTCGATCGATCGACCAGGTGTCGAGAAGCTATCGAGGAGACAGAAACTTTCTCGATCGATCCATCAGGTGTTGAGACAAGTGTCGAGATTGCGATTAGAAAAGGCATGAGAAGCTCGACAGATGAAGAGGTATCGAGGAGGTGTCGAGCCATCAGTGAAAAGCAGTTTTTCGAAAAGTGAAAAACACAGACATGAATGCAATCCAACATACACCTCAACCAATGATCCACTCAACATAAAAAGCTCTCAAAATCATCTCTCAACAGAATTTTAAGCACATGGATCTTCAAAAACATACACACACACTAAACAAGTCTAACCAATTTTATATTTCAAAAACAAGTCAAGACAGTTTAGAGAGCATACATTAGTATATGTAAACACTTGTGATGGCCAAATCACATTTTACCTGCACATGTATCAAGAGTAGCAAAGAATGTTACGTGTTGTGTGTGAAAAACATCGCAAGATTGCATATGTGTATACAAGTTATGACGATCTGAGATATGAGAAAATAACTTTAACTCACACACAATCATAATGGTTTGATGGGGACTATCACATTTGAGGTACATCCTCTAACTCCCACATCTCCTAGAAAACACGCTTGCAATCATATTTAAAACATTTTAATCTTTTTGCTTTTTATTTTCTTTGCATATTTTCTTTTAAGCATATCATGCATGGGCATAAAAAGAGAGAAAAGAAATACCCAACATGTTAAGCATAGACATTGCACTTTTGCTATGCCGAAGCATACGGATGTCTTTGACACTGCACTTTTGCTATGCCGAAGCATACAGGTGTCTATGACACTGCACTTTTGCTATGCCGAAGCATATAGGTGTCATACTATGATTGGCGGGCAATAGTGGTGAGATGATCATTTATGCCTTTCTCTTAGGATTTTCTAGTCCTACCCGTCAAAAAGAGTGATATGAGTGTTAAGTTTAAGAGATAACTTAATCTTACTCATCACAAACAAGAGCCACAAAGCTCACTTGCTTAGTTGTGCATAGAGATACTCATCTAAGCTACAAGAGATACAAAGTTTAGAAACTTTGTTTCATTGGCCATCCAAGGTACACAAATACCAAAGTACACATAACACACACTGTTTTTGGATTTTTCAATTTATTATTATTATTTTTATATCAAAAAAAAAAATAAACAAAACTGAAAATAAACAGACAAAAACATGTTATCAAAGCAAAGCAAAAACTAGATGCAAATGCATGAGGAAGAGGGACAAGAGAAGGAGATCAATCCATGGAGATGACACCAATGTTCTGATGAAGGAATTCAAAACGTTTGCTGTCAAGAAGTTTGGTGAACAAGTCAGCCTTCTGATCATCAGTGTGGATAAACTCAAGAGTGAGAGTACCATCTTCGACAAGCTCCCTAATGAAGTGTTGTCGAATCTCTATGTGTTTGGTTCTAGAATGTTGAACCAGGTTCTTAGAGATATTGATGGCACTGGTATTGTCACAGTAAATAGTGAGATGCTCTTGACAAATACCATAATCATGGAGGAGTTTTTGCATCCAGAGGAGTTGGGTGCAGCAGCTACCGGCAGCGATGTACTCAGCTTCTGCAGTGGATAAGGAGATGGAGTTTTGCTTTTTGCTCATCCAAGAGACAAGATTGTTACCCACATAAAAACAACCCCCCGAGGTACTCTTTCTATCATCAGCATTTCCAGCCCAATCAGCATCAGAGTACCCAGTTAAGACACCATTAGTGTCCTTGCTATACCACATACCGAACTTAGCAGTGGTTTTGACATACTTTATAATTCTTTTTAAAGCAATCATGTGAGATTCTTTGGGGTTAGCCTGATATCTAGCACACACACAAACACTATAACTAATGTCAGGTCTACTAGCAGTAAGGTAAAGAAGACTACCTATCATGCTTCTATAGAGAGAAGGATCAACACTCTTGCCTAACAAGTCTACAGTGAGTTTAACATTAGGGCTTATAGGGGTTCTAACAGAACTAACAGAATCCAAACCAAACTTTTTCACAAGATTCTTAGCATATTTAGATTGAGAAAGGAATAAACCCGAATCTTGTTGGCGAATCTGCAATCCTAGGAAGTGAGTCAGCTCTCCAATCATGCTCATCTCGAACTTGGCTTGCTTGAGTTTTGAGAAGCCATGAGCCAGTTTATCCTTAGTCGACCCAAAGATGATATCATCAACATAGACTTGGGCAACTATCAACTTCCTATCTTCCTTTTTGATGAAGAGAGTTTGATCAGCCTTCCCTCTTGTGAACCCATGTGACACCAAATATTGTGTGAGTCTATCATACAAGGCTCTAGGAGCTTGCTTCAACCCATAAAGTGCCTTTTTAAGGTACAGCACATGATCCGGAAAGTGTGGATCAATGAATCCTTTTGGTTGAGCCACATAGACATCCTCTTTGAGTAACCCATTCAAGAAGGCAGTCTTTACATCCATCTGATAAAGTTTGAAATTCAGTTGACATGCTAGGGCAAGAAGAATTCTGATTGACTCCATTTGGGCAACTGGGGCAAATGTCTCATCATAGTCTACTCCTTCCATTTGTGAGTATCCTTGAGCCACAAGTCGAGCCTTGTTGCGAATCACATTTCCTTCTTCATCAGTCTTGTTGCGGAATATCCACTTTGTACCGATGATGTGTTCTCCTTCCGGTCTAGGTACTAGAGTCCAAACATCATTCCTCTGAAACTAAAGTAATTTATCATGCATTGCTTCAACCCAACTCTCATATTGTAATGCTTCCTTAACTTTCTTAGGTTCAACCTGTGACAAGTAGCAGGAATAAGACACAAAGTTAGCAACACATTTATCAACTGTACGTTTCCTTAATGTGAGTTCATTCATGTCTCCCACAATAACTTCTGGAGGATGATTTAATTTGATTCTAGATGAAGGTCCCTTCTTTTCATGAGATTCAGACTCTGGTGAAATGGGTAAGTCTGCAGAGTCTTCCACAATATTGGGAGTACTGGGAGTACTTGGAGAAGCAGGTTCTTGTTCAGTAATGTCTTGAACTTCCCTAGGCTCAGAAGGAAGAATTTCTTTGGGGAGTCCCTCAATGCCTTTCTCAGAACTTGACTCTGAAGACTCATCAATGACGACATTTACTGTCTCCATTACCTTCATAGTTCTTGTAAAGTTGTGATTTACAACTATGTGTTTTGTTGGCTTTTATTCCGTGCCAAATCTGATTGTAATTTCTATCAATCGTTTATACCCTGTATTTGTTGTGGGAATTGTTGTAAGGGGTGTGTGATAGAGAGTGTGTGAAGACTCAAGCAATTTGGAAGCTGATGGAATCTCGCGGGTATCTCGCGACTAAGCTTCCCGCGAAGTGAAGCATGTGCCCTGCACATGCTGGAATGCGAAGAGTCATGACAGATGGAGACAGCTGTCTCTCGCGAGTATCTCGCGGGTAAGGCCTTCCCGCGAGACACCCGCGAGACGTGCTGTTCTGCCAGCCTGTACTGACTGACTCACACATTTTGCACCTATCCTATATAAACCCCCATTACCCACAAATGTTGAGGGATGCTTCAGAGAGAAAACCCTAGCCAAACACATTTGTAATTAGAGATTGTCATCCCCACATTTCTTTATACACTTGCTTGTGGTATCTCCTCAACCCTTCCCTCTCCATTTCCACACCATTGAGAGGTTGATAGCCCAAACACTTACCACACCTTTGAAGAGTGTTGTGTGACGTTTTGGTGCTGCTGGGAAGCATTGGAAGAAGCCTGGAATGGCAGATGCAACATGGAGCTTGTTGCGGGATCCGGATAACTAAGACAAGACACGGTTTCGAGAAGCCTTGTTGGAGTAGGAGCTTGGAGGGCTTAGGTACATCGGGTAGATTAGGCTTGGAGGGTCTCTTGCTTACTCATGTATCCCAACTGATTGTCTAGTGGATCGATTTCCGCTTGGAGGGCGGCGGAGAGGTTTTTCGCCGAGTTCTTCGGTTTCCTCTTCGAAAACACGTCTTGGTGTTTTCTGTGTTTGCATCTCTCTTCCCTACTCTTTTATATTCCATTTTACTGCTGTGTTGTTTAGTTAATGGATTAGAGTAGCTATATTGTTCATCCGCTCGCTTTTACACTATTCCGCACTTTATATTAAAGTTGTGTAAAATCTATCGAGCCGTAATTTTAATCGGGGGTCTAAACAGCTCTTGTGTTTTTCAACACGTTTTCGAGTTTTCAGTTCTTTTGTTGTACACCCGATAAGCCTTGCTTGTAGAAGAGTAACCCAGAAATATGCCTTCATCGCTCCGAGAGTCAAACTTTCCCACATTCTCTCTATCCTTGAGAATGAAGCAGGTACTTCCAAAAATTCTGAAGTACTTCACATTAGGCTTCCTTCCTTTCCACAACTCATAGGGAGTCTTTTTGGTACCGGGTCTGAAGTATACCCTATTAACTGTATGACATGCAGTGTTTACAGCTTCTCCCCACAAGTTTCTAGCCACATCTTTGTTATGCAGCATGGCTCTAGCCATCTCTTGAATAACCCTATTCTTCCTTTCTACCACACCATTTTGCTGAGGCGTAATAGGAGCAGAGAATTCTTGAGATATACCCGATCTTATGTAGAAGGATTCCATGTATGAGTTCTCGAATTCCTTCCCATGGTCACTTCAAATTTGATCAATCTTCAGGCTCTTTTCATTCTGCAGTCTTGTGCATAAAGCCTCAATGTGCTCAGGAGTATTAGACTTGGATCGTAGTAGAATGACCCAAGTGTATCTAGTGAAGTCGTCTACCACAACCATGATGTATCTCTTACCCCCAAGAGACTCGGTTCTGGTTGGACCCATAAGATCTAAGTGCAACAGCTCCAATGGTCTGGATGTAGCTGACGTCTGAGTGCCTGGATGCTTAGCTTTTATCTGTTTTCCAAGCTGACATGGTCCACACACCACATTGCTTATTCTACTAAGCTTTGGTATCCCCAAGACTGATTCATGCTTAGATACAATAGATAAATGCTTGTAACTAGCATGTCCCATTCGTTGATGCCACAGATCTTCATTAGGCAAACGAATGCTATTACACACAATATCAGCATCAGAAACCAATCCATAGCAGTTATCCAAAGTGCGAACCCCACTAATGAGCTTCTTTCCAGACTCATCTATGACAAGACACTTTCCTTTTGAGAATAGCACCATGAAGTCTTGATCACATATCTGACTTATGCTCAATAGGTTCACCCTTAGACCTTCTACATAAAGGACATTCGCAATGTCTGGCAGTCCTGGTAGAGATATAATCCCTTTCCCTTTAATTTGTGACTTGCTTCCATCACCAAAGGTAACATTGCTACCTTTCTTAGACTCGAAGATCTTGAAGAGAGATCTGTCTCCAGTCATGTGTCGTGAGCAACCACTGTCAAGATACCATAGACATGTGTCAATTACCTTGAATGCAGACTTCATCATGAAACATACTTCATGCTTAGATGATAAATCAGAGGGAATGGTTCTTTCTCTCAACTGCCTTTTATGGGCTAAGCCTATAACTTTCACTCTTCTCAGACGAACTCCTTTGCACATTTTCATTCTGAGACAGTCGAGTTTCTTCTTAGCAAAACTGAGATCTTTTCCAATAGTCATCATAAGAGAATTCAAATAACTTTTAGACTTGTATTTTCTGAGACACTCAAGCAAATAGTGATTAGAAAAACAAGATATATTTGAAAACAAAGATCTCTTCAAGCAGGTTACAGCCAATGACAACAGGGGTCAATGGATCAACACAGCAAAGATTAAACCTAATCAGAGTGTGACTGCTCTGATACCACTTGATAGGCCACAAACTGAATGACCCCTTGTGATTAAACCAATTAATTAATTAGCCAAGTTATTAATTAATCAATTTATCATGCAATTGCGTGGAAGTACAAACAAATCACCAAAAACTAAATATGCAGCGGAAATTAAATAACACGGTGATTTGTTTACGAATGGGGAAAACCCTAACGGCAAAAACCCCACCGGGTGATTTTCAGGTCACCACTCCTGAAACTCCACTATTATCAAATCATGCGGTTACAAGTAAAGGAATCCCAAGTACCTTACCAACCTACAGTTGAACCCTTACCCCAATACCCAATTGGACTTGATCTGTAGTGACAATTTCCACCTTTGATGCACGGCTCCCAAGTACGTGACTAACCAATGCGCGGATCTTAGTATGCGACTTCAAACACCAACTAAGAAGGAGAGGTTGGCTGCAAAGTTCTTCAGTTCATTATACACAATGACGATCAGGAAGATGTTTGGTTACAAAACCCTATGGTGCAAATACACAGCAACTTCTTCAGAGAAGATGAACTAGGTTAAAAACTTCGTCTTTTGATCACAATTTGCTTGAACAAAGATTGCTCAATGCTTTTGCAACTTGTGTACAATTTGACGGCTCTTAAAACAATCATTTTATATGTTTAGGGTTAGAAGAAAAGAAGGCCCAAAAGCATATTTACGGATCCCAAGAAAATCAGATCAGATAATCTGAAATTATAAATCTTGACAGATAGCAGGAGTCGAGGTAGCTATCAAGCAGGTGTCGAGCTTTAATGAAATTGCACTTCAGCTTGCTTTTTCTTGGACAGACTTGATGACTTCAACACTTGATCTTGAAACCTTATTTCTTGAAGTATTAAAAACACCTAGAACTACCCAATTACAAGTAGAGTGCGTTTTGTCAAAAGGATTAGCCAATTTACATAAACAAGTGACATATGTTCTTAACAAGTGAACACACATATGTCCTAACAAACCTGTATAAGGTATGATTTCTCTTCCTCTAATATTGACTCTTCTAGTACTACTGTGTTTGTTTCACCTACTAATAATGTTGAATTTGAGAATAATGATGTGAAAACTGTTTTAGCTAGTGAGAACATAAACAAGGGTAAATCTATCTTTGGAGCACCCCCTAAACTTGATAAGAAAGAGACTAAAAACCCTAGGGCTAAGAAGAGCAATAACCAAAAGTATAAACAGAAGAAGCAGCATCTCTGTCATCACTATGGAGCTACTGGACATACTCGACCTAATTGCTATAAGTGGTTAGCCACTTAACAAAGCAAGAGTATGATCTCGTCTAGAAACCAGAATTAGTTTCCATCCTATTTTGCTCATCTTGGAGATCTTCTTAATGCCCTCATGTTCCTTTCGAACTTGAATGGTTTTAATTCTTCCCCCTCACCGCCGGATCAAAGGTTCGCTTAACGGAAAGGTTCTTCCAAGATGTGGAAAGAAAAAGGCTCTAAATGATCTATTCACTTTTTCTCTCTCCCTCAATTTTTTTATTTACATTACTTGTGTGTTTTGCTTTTTGTTTTTGAGTCAGTCTACTTTGTTTAACATATTTTTGTTTGTTTGTTTTCAGTTTTGCTTTATTTTGTTTTTCATAAAATAAAAAAAAAATTGAAAAATCAGAAAAATACAAAAATAGTGCGTGTTTTGTGTAATTTGGTACTTGTGTACTTTGGATGGTTATTGAAACAAAATTTTCTAAACTTTGTATCATTCGTAGCTTAGATGAGCATCTCTATGCACAACTAAGCAAATGAGCTTTGTGGCTTGTGTTTATAATGAGAAATATTAGGTAATCTCTTGTACTTAACACTCATATCACTCTTTTTGATGGGAAGGATTAGAAAATCCTAAGAGAAAGGCATAAATAACCATCTCACCATTGTTGCCCACTAATCATGAAATAACATCTGTATGCTTCGGCATAGCAAAAGTGCAATGTCAAAAGTTTAACATAATTGGGTATTTTCTTCTCTCTCTCTTATATGCCCATGCATGATATGCTTAACAAAAGAAAAAGAAAAGTAAAAAGAATCAAAATGCTTTATATATGATTGCAAGCGTGTTTATAGGAGATGTAGGAGTTATATGATGTACCTCAAAGGTGATAGTCCCCATCAAGCAGTTATGATTATGTGTGAGTTAAATTGATTTTCTCATATCTCAAATCGTCATAACATGTAGACACTCATGCAATCTTGGGATGTTTTCACACATAACATGCAAAATTCTTTGCTACTTTTGATACATGTGCAGGTACAATGTGATTTGACCATCACAAGGAATACATGTGCTAATGTATGCTCACTAAACTGTCTTGACTTGTTTTCAAAATATAAAATTGGTTAGACTTGTTTAGTGTGTGTATGTTTTGGATCTAAATGCTCGGCATTTGTTTTTTGTTAAGAGATGATTTTGAAAGCTTAAAATGTTGGTTGAATCTTTGGTTGGGTAGCATGCTTGATTGCATTCATGTCTATGTTTTTTTCTTCTTTGAAAAACTGTTTTTGCCCATCTTGACAGCTTCTTGATAGATAGCTATCTATCGAGACCCTTGGACTGCTTTTCTCTACAGATCTTATTGCATATTTGATCCATCGAAGCTTTCTGGAATTTGTCTCAAAAGCTTCTCGACAGATTCTCGATCCATTGAGAAAGTTTTTGTCTGCTCGATAGCTTCTCGATAGCTGTTCGATCCATCGAGGTTCTTTTGCTGACGACAAATGCTCGACAGCACGTTGACAGATTTATCTGTTGAGAATTAGTGCTTGACAGCTCTCGACAGATTCTCGATCCATCGAGATTCGTGTTTCTATATATAGCTTCAGCATAATTTCTTTTTCATTTCTCTCCAATTTCTCTTGACAGAAACTCTTTCTTTTCTCTCCCGTACACTTTTCCCTTAACCCCTTCACCTTCCCCACTTGTTTTTTGGCCCAAACCTTGATTTTTTCCTCTGGTATGATATATTTTCTCTTATTTATCATGCATTTCATACTTTTAGACCTAGGTTTTTGGGTTTTTGAAAACTTTTGGGGTTTTTTCAAAATTGTTGAGTTATTTGTGAAATTTTTGGGTTGGGTTATGTTTAAATGATCCTATATGGTCATGCATTGCATCACATTTGCATTTTCACAATGTTTCATTCATTTTAGATGTGTGTTTTATATGTTGAAACCTTGTGTGCTGGTAGGTTTGGATTGGGTTGAACCCATGATGTTTTTATTGTTGCATATCACATGATCATGCATTTTTCGTCCATACGTACCATTCTTTTATTTCTTTTTCGTATATTTGTTGATTGGTACTTTTCTGCTTGTCTCTCTCTCTCTCTCTCTCTCTTTCTTTCTTTTGGATAGTCTGCGCACGGTACCCAAGTGCAAATTCGCTCCGTCCCAGAATCCTCTTCTTTTCGGGGCATCTTCTTCTTTTGATTCTACTCCTCTTCATGTTTGGTTCCATGATGAGAAGGCCCGTCAGGACTTCTCAAAGAACTTTTCTAGACGTGGCATTCATTCGGAATGCTAGGTCATTCTTTCTGACTTCTTCGATACTAATCTACCCATTGTCATTCGCAGTAGGGGTTGGGAATCCCTTTGTGATATCCTGGTCAGTTGTCCCTTTGTGATTATACATGAGTTTTACTCCAATATGCACGGATTTGATTATTCCATACCTCGCTTTCTCACTTATGTTCGAGGTATACATATTGTAGTCACACTGGAGCTTATCTCTGATGTGCTACACGTCCCAAGGGTATCGCATCCTGATTACCCTAGTTGTCCTCGACTGTGGATTATGTCCAAAGATGAACTCATGTCTCTCTTCTGTAAGACACCTTCATCTTGGGGTGATCGTCAAAACACCTCTTGCTCGGGCTTTGCAAAAGGTCCAAGGTTCTTGAATATGGTGATGACATTTGTTTTACACCCCTTGTCTCACTATAATTCTATTACTGAGCCTCATGCTCGATTGTTGTTATCCCTCCTTGAGGGGCTTACCATTGATTTTCTCTCTCATTTCATACTCTTCCTTATAGATGTCTATAAGGATACAGCGACTCGTGATAAGCTTATTTTTCCTTCTACTATCACAAGAATCATTCGCCATGCCTATGTGTCCTAGAGTCTGCTCACTTCACCATCATGGGTGCCAATAGTGGAGCGTTTGTTAGATGAAGTGAGGCTCAGCTTCAACCGAAGCGGCCATGGACCGAGATGGCGATTCCGCTAGCCTTTTCTGCTCCATCTAACTCTGCTCCTTCTTCTTCCGTGGGTGGTGTGACTCTCAAGGCCATTATGGCTCAGCTTGAGCGCATGGATGCTCGCCTTGACACTCTCAGTGATGAGTTGTGTCAGGTGAACACCCGTGTTGGTTGTATCACACGACGACAGGTTGTCATGGGTGGCTTCACCGCGTCTTCATCTCCATCTCCACAGGCTTCAGAGGATGATGGCGATGATGATGGCTCCAGTGATGATGATGCTGATGAGGATGATGATGCTAGCTTTTTTGGTAACGAGGAGATGACTGCTTCTCAGTGACTTGCCCTTTGTCATTCGTGACAAAAAGGGGGAGTAGTTTTGGGTATGAGAGTAGTCACATACTTAGGGGGAGAGTTTGTATAGGGCTTTTTGTTAGGGGGAGTGATTTTTGTTTATGAGGGATGAAGTGAGGATTTTTGTATCTTTTCTTTTCTTTATCTTTTAGATACTTTGTCTCTTGTACATTGGTCTTGTGACCACTTAGTGATAGCAAACCTTATATTCTTTTTGATATATATTTGATGAGGTTGTTATTACATTTTTCACCTATCTCTTCATGTGTTGTTTCTTTTCTCTCTTTATACACATGCTTTTTATTTATTGTATGCAATTTTTTATTTTTGTTTCGCACTATGATGCCTTCATGAGTTTTGTTTAAAGTGTTTTAGAAATATAGGTTGTCAAAATATTCCATGCCATGAACTCTCTTCTTACAAAGTTTTTCAAGAGTTTATGTTAGGGTAGATTTTATTGTATTCAACAAGTGAGTATGAGTTGAGTGATTTATGACTTCTCTCACATTTCATTTGTTTTTTAGGTTTTGTTACGGATTGCCAAAGGGGGAGATTGTTAGGACATGTGTGGAACATGTTAAGAACATATGTCATTTGTAATTGGCTAATCCTTTGAAAACACACTTTATTTTGCAATTGGGTAGATCTAGGATGTGTTTAATACTTTAAGGAAAAAGAGTTCAAGTCCAAGTATTGAAACCATGCAAATCTGTCCAAGAATCAAGTGAAGAAGTGCTATTCTTTAAAACTCAACAGATAGCTCGATAGATATATCTATCGAGATTGAAAAGGTGAAGCTTGATAGATAAGCTTGACAGCTGTATCTATTGAGAATTACAAAAATAAGTTTTTTAGATATGTTTTTCACGCATATCCAAGCTATGTATTTAGGTTTTCTTTTCTCACAATCCTAAACATATATAAGGATTAATTTAAGGGCCGTCTCACTTGATGAAACTTGATGCAAAGGTTTTATGCAAGCATATTGTGATTGGAGATATATGCCCTAGTTCATCTTTCTCTTTAAGAAGCTGCTGCGTTCGTACGTCGTAGGGTTTTGTGACCAAGGAGCTTCTTGATCTTCATCGTCTGGATGAATTGAAGAACTTTGCAGCCAACATCCTTCTCAAGTTAGTGTGTTAGTCATGTACTGGGATCCGTGCATTGATTGGTTAGTCATGTACTTGGAGCCATGCATTAAAAGGAGAGATTGTCACTAAATTACAAGTCCAATTATGTATTGGGGTAAGAGTTCAACTGTAGGTTGGTATAAGGTACTGAGATTCTTTTTTCTTGTAACTGCTTGTTTTGATAATAGTGGATTCTCGGGAGTGGTGATCTTAAATTCACCCGGTGGGGTTTTGCCTCGGTGGTTTTTCCCATTCGTAAACAAATCACCTGTGTCAAATTTAATTTCCGCTGCATTTAGTTGTTTAGTGATTTGTTTGTGCTACCATGCGTATTGCATGTTAGTTGACTAAATTAATTCACTTGGCTAATTAATTGGTTAATTCACCATAAGGGGTCAATACATTCTAGGCCTATCAGTAAGGATTTTCATCTTTTTTAAAGAATTTTTCAACTAATGTATTTCCATAGCTAGGCCCTAAATTAACCCTAGACCTCCTAGTGTTATCATTAATGGGGAACGGGGCTCGAGTCATAAAGGGGTATAAAATGAGGTGTTTACAGTTGCTCTTCTTTTGATTCATGAGCTTTGCTAATGGAATCAAAAGAAAAAGAGACAAAACATTTTATTTCGACGTATGGCTCAGGCCCAACCCATGCACACAGTGCTCTTACGGGCTAAAAGGATATATATATATATATATAAAGTTCTTTTTCTCGTACTTTTAACTCATCTGGGTTTGGGGCAAGACAACCATCCTAAATTAACTAATATATATTTTTGAACACTTTCTACTTTTGGAAAATCTCGTAATATTGTGCCAACGTAAGTCTTGAGAGTTGAGACCTTAGAATACACTTCACTAAGGCCATGTTTGGTAGACTGTAATAGACATTGTAATGTAATAGTTATTACTATGATTTAGTTATTCTATGGTTTGGTTATATTTTTAGGATAAAATTTGGCTACAAATTTGGTTGTAGCCTAAAGTTACAACTCCTACTTAAAAAATTAACATGACTACATATTTTGAAAATCTAATTGTTGAATTGCATGTTCTTAGTGTTCTCAATACACATGTAAAATTTCATGTCAATTGGTTTTTATTTACTATTCAATTTATAAACTTAATTTCTATGCATAATTTTAGACTAAAAAAAATTTGAAATTTAACATTTGAGTGATAACATAGCTATTGATCTTTAATATTTTGGAATTTTGCAAACATGGAGGATATAAGAAGAAAATGTAATCTAATGATGAAGTTATCAAAATTCACGTCTAATAAAAAGATATTAACTGAATTGTAGTCTTAGGTTACAGCCGAGTTTTTTGCCAAATTTTGTCCCTGTTTTTATTACAAGGATTAATCATTCCTTATGAATAATTATCTTTAAAATGAGGAATAATCTCATCTCTCTCAAAAATTTAAAAAATATTATTTTTTAGGAAATATAATTGTATGAGTAAGATGTTTCCTAAAATAGATCTTAAGTTTTATTTAATTTTTTTTTTTTGAGAATCATCTTAAGTTTTATTTTAATGTTACAACTAATAACCAAACTTATAGATACCAAACTTATGAATATGTTTAGTTATTCTATTACAAAAAATTTTATTTTTAGAAATAAAGAATTGTATCCTCATTCAGTGTATCAAATATGCCCTAATTTAATACATATATTTTTAAGAATTAAGTACAAAAATTTAGTCCCTAGCCTTTTTGCTGTATGTCAATTTGAAATGTTAGGGACCAAATTGAAATATAGTGAAAATGTTAGGGACTAAATTTATACTTTACCCTATTTTTCATTAAATTTAAAATTTATTCTAAATATTAACTCTCCATTAAAGTTATAACATATCATATTTCTTTAAATGCTAGAATATATAGTTCCATATATAACATGATCATAATAAATGCGTAGTCCATAGTGCTACAATCTACAGTTCTATATACAAATACAATCATAACAAATACCAATTAATAACTATCATAATTATTTTCTATCATTCTTTCAAAAAAAAAAAAATATCATAAGTATTAAATTTCATATTTAGAAAAATAAAAGGGAGAATAAATCATATAGGGTTATTTTTCCATGCAGTGTATCCAAGAGTTAGACCCTTTTGAATATACACCACTGTCAGTTTCTTTAAAACCTTCTCCTCTCTATGTGTGTGTGTGTGTGTGTGTGTGTTAAAATACTTAATATTCTTAAAAGGAAAAACAGTAAGTTAATCCCACATTGGAAAATAAGTGTGAGCTAAAGAGGTTTAAAGCCTGTGCTGTATATCTAAGAGTTAGGTCCTTTTGGATATACATCATTTGTCAGTTTCTTTAAGATCTTTTTCCCTTTCCTCGTGTGTGTGTGTGTGTTAAAATACTTAGTATTCTCAAAAGAAAAAACAGTGGGTTAATCCTACATTGGAAAATGAGTCCCAGTTTAATAGGTTTAAAGTCTGTACTGTGTATCAAAGAGTTAGATCCTTTTAGATATACACCACTGTCAGTTTCTTTAAGAACTTCTCTCCTCTCTCCGTGTGTGTGTTAAAATACTTAGTATTCTTTAAAAAAAAAAAAAACTAATATATATATATATATATATATATATGTTAAGTGGTTGCCCAAAATTTTTATTATAATTTAAATATTAAGGAAATAAAATTATTGATGAATAGAAATAAATAATAATAATAAAAAAAATCTCCTTAAAACCTTCTCTTAGGTGGAAGGTTAAGTGAAAGAATATCCAGAAAATAAGTACGTCCAAGTACACTAAGAATTTGATAACAAATTTCACATTTGTTGAGGTGACAATCTATAATTAGTGTGCCATAAAATGATGATAATGGTAACTAGATAAGAATGATGTTAATTGATACAGAGTAAGTCTAAGTACACGAAGACTTTGACAACAAATTTCACACTTGTTAAGGTGACAATTTGTAAATTGTGTGCTATAAAATAATGATAGTGGTGGTCCAAATGAGAATGATGTCACCAGCAATTTTATTCAACCAAATTTTTTTTTTTTTGGAGAAAAATATTTAATCAACTTAATAAGTTGTGAAAGGAGTTATGAAATTTGTTGTGTTTGTAGCATTTTTCATTAATACATTGACCTAAATGCAAAGTTTTGATAAGGTAAAAGACTAAATAAAGAGATTTCTCTTTCCTTCTCAAGGAATGTCACTTGTCCAAACTTAGACCACCATGGCTACTGTTCTCAATATAGATAGATAAATAAATAAGGGCACATAATGGGAAAATATAATACTGGGTAATAACTTATTATTTTAAATTACTATTCATATATTTCTCAAAAAAAGAAAAAGAAAAAGGATTACATTCATATGATTCTTAAATTTTAAAAAGTGAAAAAGGCCTACTATTTAAATGATCACGTTAAAAGAAGAGGTAAATTCACAAATTATCAATCTCATTTATTTAGTCAGATTTTGTAATTTGTACCCATTGGGAAAAAGACTCAATCCTTCGACTAATGTGAGCATGTCTTGTTCTAAGTTTCTAACGTAAAGAATAATTTTAAAAATGAAACATTTTTGCTGAAACTGAAAACTGAAAACTGAAAATACTGTAGCAAAATAATTTTTAAATGTATGAATAGTGCTGTGGGACCCATTTTTAATATTTTTTTTTGAATAAAGTGGCTGTGGGTCTTATGAACAGTGCATGAACAGTGCTGCTAGAGTAGTGAACAGTACTGCTGCAGGTGTGAACAGTGACAATGGTCTCCCTAAAACGTGTGAAACAAAAAAAAAGGAAGGGGGGGGGGAACACTAAAGAGTAAAACGCAGACGCCCAACGTGAATCCAAACCCACAATAAGACAAAAAAGTTTATGGTAAAAGATAAGTTACATACATACGATAGATTTATTCAAAAACAAATTGAAAGATATGTATGATATATCTGAGTTACGTACATATGATAGATTTATTCAAAAAAGAGAGAAAAAAGAATGAAAGATATGTATGATATATATGGAAAAAATAAAAGATAAGTTACATACATATGATAGATTTATTCAAAAAAAGAATGAAAAATATTTAAGATAGATATGGAAAAAAATAAAAGATAAGTTACATACATATAATAGATTTATTCAAAAAAAAGAATGAAAGATATATATATATATATATATATATATTTTATAGAATCAGAATGAAAGATATGGAAAAAATAAAAGATAAGTTACATACATATGATAGATTTATTCAAAATCAGAATGAAAGATACTATGTATGATATATATGGAAAAAATAAAAGATAAGTTACATACATATGATAGATTTATTCAAAAAAAAAAAAAAAAGAATGGAAGAAATTATATATATGGAAAAGATAAGAAAATAAGTATGATGTATTATTTAAAAAATTAAAAGAAACTTGTTAAAATTCAACTCAACTTTCTTATGCCGCTACATTTTTTAAATCCAAATCAAATTCATCTTTCTAAAAACAAAAACAAAAAAAAAAAAAAAAAAAAAAAAGAAAGTAAAAGAAAAAAAAAAAAAATCGTCTTTCTCATTTTACTATAACCCAATGACCGAGTTGGAGTAGTGGACCAATATTTTAACTAAAATAACTCCAAAAAAAAAAAAAAAAAAAAAAACTTTAAAAAACACACACACACACACTCATATTGCCCCTATCCCTCCACTGATTTTTTTTCCTAGTCATTCTATGGGCTTTTACATAATTTCACGCACTAAGTTTTTGCTAGAAACTCAAAATTTAAATATATTTTTTTTATAAGAAACAAAATTTAAATATTAAGACAAATAAAGAAAAAAAAAGTTAAATTCTAAATATTTTTTTAAAAGCAATTTAGGCAATAAGGTGATATACAAGCACAATATAATTTGGTTACTAACATGATGCGAAAAATATAATTTGGTTACTAACAATATATATATAGTTCAAAGTCTAACATGATGCGAAAAATACTACTGCGCACTCTTGGTGCGGTGATCACTCCACAAGTATAAGTGCTTGTAAGGTGTGGGAGGTAAGAGCCGGGGTTCAAGTCTCCAAGAGAGAGATTCTCACACATATACACTTAGATTAGGTTAGAGTAGAAATTTTATCTTGTATAAAAAAAAAAAATGCGAAAAATGAAATATTCTTGCTTTAAGAAATTGATTTGCATAACACTTGATCATTTATCTCTCACATCAAATATTATTTTCATTTACTTGAAGCACAATTTATTTGAATCATTTATATCATTGGAATAAATAGCCTTAAAGACTTAAAAGTACAATATATTTTGGTTGCCTTCCTCATTTTTCACTCTTTGTTATATATGATTACATTCGATCATTGTCAAAATTCAATAATATATGGCTCATTATGGAGCTTGTGGATGAGTTTTCCATAATTCGTTTAGCAAACAAGATCATGGAGGATTGCGCGGTACATATATATATTTTGTTTTGTACCCATATATCTACTTAATCTTCATTAATTATTTATATAAAATAATTTATTTAATATATATTTTATAATAATAAATTAATGGTTAAAATTAGTTTATATATATCCTAAAATGATCATCTCTATATATTAAGATGATTCAGAAATTTTATCATAAAAAAGAAAAAAAGAAAAAAGAAGAGGGTTCAGAAAATTAGTTATTACTTCAAAAATGTCAAAAATACCTCTAATCGAATTAGATTTTTTTTTTTTTGAGAAACTAGGCTATCAATAGCCTGGGCTTTTATTCCACGAGAAAACAACTCAATGAATGTCAAAAACTACAAGAGGGGCAATGTCCTCAGGCATGAAATCAATCCATACCCGAGTCTCCCTACAATTCTTGACTTTTTTGGCTAGTGCATCTGCTACAACGTTGTAGTGTCTAGTATTAAAAATAAATTCAAAAGAAGAAAGAGCAGCAACTTGGGTTTGGATATCCTCGAGAATGTGGCCATAAGTCAAGTGATCTGCGTTGTATTAAAAAATAAAAAATGAGGTTAAAATTGTAATTCAACAAAATTCAAAATTCAAAATTCAAAAAAAGGCAGAAATCACATTTTCATCCCTATATTTTTAGGCGATTCTCATTTTGGTCCATAAATTTTATTTTTACTGCTTTTAGTTCCTATCCTAAAAAACGCTTCCCGTTTTGGTCTCTACCGTTACATCCGAGACAGAAAATGCACACATGGGAAATGGCAGAATTAAAAAAATTATTAAAAATATTTTATTTTATTTTAAAATAAAATAAAATTTTGGTTATGAATAATTTTAAAATAAAAATATTAAAAATTTTAGTTGAAAATAATTGTTCATGTTCTTCCCCCAAGAACATGGTTGCCCAGAACATAAGAAATTCAAGATTTTCTTCTCTTTTATTTCATTTTCTTAGCATCCAAACAAGCAAAAACATATACAAAACCATGATCAAACTCAAATACTCTAACACAATCAACTAACAAAACCCAAAACACTTAATCAAAAAAAAAAAAAAAAAAAAAAAAAAAAAAAAACCAAACAAAACCCAATCTCTGGGTTTTGTTATTATGCCATTGGGATTTAAGTTCGATCCAACGGATGCTGAATTGATTTGGGGTTATCTTTATCCAAAGGTTCAAACAGGGGGGGGGGGGGGGTGTAACGTCCCAGTCAACTTAAAAAAAAAAAAAAAGAGTCAAGACCAGACTTTTATTTTGGGTTCCCACGTGCCAAGCCCCACCTAAACCCACTACCCACTCCCTCTTATCTCTTCTTTTGGCCGGCTCCCTATTTTCTTTCTTTCATTTTCTTTCTTTTCTCTTTACTGACACACACACACACTCACTTCCACACTCACCCGCCGGCCTCCACTCCAAACCACACCATCTCACCATCATTTTTCCGGCAAGATCACCGGAAAAATACTTTGGAACCCCAAAGCATCTTCATCATTTTATTTGAGGTAAAAATTTCTCATCTTTTTGGTGGGTTTTGCACTTTTTCTTGAGGTTATTTTTTATCTAAGCTTTAATAATGATACCCATGTGATTTATGAGTATTGGAAGTGATATTTATGGGTTTTTATGTATGGGTTTTGTATTGGTGGAATTATTTGATGAATGGGTATATATTTTGTGCTATTGATGACTACTTAAGGGTTATGTATGGTGGAAAAATTTAGGAGTTTTAAGTTAAAACATGTGATGGTTGGTGAATTTAATTTTTCCATTGCCATCGGGTTTATTGGAGTTAGTTGAAGTTCTAAATTTCTTGTCTTGGAGGATATATTGATTTTGCTTTCATGGGTCTCTTAATGATGTAGTGTAAATTTTATGGAAGTTAGTCATAATGTTGGAGATGATGTTAAATGGGTTAACTCTATAAATTGGAGTTTATGCCTTGTGAATCAATTTGTTGAGAAATTATGGAAGTAGAATATATTATTATTGATGAGGTTAAATACTAGGCTTGCCTAATTTAGTGATTACTTGGCAATTCCTAAGATGTGGCTAGATGCAATTTCAAGCTCTACACTTATTGTGATAGGTTTACTTGATATTGTTTAGGTTCTAGCTAATCTCCTTGGAGCTTGGAGAATTAGGATTTTGCGGTTGCGAGGTAAGTAGCTTTTTAATGGGATTTTGAAAAATAACCATGTTATATAAATGTTTTTGGGTTAGACACACTTTTGGAAACTACCTATGGAAATTATACTTTTCTAAAAACTATTGTGTCGTAACTTTAATATATATACATACATATATATGTAATTACTTACTGGGCTGGAGGAGTGAAAGCCAATAACTGGAGAAGGATATCTGGATCATTCTCTGGGCTTGCAATCCTTATTGTTGGATGGGAATTAATCTGTATCATAGTACTTCGAAGGAGGGCTATGATGATCATCATGCTCATGAAAAGTGGCGAACTTATCACAGACGCCACACCAATTTAGAGCTTTATATTCTGGTGCCCTGGTAATGATCTGCTAGGATCACTATTGTGACTAATCCAGCAAAGGTTCATGGCAGCAGTGGAATAAGGCTTGGTAGTAAACACTGAAATTCTTCCTGTGCTTCCAACAAAATGATAATTTTTCCATAAATCTTGGGCAATGGTGGGGATCACATTACTGAAATAGTTCCTCCAACATTCGGCAAGGTTATGAGGTTCACTGTAGGAAAGATAAGAATTTCCTTCATGCGAAGGTCCTTGGTGGGTGTAACCATTAATGAGTACCAAGTGTCTAGATGGTAGAACATTCATCCAGTTGCTACCATCCCATTGTGGGAGAGTGCTCCAGCATCTGATTGACACAAAGGGACTTCTAATTTTGGTGACAACCTGTTGTATGATTTGTGGAAACTGGCTGATCTGGCCATGGTGAGTTAGTTTGATTAATCTGATAAAACCATACTCAAACATTTGTGAAAGCCAGCTTGAATTTCTATCCACTTCATCATCATTGTATCCGTCTTCATAGTTGACTATGAGACCAGGGAAAGGGTGTATTCTTTCGTAGACCCTCTGTCTGCTGCCAAAGTATTCTTCCCATGCAGCCTGTGTTAGAGCACAGTTAATAGAGACTTCACGGTCATCATCTGATTCCCCTATCATAGGGAAGCGGGTAGTGACCAGCATTCGGAAATGTTCGCACCATTGGTCAAATGATTCGAACATAGCCTTGCAACCCAGAATATTATTTTGTATTTCTGGTGGCAAGTTGGCAATAGCACTTCTTAGGATAGTTTGAGCCTTAAGGCTAAACTTTGCATAATCAGTGCTCATAATAGTCGTTTTATCCATGGAATGGATATCCTCTTTGCCAAAGAGTTGACTAGTGATAGCACCATTCCTTGCCTCAAGGTTGACTAGGTATATTTCTAGGGCTTTGAGGGATCTTTGGAAAATGCCATTTTTGTTTAGGATCCATGCTGCTTGGAAGTTGTCAAGGATAAATTTGATGGCAAATGGTAAATCTGTGTATGCACCTTCCTTCCATTGAAATTCATTTGATAAAACTTCTTGCAAAATAACAGCCATATCACCACTGGAGTATGTCACCTCTGCCGGGACACAATCCTGAAGGGATGTCGATCCTCTTTGGTTTTCCTTAGAGGATGCGCCTTTATGCATTACAAAAGACTGTCCTGCTGGGAGCCTTTTGTCTTGAGGATAGTCCGGTGCCGGTACTTTCCCCTTGTTCTTCTTCTCTGCCGAAGAAGTCAGTTTCCTCCACATCTTGGTGGGGTTTGTTTTAAAAGGTATTTGCTTTTCTTCCTGCAATGTGTTGCATGAATAAGTAAATTGCAATTGATTGTTTTTAAAAATTCTTTTTAAATCATGCATGGTTATGAAGCAAAGACTTTTGTATGAGATGGAATATTGTAATGATCTCTGAATTTGGGGGGAATAAAAGGGTCTTTCAAGAATGAGCGGATCAGTGAGTTTAGAAGGATCAAGGTTTATGGCTTGATTGTGCTCAGTAAGAATTGGTGAAAGACTATCCTTTGAATGAATAAGATTAAGGGTCTTAGAGACAGCTACTTCCTGGAGAGTACTAATATCTCGAGGTTCAGGGCTTCTAAGAAACTTAAACCTAACTGGTTGTCCAAAAGGGTGGGCAGTGATTCCTTCACTATCCGTGGTGAAAGGGTACAACAGCCACATAAAGGGATTTCCTAATATCACTCTATCTGTCATGTTTTTCACAAGAACAAATGTGGTTTTGAAACATGTGTTGTCTTGGCACACATGGGCTTTGGGTATTTTGAATTCAATTTGCATTTTACCTCCGCTTGCAGAAGTTAACCTTTCTCTGGTCTTTCTGAAGTACTTAGAGGGAATGATTCCTTCCTGAATGCAGTTAAGATTAGCGCTTGAATCCATTAAGGCTATGACCTCAAATTCAAAATCTTTGCTAATGACAATCCTGACTTTGGAGTGCCATTTCTGGAAGTTAATCCTACTGATGGTTACCAAGAACTTGTCATTGGATGGGACAGGGTCTTGTTCTTGAACCATATCTGCAGTTGGGTTAATTGTTTCTTCATTTTCATCATCAGAAGGGTTTTGAAATGAGGTTCCTTCTTCATTGCCTTGATGAGAAGTAGTTTCCAAATTTTTTAATCTTTGATCAAGGAAGTTGTGATCAACTCTAAGGATGGTTAGCTCTTGCTTAAGGGTTCTAACTTTAGACTTAGTTTCCTTGATTTCCTTTTGAAGGTCGTTGACTGTCACATCCTTCTTGGATTTGGTAAATCTTTTGTAGATTTTTTCCAAATCAACTTTGGGTTCTAGAAGCTTAGGTTCGGGTTTACTGGTTTCCCTTACTAAGGTTCTCTTAAATTCTGTAAGCTTGTGGGCTTTGATGACTGGGTCTTCAATCTGTTCTATGAGATCTAAGAGGAGCTCTTCTTGCTTGGAAAGGACATTGAGGGATTTGTTCTTGCAACAACTATCCATGCAAGGTATAGGTTCATCTGGGCCGCTAGAGGTGCTAGAAGAAACTTTAGAGGGTTCAGTGGATGACTGGTAGATCTGACGAATCTCAATACTAGAGGACTCACTTTCTGAGTGATTAAGTTCTAGGAGCCTAAAGATTTCATCTTTACTGGCTTGGTCACTAACAAGGGTATTGATAAGGGTTTTGGCCTTAGCTTTACACTCTTTCCTGAAATGACCTTTCTTTCCACAGTTAAAGCATTTTCCTGATGCTTTGGGTATGAATTTTCCTGTGGATTTGGATTTACCTTTCTTATAGAAATCATCTTTGTTGTACTTCTGTTTTCTATAATACTTGGCTTTGGTTTTCTTCCTATGAAAATGCTCAGAGGGTTCCTTGCCCCTGTATTTGGATTTTCTCTTAGGAAGGATGGAGGGTAAGCCGTACTGTGTACAGAAGTTTCCTACTTCGTACTTGGCTTTTCCTTTGTTGGCTTTGTTCTGGATTTTGAGATCTCTGCACATTTTCATTCCTTCACTTCGAATGGTGCTAGAGATGTCTCCATAGGTTAGGTTATCATAATCTATGACACCTAAGGGGTTACACAGGGTTTCTTTAACCTTTTCTCCAAAAAGGGTAGGTAAACCATTGATGAATTTCTCCTTCCAAAATGGAGAGTTGCAATCACTTCTGTGCATGACTCTGGTAGTAAACACATCTTCGTACCACTGAAAGTCACCAAGGGTTTTACATCTAAGGTTACTCAGCTGATCGTAAATCCTAGATGTGATGTTGTTGGGTTTTCCTACGAAGTGTTTCATGATCGTATAGACCAATGTATTGACTCCGTCAGGTGTACCTCTTCCTAGGTTGGTGTCAAAGATGGGGAGTCCTTCCTCATCTTTCTGGACAACATGCTTGATGCCTTCCTTAGATTCTTCTGTAAGGCAATTGTTCCACCATTAGAGGAGTTTACCTGTAAATCCTAAGGAAATAAGATCTATGACCTCAGTATGGGGATGTCCTTCATTGATGTAGTTATTGGCTACCATGGTCATATGCTGGAGTTTGTTTAGAATTTCCTATTCAGACAAACCATCTATGTTCCATTCGTAGAGTTTACCTGAAGAGACTGAGAATTGGTTGCTAACATTCCTTTCCTCAAATTGGAGGTCTAGAGGGGTAGGTCTGGGATACCAATTCTTGGTCAGGCTAGTAGGGGTTACCTTTGGATGGGTAAGCCTTTTTACTTCTAAGTTTCTAAACTGGTTTTCTAGATGTTCTATCTCCTTTTCATTGTCTGAGGAGGTTCTGCTAGAACTACTAGAAGCTGTGTGGACGTCTAGAACAACTAATCTGTTGGTTTCAAGACAGGGATCAACACTGGTTGAAGTGCTAACTGGTGGAGGGGTGACTGGTTCCTTCTTCACAAGTTCTTCAAGCTTTTGGTTGAATATTTCTAAGGCTGTTTGGTCCGTAGTTCTGAGGCTGGGTTGCTTAGTTGTGGGAAGCTTGACTAGAGGTTTCTCTAGGGCTTTGACAGGTTTGCTAGGGCTTCCTGGTTGAGGAACAACCTTGCTGTCTATTCTGTCTTCTATCCTATCAAGCTGTTTACCTATAACACCTAAGCACTGGTTGGTGTAGTTGTTTTGCTCTATGACCTTCTTCACTACCGTTTCTTCTTGGGTGGTATGGGTTTTGAAGGGAGAGGCAACTAAATCTGTTCCACGGTGGTTGAAGACTATGGCTTCTTGAGGTGGATGGTGAGATCTAACAACTTCTGGGGGTTTGGGTTTGCCACTAGTGTCCTTGCTAAGGGGCTTTGTCCAATTGGCTTTGGTGAGAATACAAGACTTCTTGTGCCACTCAAAGTGATTCTCAAAATATTCAAAGAAAGGGACATTACTGGATATCTCTTTCATGAATGTTGTCTAATTTTTGAGAACTTTTTTCTTTTGTTCAAGGGTATGGTTGGCTCTATAGGCTTCTCTTTTGAGTCTGTTTTTCTTCTGACTCAAACTCTTTGCCTAAGGCATTCATATCAGGAGTAAATTCTTTCCTGACAACCATAAGTTGGTAATCTATTTCAGGTTCTGGCTGAAAAGGATCTTGGGGTTCTTGTTGGTGTGGGTTTACCATATCACTACCAGATGGTGATGGAGGTTTCTGACTTTTCTTTTCTTCCTCATCAACAACTGAATCTTGCTTGGCTGTGTAGTAGGGTGTGCTAACCTGGGATCTGGTCTGGACACCTTGGAGCTCTAGATCTAAGTCTCTTCTAGACTTAGGGAAGGGTGCTAGAGGTCTGGATGTATTACACTAGGATGTAGGTCTATCTCTTAAGAGATTAGGTGGCTGCCTAAAAGGTTGGTGTAGATCTACTGGGGATTTAATCCTAAGTTCATCATATCCTGATAGGAAATAGGTATATTTCCCATGGTACCTTCAGGTTTTGGGTTCCATTCAGGGTCTTTAGGTATACCCAAAACCCTGGACTCCCCATCTTTGACACCAACCTAGGAAGAGGTACACCTGACGGAGTCAATACATTGGTCTATACGATCATGAAACATTTCGCAGGAAAACCTAGCAACATCACATCTAGGATTTACGATCAGCTGAGTAACCTTAGATGTAAAACCCTTGGTGACTTTCGGTGGTACGAAGATGTGTTTACTACCAGAGTCATGCACAGAAGTGATTGCAACTCTCCATTTTGGAAGGAGAAATTCATCAATGGTTTACCTACCCTTTTTGGAGAAAAGGTTAAAGAAACTTTGTGTAACCCCTTAGGTGTCATAGATTATGATAACCTAACCTATGGAGACATCTCTAGCACCATTCGAAGTGAAGGAATGAAAATGTGCAGAGATCTCAAAATCTAGAACAAAGCCAACAAAGGAAAAGCCAAGTACGAAGTAGGAAACTTCTGTACACAGTACGGCTTACCTTCCATCCTTCATAAGAGAAAATCCAAATACAGAGGCAAGGAACCCTCTGAGCATTTTCATAGGAAGAAAACCAAAGCCAAGTATTATAGAAAACAGAAGTACAGCAAAGATGGTTTCTATAAGAAAGGTAAATCCAAATCCATAGGAAAATTCATACCCAAAGCATCAGGAAAATGCTTTTACTGTGGAAAGAAAGATCATTTCAGGAAAGAGTGTAAAGCTAAGGCCAAAACCTTTATCAATACCTTCGTTAGTGACCAAGCCAGTAAAGATGAAATCTTTAAGCTCCTAGAACTTAATCACTCAGAAAGTGAGTCCTCTAGTAGTGAGATTCGTTAGATCTACCAGTCATCCTCTGAACCCTCTAGAGTTTCTTCTAGCACCTCTAGCGGCCCAGATGAACCCATACCTTGCATGGATAATTGTTGCAGGAACAAATCCCTCAATGTCCTTTCCAAGCAAGAAGAGCTCCTCTTAGATCTCATAGAACAGATCGAAGACCTAGTCATCAAATCCCACAAGCTTACAGAATTTAAGAGAACCTTAGTAAGGGAAACTAGTAAACCCGAACCTAAGCTTCTAGAACCCAAAGTTGATTTGGAACAAATCTACAAGAGATTTACCAAATCCAAGAAGGACATGACAGTCAACGACCTTCAAAAGGAAATCAAGGAAACTAAGTCTGAAGTTAGAACCCTTAAGCAAGAGCTAACCATCCTTAGAGTTGATCCCAACTTCCTTGATCAAAGATTAAAAAATTTGGAAACTACTTCTCATCAAGGCAATGAGGAAGGAGCCTCATTTCAGAACCCCTCTGATGATGAAAATGAAGAAACAGTTAACCCAACTGCAGATATGGTTTAAGAACAAGACCCTGTCCCATCCAATGACAAGTTCTTGGTAACCATCAGTAGGATTAACTTCCAGAAATGGCACTCCAAAGTCAGGATTGTCATTAGCAAAGATTTTGAATTTGAGGTCATATATATATATATATATATATATGATTATATATATGAAAATGCATCATATTTGGTATTGCATTTGGGGAAATGCATGAATTTGTGATATGGATAAATGAGCATCTTTTATTTAATCTTGATAAGAAAATCTTGGATTTTATGGTGTATTGGAATATTTAAGATGCTTATCTTGTCTTAGTACTTGGGAAATTGATAGAAAATCTTGTTGACAAGAATGAAGTTGAAAACCTTACAAACTTTGTAGAAGTTAGATTATTTAAGGTTTTCTGAAACTACCTGGATATGAACATTGTGTTTCAAAGTAATGTAACCTGTGAGTTTATGTTGTTTTAACACCATGCCATGTGTGATTTTCCGGTGATCACCCAATTTGGTTTCCGTAGTCTTTATGACAACGGAATCAAATCAAGGTCAGTGCCCTTTTACTTTGGATGACGTGTTCTTCCTTGTTGTCCATGGGGGGAAGAGGTTCCTTGATTGTGTGTGGGTGAGGCTGCTGTCCATGGGGCCAAGAGACCACATGCAAGAGAGGTCCTATTTGACGTGCTCTTTCTGCTGCCCATGGGGGGAGAGAAAAACCTTGAGGGTATGGGTGAGGCTGCTGTCCATAGGGCCAAGAGTCTGCATACCAAAGAGGACAATATCATGCCAGTTGTGAATGGATGGATCCCCTGACCGGTTTATGTGGTAGTATGGTAGATTTGTGATAATTTATCTTATGTTAGATATTATGGCTTTGGAAATTATATTGTTGATGCTCACAGATTATAATGTATAGTTTCAAGATATTTACTTTGAGGAACTTGTGTTTCATTATTAAATCATTCTTGTCATATTATTATTATTATAATAGATGAAACCTGCATTTCCCCCACCCCCATTAAATATGCTACTTACTGGGCTCTGTCTCATCCCATTATTTTATAACATTTTTAGAGTAGGCAACAGTCTTTTGAGACAGCTTTTTGGTGGCTAATAGTAGTTAGACTAACTACTGATGGAAGTTGAACTTTTGTAATGGGTATATTAGATGGTGTAAATCTTAGAATAGGCTTGACTCATTCTTTTGTATATTAAAGTGGTTGTGATGTTATTTCCACTGATGGGACAAACTGTGATATGTAATTAATTATTCAGACCTCTATTCTTTTGTGGCCATTGGTCCTTGTAATTATTGCTTAGAGCTCTGACTTACTTTGAGAGTATATTCAATGAAATTATTATGATAATTCTTAATTTTGGTTTTTGATATGATTTATGTGGATTGGATTGTCAAAAAAGAAAATCTACAGGTTCTTTGAGATGTCTTTTTCATGCCTTGGACCCTTTGTGGTTTGGGGTGTGACAGTTATGGTATCAGAGCTTAGGTTATGATTTTGTAGACTTTGAAAATAGGAATTAATTTTGATCTAAGTCAGAGCATTAGGGGTTTGATGAATTCTTTATTTTATTCCTTTGTTTCAGTTTCCACCTGCTATTCCTTTTTCCTTAACAATCTTTTCTATGTTAACCTTCTATGTTGCCTTGTGATTTACTTGCTTGTTTCTTGGGTATAGGTATAAGTACATTGTTACACTATGCCCCCTAAAAAGAAAGCACGTAAATTAAGGCATGTGGATGAGGTTACAGCTCCAGAGCATGGCCATAGGCAACGCCAAGAGCGTGAGAGACCTGTCACTCCTGATGGTGGTGTGATTGATGAGGTGGCAGTGGCTGACAGGATCTATGCTAGGATTGCTAGGGTAGTCCAGGGTGGTGAACGTAGGAGGGAGGGTTTCCTTTTTGGGGAGTTCCGTAAGCAAAATCCTCCAACTTTTGATGGGGGACCTGATCATATGGCAGTAGAGAATTGGCTGCTAAAGATGGAAAAATTACTAAGAGCCCTTGAATGTACTGATGCTCAGAAGGTGTTGTATGCCACTTATGCCCTTTAGGGTCTTGCTGATAGATGGTGGTCAAGCACTGAGAAATTATTGGAGACGGAGTTGGGAAGGGACACTCCCATTACTTGGGAGAAGTTTAAGGAAGTTTTCAATAGGACATACTTCCCCGATGTAGCGAGGGACCGTAAGGCAAGGGAATTTTCTGATTTGGTTCAGGGGGCTATGGCAGTGGATGAGTATGTTGCTAAATTTGTTGAGCTCTCTCGCTTTGCTCCTTACTTGATTCTAGATGAGTCCAAGAAAGTGAAAAAGTTTCGAGAAGGCCTTAATGATAGGATTCGCCCTTTCATTATAGCCTCTGGAGTGGATACTTTTACTGAGGCTGTGAAGCGAGCAATGAGTCTTGAAGAAGACTCTAAGTACAACCCCAGTTCCAAGGAGAGTGAAAAGAAGCAAGGGCCCTTTAATTCTCAACATGGTAAGGGTCAAGGACATAAGAAAGGATTCTTTAAAAGCTCGGGTAATAGAGGACAATCCTTTAGGCATAGCAAGAATGCCTATCCTCAGTCTGGTGATAAGAAGTCTTGCTCTCGTTGTGGTAAACTTCATGATGGACAAAATTGTGATGGGGTCAAGATTTGTTTTGTTTGTAAGTAACCCGGACACTTTGCTAGAGATTGCCTAAGTTCTAAGGGCTCGGGTTCCTCTTCCTCATCTCAAGTTGCAAAGGGTAATGACAATGGGAAGAAGGTGCAAAGTAGAGTGTATGCCTTGACTACTCAGGATGCTTAGGCCACGGATACAATGGTGGCAGGTATACTTCCTTTGTTCTTTGCACATGCTAAAGTTCTTTTTGATCCCGATTCTACGCATTCTTTTCTTTCTTGTGCATTTGCTAAAAATCATGACAAGAGCCCTGAACTACTTGATTTTGAGTTATCGGTTTCTACCCCTGTTGGTGATACTTTAATGACTAATCTTGTGCTTAAGTCTTGTATTATTTGTATTGAGGGTAGAGAGTTATTGGCTGATTTGGTGTTGTTAGATATGCATGATTTTGATGTCATTTTGGGCATGGATTGGTTGGCTTTTTACCATGCTAGTGTGCATTGTTTTGGGAAAGAGGTGGTGTTTAGGTCTCCAGGTGAATCAGAATTTCTGTTTAAGGCTTCATGTTTGCCTTTTAAGCCTCGTGTGATATCATGCATACAAGCAAACCGTTTACTTAGAAAGGGATGCCAAGGTTTCCTTGCTAGTGTAGTGGATTTACAAAGTGGAGAATTGGAGATAGGAGACATTCCTATTGTGAGGGAATTTTCGGATGTTTTTCTTGATGATCTACCTGGGTTGCCCCCGGATCGTGAGATTGAGTTCTCTATTGATCTCCTTCCTGGCACTGCACCTATTTCTAAGGCACCATATAGAATGGCACCCACAGAGTTGAAGGAACTTAAGGAGCAATTGGTAGAATTACTAGACAAGGGGTTTATTTGCCCTAGTGCCTCGCCTTGGGGAGCTCCAGTTTTATTTGTCAAGAAGAAGGATGGGTCTATGAGGTTATGTATTGATTACCGTGAGCTTAATAGAGTCACCATAAAGAATAAATACCCTTTGCCTTGTATTGATGACCTATTTGATCAGTTGCAAGGAGCACAAGTCTTTTCTAAGATTGATTTTCGTTCTGGTTACCACCAGTTGAAGATTAAGGGTGAGGATATACCAAAGACGGCCTTTCGGACTAGATATGGTTATTATGAATTTTTGGTGATGCCGTTTGGATTAACTAATGCCCCTGCTGCTTTTATGGATTTGATGAATAGGGTATTTCATGAGTACTTGGATCGATTTGTCATTGTGTTCATTGATGATGTTTTGATTTATTCTAAGAGTCAAGAAGAGCATGAAGAACACTTGCGGATTGTTTTACAGATTCTAAGAGAAAGGAAGTTGTATGCTAAGCTGAAGAAGTGTGGATTCTAGTTGAATCAAGTAGTGTTCTTGGGTCATGTGATATCTAAGGATGGTATTACAGTGGATCCTAATAAGATAGAAGCGGTGGTTAATTGGGATAGGCCTACAAATGTGAGTGAGGTCAGAAGTTTCTTGGGCCTTGTTGGTTACTACAGAAGATTTGTAGAGGGATTTTCCCACATTGCGGCTCCTTTGACACAACTTACTCGGAAGAATGTTAAATTCGAGTGGAAGGAAGAATGTGAGAAAAGTTTCCAAGAGCTAAAGCAGAGATTGGTCACAGCTCCAGTGTTAACTATCCCTTCAGGTACAGGGGGTTTCATTTATAGTGATGCTTCTCATAAGGGACTTGGTTGTGTGTTGATGCAAAATGGGAAGGTTGTGGCATATGCCTCTCGTTAGTTGAAAAATTATGAGAAAAATTACCCTACTCATGACTTGGAGTTGGCTGCAGTTGTTTTTGCTTTGAAAATTTGGAGACATTATTTGTATAGGGAAATATGCGAGATTTTCACTGATCATAAAAGTTTAAAGTATTTCTTTACCCAGAAGGAGTTAAATATGAGGCAACGGAGATGGTTGGAGTTGGTTAAGGATTATGATTGCTCTATTAACTATCATCCTGGTAAGGCTAATGTTGTAGCTGATGCTTTTAGTAGAAAGCCTTCAAGTTTTTCAGCTGCTTTGCTAACCATTCAAGAGGAAATTATTCGGGATCTTCAAAGGATGGAGATTGAGGTTGTTATGGGCCATTCTGAGGCCTACCTGGCTAGTTTGAGTGTTCAACCAACTTTGGTGGAAAGAATTAAATTGTCACAGGCCGATGACCCACATTTAAAGAAAATCATGGATAAGGTGCGTAGTGGAAAGAAATCCGAATTTTCTATCTCTAAGGATGGTGCTTTGAGATTTGGGAGTAGACTTTGTGTGCCAAACGATCCATTGATTAAAAAGGAGATTCTAGAGGAGGCTCACTATTCTCCATACACAATACATCTGGGTAGTACAAAGATGTACCATGATCTTCGTGAAAACTTTTGGTGGAATAATATGAAAAGGGAGATTGCCCACTTTGTAGAGCAATGTTTGACTTGTCAACAGGTTAAGGTGTCGCACCAACGACCCTCGGGTTTGTTGCAACCACTTCTTATTCCCTAATGGAAGTGGGAGAAAATCACTATGGATTTTGTTTCAGGATTACTGAGATCCCCTAAGGGTCATGATGCTATTTGGGTGATTGTTGATAGAATGACAAAAACAGCTCATTTTCTCCCTATTCGGATGAACTACTCCCTTGATCGGTTAGCTCAGCTCTATGTTGATGAGATTGTGAGACTTCATGTGGTACCTGCTTCTATTGTTTCAGATAGAGATCCAAGGTTTACTTCACGTTTTTGGGGTGGTGTGCAAAAGGCCTTAGGTACAAGATTGGATTTTAGCACAGCTTGCCACCCTCAGATAGATGGACAATCTGAAAGGATTATTCAAACTTTAGAAGATATGTTGAGAGCATGTGTTTTGGATTTTAAAGGGAGTTGGGCTGATCACTTACCTATGGTAGAGTTTGCTTACAATAATAGTTACCATTCAAGTATTAAAGCAGCACCATATGAGGCTTTGTATGGGAGAAAGTGTAGATCCCTAATTTGTTGGGATGAGGTGGGAGAACGAAAAATCTTGGGGCCAGAGATTATTCAGAGGACTTGTGAAAGGTAAATATGATTCGTAATCGACTACGAGCAGCCCAAAGTAGACAAAAGAGTTATTATGATATTAGAAGGAAGGCTTTGGAACTTGAAATCGGAGATAAAGTTTTCCTACGAGTTGCACCTATGAAAGGGGTTATGAGATTTGGCAAAAAGGGTAAGTTAAGCCCTAGGTTTGTAGGGCCTTTTGAGGTCTTGGAGAGAGTGGGCGAAGTTGCATATAGAATTGCCCTACCACCGGCCCTGTCAGGAGTTCATAATGTTTTCCATGAGTCTATGCTAAGGAAATACATTCCTGATCCTTCACATGTTTTGAGTTATGAGCCTCTTCAGATTAGAGAGGACTTGTCATATGAAGAAGTTTCGGTAGAGATTTTGGATCGTAAGGAGCAAGTGTTACGCAATAGAACAATACCTTGGGTAAAGGTGCTTTGAAAGAATCATTCGGTGAAAGAGGCATCTTGGGAGCGTGAGGATGATATGTTGTCGAGATATCCAAGCCTTTTTCAAGATCAAGGTACGTAAAATTTCGAGGACGAAATTTTTATAAGGGGGGAAGATTGTAACGTCCCAGTCAACTTAAAAAAAAAAAAAAAAGTCAAGACCAGGCTTTTATTTTGGGTTCCCACGTCCCAAGCCCCACCTAACCCCACTACCCACTCCCTTTTATCTCTTCTTTTGGCCGGCTCCCTATTTTCTTTCTTTCATTTTCTTTCTTTTCTCTTTACTGACACACACACACACACACTCACTTCCACACTCACCCGCCGGCCTCCACTCCAAACCACACCATCTCACCATCATTTTTCTGGCAAGATCACCGGAAAAATACTTTGGAACCCCAAAGCATCTTCATCATTTTATTTGAGGTAAAAATTTCTCATCTTTTTGGTGGGTTTTGCAACTTTTTCTTGAGGTTATTTTTTATCTAAGCTTTAATAATGATACCCATGTGATTTATGAGTATTGGAAGTGATATTTATGTGTTTTTATGTATGGGTTTTGTATTGGTGGAATTATTTGATGAATGGGTATATATTTTGTGCTATTGATGACTACTTAAGCGTTATGTATGGTGGAAAAATTTAGGAGTTTTAAGTTAAAACATGTGGTGGTTGGTGAATTTAATTTTTCCATTGCCATTGGGTTTATTGGAGTTAGTTGAAGTTCTAAATTTCTTGTCTTGGAGGATATATTGATTTTTCTTTCATGGGTCTCTTAATGATGTAGTGTAAATTTTATGGAAGTTAGTCATAATGTTGGAGATGATGTTAAATGGATTAACTCTATAAATTGGAGTTTATGCCTTGTGAATCAATTTGTTGAGAAATTATGGAAGTAGAATATATTATTATTGATGAGGTTAAATACTAGGCTTGCCTAATTAAGTGATTGCTTGGCAATTCCTAAATTGTGGCTAGATGCAATTTCAAGCTCTATACTTATTGTGATAGGTTTACTTGATATTGTTTAGGTTCTAACTAATCTCCTTGGAGCTTGGAGAATTAGGATTTTGCGGTTGCGAGGTAAGTAGCTTTTTAATGGGATTTTGAAAAATAACCATGTTATATAAATGTTTTTGGGTTAGACACGCTTTTGGAAACTACCTATGGAAATTATACTTTTCTAAAAACTATTGTGTTGTAACTTTAATATATATACATACATACATACATATATATATATATATATATATGATTATATATATGAAAATGCATCATATTTGGTATTGCATTTGGGAAAATGCATGAATTTGTGATATGGATAAATGAGCATCTTTTATTTAATCTTGATAAGAAAATATTGGATTTTATGGTGTATTGGAATATTTAAGATGCTTACCTTGTCTTAGTACTTGGGAAATTGATAGAAAATCTTGTTGACAAGAATGAAGTTGAAAACCTTACAAACTTTGTGGAATTTAGATTATTTAAGGTTTTCTGAAACTACTTGGATATGAACATTGTGTTTCAAAGTAATGTAACCTGTGAGTTTATGTTATTTTAACACCATGCCATGCGTGATTTCCCGGTGATCACCCGATTTGGTTTCCGTAGTCTTTGTGACAACGGAATCAAATCAAGGTTAGTGCCCTTTTACTTTGGATGACGCGTTCTTCCTTGTTGTCCATGGGGGGAAGAGGTTCCTTGATTGTGTGTGGGTGAGGCTGCTATCCATGGGGCCAAGAGACCACATGCAAGAGAGGTCCTATTTGACGTGCTCTATCTGCTACCCATGGGGGGAGAGAAAAACCTTGAGGGTATGGGTGAGGCTGCTGTCCATGGGGCCAAGAGTCTGCATACCAGAGAGGACAATATCATGCCAGTTGTAAATGGGTGGATCCCCTGACCAGTTTATGTGGTAGTATGGTAGATTTGTGATAATTTATCTTATGTTAGATATTATGGCTTTGGAAATTATTTTGTTGATGCTCACAGATTATAATGTATAGTTTCAAGATATTTACTTTGAGGAACTTGTGTTTCATTATTAAATCATTCTTGTCATATTATTATTATTATAATAGATGAAACCTGCATTTCCCCCACCCCCATTAAATATGCTACTTACTGGGCTCTGTCTCATCTCATTATTTTATAACCTTTTCAGAGTAGGCAACAGTCTTTTGAGACAGCTTTTTGGTGGCTAATAGTAGTTAGACTAACTACTGATGAAGGTTGAACTTTTGTAATGGGTATATTAGATGGTGTAAATCTTAGAATAGGCTTGACTCATTCTTTTGTATATTAAAGTGGTTGTGATGTTATTTCCACTGATGGGACAAGCTGTGGTATGTAATTAATTATTCAGACCTCTATTCTTTTGTGGCCATTGGTCCTTGTAATTATTGCTTAGAGCTCTGACTTACTTTGAGAGTATATTCAATGAAATTATTATGATAATTTTTAATGTTGATTTTTGATATGATTTATGTGGATTGGATTGTCAAAAAAGGAAAATCTACAGGTTCTTTGAGATGTCTTTTTCATGCCTTGGACCCTTTGTGGTTTGGGGTGTGACAGGGGGTGCTTGATGACCTGATTAAGCTATCCGATAAAGTTTATAAAACCCCACCGTGGGAGTTCTGTACTGATTTGACGGCTTTTCCAGGCGATAAAAAGCACTATTTCTTCATTGAGCTAAAGAAGATGAATAAGAACTGTGTGGTTTGTACTGTTAGTTTTTATGGGACCTAGCACGAGAGTAACAGCAAGAAGATATTTTGGAAGGATAATTATATTATTAATAAGGCGAAAAGCCACTTTTATTCCCTACATTTTCAGGCGATTCCCATTTTAATCCCTACATTTTATTTTTACCGCTTTTAGTCCCTATCCTGAAAAACGCTTCTCGTTTTGGTCCCTGCCGTTACATCAGAGATGGAGAAAGCTGACGTGGCAAATGGTAAGAATAAATAATACTTATTTAATATCCACGTGGCCTAAATTAATAATAAAAAATGCCACGTCAGCATCTAAATTAAGAAAATTAATTTATTAATTTTAACTAAATAAAAAAAATTAAAAACTGAATTAAAAACTGAAAATCGGATGAATTAAGATCTAAGTGTGTCTTGAACAAGAAAAACAAGAACACAAATTCAGATTCAAAAACACAAACCCAGATATTCAAAAAAAATAAAAAATAAAAACCAGTAAATCAAAACCCAGCCAAATCAATAACAAAACATCTAAATCATCCAACATCAACAACAAAACAACATAGCACCAATCAGATCACAGATCATCAACAAACCCTATAGAAAACCCAATCATCAACCCAAAATCCATAAATTACATCATCAAACCATAGATCCTCAACAAACCCAAATTTTTTTTTTTTGCCTTCTGTAGAGTGAAGAAGCTAGAATTGCAAAAGAAGTTGAAGCCCATGAGATTCATATTAGGAAAGAGCTTGAGAAACAAGATATATTGAGATTTGGATCAGATAGTATCGTCAACTGTCTACCTGAGCTAGTCCCAGGCGAGCTCCTCGACCTTTCTCTCGAAGTAAATCCGCCACATAGCCGCGAAAACGTGCAGCACTGTGCAGCCTTTGGCGAAGAAAGCCTGAAACTCCCTGTCCTTGACGAAGGAAACCATGAATAGCAAGAACCCGATTGCGAACAACAGGAGACCCGAGAAGGAGTCGGAGGTCTGAATCAAGAGTGGTCGTGCGAGGTGGAGCCCAAAAGCTTCTTGGCGGTCTCGACCACGTGGTCATTATCGGAGCTAGCGAAGATGGGTTGTCGAGTGTGGCGAAGGAGTGCCATTTGATCGGTTTCGTTGATGGGTTTTTCGGGTCGGTGGTGTCGGATATCGGGTTAACCATATTAGCTCAGGGTTGTAGGAGGCTAGTGAGGCTTGAGCTTTGTGGTTGTGAAGGGAGTTATGATGGGATTAAGGCTATTGGGCAATGCTGCCAAATGCTTGAGGAATTGACTCTGAGTGATCATAAAATGGATGGAGGCTGGTTGGTTGCGGTTTCGTTTTGTGGGAATTTGAAGATTTTGAAGCTGCAGTCTTGTAAGGGTAGTATTGATTCCGAATCAAGGCAATTTTTTTTTTTTTTTGGGGTTTGTTGAGGATCTGTGGTTTGATGATGTAATTTATGGATTTTGGGTTGGTGATTGGGTTTTTTATTGGGTTTGTTGATGATCTGTGGTCTGATTGGTGCTATGTTGTTTTGTTGTTGATGTTGGATGATTTAGATGTTTTGTTCTTGATTTGGCTGGGTTTTGATTTACTGGTTTTTTTTTTTTTTTTGGAATATCTGGGTTTGTGTTCTTGAATTTGAATTTGTGTTCTTGTTGTTCTTGTTCAAGACACACTTAGATCTCAATTCATCCGATTTTTAGTTTTTAATTCTGTTTTTAATTTTTTTTATTTATTTAAAATTAATAAATTAATTTTTTTTTATTTAGATGCTGACGTGGCATTTTTTATTATTAATTTAGTCCACGTGGATATTAAATAAGTATTATTTATTCCTACCGTTTGCTATGTCAGTTTCATCCGTCTCTGATGTAACGGCAGGGACCAAAACGGGAAGCATTTTTCAGGATAGGGACTAAAAGCGGTAAAAATAAAATGTAGGGACTAAAATGGGAATCGCCTGAAAATGTAGGGACTAAAAGTGGCTTTTTGCCTATTAATAATAATAACAATGAGATTATGGGGTTCAAAAAATTGTTGAAATTCAAGGAGAAGGGTGAGGGTAAGGAGATGAAGACCACTGATTGGTTAATGCACGAGTTCAGTCTGCCTAAAAAGGAAACCAACTTAGTTCTCTGTGTGATTCAGAAAAAGAAGAAGAAGAAGGAAGAGATGGGCCCTGAATTTGACCCCAGGCCTTTTCTTGTTCACAATTCTACAACCTCTGCTAGTGGAGATCCATGCCCTACCCTTGCCCATGATGATCAAGCCTTGGATTCAGAAGAAGAAGAAACCCGGCCAAGCAAGAAGATGCGGTCCGACCCTAAATTTGATGATGACCCGTTCTCTGGTGGAGATCCATGTCCTCGTTTCGCTAACTCTGGGTTGAGAATAATATGTGGGACTACTTAAGTGTTTTGGGTTTTGTTAGTTGATTGTGTTAGAGTATTTGAGTTTGATCATGGTTTTGTATATGTTTTTGCTTGTTTGGATGCTAAGAAAATGAAATAAAAGAGAAGAAAATCTTGAATTTCTTATTTTCTGGGCAACCATGTTCTTGGGGGAAGAACATGAAGAACAATTATTTTTAACCAAAATTTTTACTATTTTTATTTTAAAATTATTCATAACTAAAATTTTATTTTATTTTAAAATAAAATAAAATATTTTTAATATTTTTTTAATTCTGCCGTTTGTCATGTGTGCATTTTCTGTCTCTAATGTAATGACAGAGACCAAAACGGAAAGCGTTTTTCAGGATAGGGACTAAAAGTGGTAAAAATAAAATCTATGGACCAAAGTCGGAATTGTTTGAAAATATAGGGACGAAAATGTGATTTCCGCAAAAAAAAAAAAAAAAAAAACTACTAGAGAAAATTTTTTCCTAAAAATTAGTACTCTCTATTTAAATATATCTCACACACGTTTGATACATTTGTTTTTCTTAAAAACTAGTACACACTAAACCCAACAGTTTCCTCCATTTCAAATCCTAAATTTTAGTTTCTTAAAAATTTCTTCCTGTGTAACCTCATTAATAATAGATAAATTTAAAATGAAAAATTACATTAATCTGAAAATAAAAAAAAAGCCTCATCGCATGTGCGGAGCGCGTGTAATGAGGCTAATATATATTAAAATCATATGTCAAAAAACATTAACACTATATTATCAAACCTAAAAAAAAAAATAATTAACTTATGGCATAGTGGATTGGAGTGTAACAGTACAAGGGTATTTATTTAGATATTAACCTTGTGTCGAGTAGGGTTATGTTACATAGACAATGATGTAACGCTAATTTCTGATAACATAGACTAAAAAGCCACCCGGTCTTGTGGATGTAGGCACACTACCAATCCATGTGAGTTGTCTATGTTGATTTCTCTTATCCTTCTTTAATCTTGCATAAACCTATTTTTCACATAAATTGTTATTAGAGCTTAGGTTGGTCATTCCAATGGAGATATACGCTTCTATTGTTAAGGCATCCGTATGTAGTTAAGTTCAATGGTGTAAAGTTGTGATTTACAACTATGTTTTATATTGACTTTATTCCATGGCAAAATGTGTTGTAATTACTTTAATTCATTTCCTTGTATCTTGTGGGATTTAATTGTATTGGGTTTAGTATCAAGTTGGTGAAGACTCAAGCTTTATTGAAGATCAGTGGATCTCGCGGGTGTGTCGCTGGAAGCTAACCCGCGAAAGAGCCATGTGAGAAGCACATGACTGGAAGCTGAAGAGTCGTGCCAGGATGTCATTTTCGTGATTGTCTCGCGGGTAAGGCCTTCCCGCGAGACAGTCGCGAAACATTCTGCCTGGAGGTTTTTTAAAAGTGACTCTCTTACCCTTCACCCATACTATATATACCCTCATTACCCACAAATGTATGAGAGGCTATTCAGAGAGAAAAACCCTAGATAGGTTTTCTACAACACACACACCCTCTTTTGAGAGAGAGCTACTCCTCCTTAGTGAGAAATCATTGTAGCCTCTTCTCCATCCCTCTCCCATTATCATACCTTGAGAGGAGATTCGTACCCAAACACAACCCACACCTATTCAGAGTGTAGAGAGTGCTTTGGAGTTGCTGGGAAGCATTGGAAGAAGCCAAGGATGGCAAATGCAACATGGAGCTTGTTGCGGGATCCGGAGAACTAAGACAAGACACGGTTCCGAGAAGCCTTGTTGGAGTAGGAGCTTGGAGGGCTTAGGTACATCGGGTAGATTAGGCTTGGAGGGTCTCTTGCTTACTCATGTATCCCAACTGATTGTCTAGTGGATCGATTTCCGATTGGAGGGCGGCGGAGAGGTTTTTCGCCGAGTTCTTCGGTTTCCTCTTCGAAAACACGTCTCGGTGTTTTCTGTGTTTGCATCCTTCTTCCCTACTCTTGTTCATTTCATTATTACTGCTGTGTTGCTTTAATTATGGATTAGAGTAGTTGTTTTGCTTATATGCTTGTGTTTACACTATTCCGCACTTATTATTAAGTTAGTGTAAAATCAACCAAGCCGTAATTTTAATTTGGGGGTCTAAACAGCTCTTGTGTTTTCAACACGTTTTCGAGCTTTCAAATGGAATTGGTAACTTCGGGTTATGGTAAAGAAGGGAGAAAGATTTGTTGGTACAACATTGTTTCGTGAAGGCTTTGTTCAGGATATCGAGCAAACCAGAGAAAATAACCGACAATGAGTGGGAAAAACTTGAAATGAAGGCGGTTAGTACAATTTGGATATGTCTAACTAACAAGGTTATCTACTATGTCATGTACGAGGAATCAACCATAAGGATATGCTTAATATTATTGGAGAGTCAATGCATGTCCAAGTCCATCATGAATAAATTGAATGTCCGAGCTTAAGATGCATGGCCAAGGGTGCGGATCTAGCTCTGACATCAATACGCTGAACTAGTTCATTAGTTATCTGTTATGAATTAATATCAAATTTGATGATGAAGATAAAGCATTGATGCTTTTGACCCACCTTTCTTTTTCCTATGAACACTTGGTTAAATACTGCATTGGGGAAATGAGACCTGGGAAGAAAATAGTTGTACTAGGGAACATAATAGATCTAATTTAACAAAAGGTTGTGCAATAATACAAATGCTAGAAGAAGTGGCATATTAAGCAGGTCTGTCCATATTCGAAAAGGGGGAAAAGAAAGATAAGAAGGAAGGGCCCTCAAAATCCTTCAATGTAGTGGAAGCAAACTCAGACTTTGACAGTGATTTGTTTTTAGTTTCATCAAGTTCTGATCAATTATTGGATTCTAAATTCAATATATATGTTTATTCCACGTAACTGCCCAGACTAGTTTGACACTTACAAGTCAGCTAATTGTGCTTTTTTTTTTTTTTGTTGGCTGAATGAAAAGGGGGTCTCCAATGTGGGTTCATCGACCTCATGCCACGTGACGGTAATAAGTAATACCACGTGTACCACACAGGCCTTATTGGGACTATCACTTGAACCGCTCATCTCTGGGTGCAGAACGAGGACTCCTACTATTAAGCCACACTCCCGTGTGGTGTCCCCTACTTGTGGTTATGTTCTAATGGGTAATGATGCTTCATAAAAAATCATTGGAATAAGAACAGTTAAAATTAAGATTTTAATAATTTGGAGAGAACATTAAGAGAGGAAAGACATGTTTCATATGTAAAGAAGAATTTAATTTCATTGAGAAACCTAGACTCAAATAGTTATAGTATATGTCTGAGAGTGGGATAATGAAGAAAGAAAAAGGTGCTATGGTTGTAATAAGGGGTCTAAAAGTAGGTAGGAATATTTAAATTGTTCAGCAGTACCATTGTAGGTAGAGTTGCCATCGTAACAAAGTCTGAGCATGATGATTCACTTTTATAGCACATGCGAATTTGTTAGCTAGATTTAAGTAATGTAAATTGGATTTTTTGCAAATATTGTATTATGAAAAGCAATGTATAGTGCAATTTAAAATTGTCGCACATAAGACCCAAGGCATATTGATTATGTGCATTCTGGTAGATGACATTCTCCCACCTATTAGTTGAAGCTTGAGGCAAAGCAATGATAATTCATATAAGGAGTTGAATATTTGTCAAGGTTGAGATTATTGGAGTTTGCTCAGATTTATTTCTAGGCTATTGACCAAAGAGCCTTTTTATGGGCATAGAGGAGCTGAGCAAAGCACAATGGGTGGAAATGGAATGGGTAGGGATATGCTATATAAACACCGATGCAACTTTAATTTCTCATATAATGGATTAATTCTTATGGACAAAGACAAAGTGCTGAGTTACATAAATTTTGTGTTGATCTCTCTCTCTCTCTCTCTCTCTCTCTCTTTGAAGATAGTTCGGTAGTTATAATATATTTGAATCTTAGATGTCTTAATTGTTCTTATCTCTCTCTCTCTATTTATTTATTTATTTATTTATGAATCTTCTTTCTTTTTTAATCATGGGTAAACCGTTTTTTACAACAGATTATATGGTGTTAGTACATAACTTAGTCTATTAGGCTTAGCCCAGTATACTGTACTTGTAATATACTTATATTACTTGTACTTCATACATATTTAGCATATATAAAACTTTCTATTATACCGTGTTATACAAATAGAATATACATCAATAAATGGGTTCAAGTTACACATGATTAACTCCACAAGAGTTATACATTTTTTAAGCCGTAGATTTATGAGAGATCTAACGGATAAAAACAAAACACCATTATCTATTACAACATTAAATATTTCTTACCTAATTAATAGTCTCCTTATTATCTCTCTCCTCATTAAATATTTCTTATGACTCTTTTTCTCTCTCCTTATTAAGTCTTTCTTTCCATTTTCTTTGCAATTTCTCCTACGTTTCTACTTTTTTAGTCAAAAGCTTCTGTCGTGAACTGAATGGCCACACTGCAAAATTGTTTAGCAGTTTCTTCTTTAGCTTCTGCCTTGAACTAAAATAAAGGAAGTCAAAAGCTTCTGTGTTTTATTAAATGTATTCCAATTATATCATCCTGTTATGCTCTTAGTAATAAATTTGTGAAACTGCTTGGTTTTTTTTTTTTGGTTTTTTCTTTCTGTTGGTATGATAATAAATTTTCAAACACAAGTTTTGTTTGTATGAGTGTCATTATACTAATTTCAATATTTGTAAAAATATGAATAATTTAACTTCTTCTGAATTAAATGGAAAGTCAGCGGTAGTAGAGTTAAACAATTGGGCCTATCTTGAGTTTCTCTCTCTTCTACATTTGGAGACATTTAATAAAGAGAAAGTTATTTAAGATTGTAAGAACTTATAGGCCTCTAGCCATACTATTGTCATACAATGAAGGTAAACATTAGGATGAATTGGAATTACAAACAAATTCTAATTGGATCAAATTTGGATAGTTTCTATCTTGTCATAATCTATACAATCTGACAAAATTTGGTTTACTATCTTCATCCATTTTTCTCTACTGATGTTTTTTTATTTCTCCTTATTTCTGCACTTTCTGACATCCTTGAACGTAATTGAATTTTTTTTTTTTGGTTAGGAATTTAGACACAATAGTATTGACTCCTTGAAAATTTTATTCCCTTTTTTCATTAATTTGCTAAACATACTATCAAGGAGAGAGAAAAAGAGACAAAAATCTAAGATGAAGTGATATTCATGGATGATTTGTTGGAGAAATTGTAAAGAAAATGGAAAGAAAGACTTAATAAGGAGAGAGAAAAAGAGACATAAGAAATATTTAATGAGGAGAGAGATAATGATGAGACTATTAATTAGGTAAGTATTTAATGTTGTAGTGGATAAAGGTTTTTTATTTTTATCCGTTGGATCTCTCATAAATCTACGGCTTAAAAAAGGTGTAACTTTTGTGGAGTTACACCAGGTGTAACTTGAACCTGTCTCATACATCAATATATAGATTATTCAGTCTTTGTCTCTATCACTTTATATTCTTAACGAGATGGGTTTAAGTTACACCCTTTTTAAGCCGTAGATTCCCAAAAGATCGAATGGTTAAAAAGAAAACACTGTTATCCATTATTATATCATTAAATATTTACCAAATTAATAGCATACACATTATCTCTCTCCTTATTAAATGCTTTTTGTGTCTCTTTTTCTCTCTCCTTATTAATTTATTCAATTTTCATTGTAATTCCTTTTTCTATGCAATTCCTAGTACGTTTCTACCATCTCCATCTTTCTATGCTTTAACAAAATGTTCAAGCAAAAATATTCACAATAGGAGCTACAAATAGCATTAGACAACTACAGCAAGACCACAAATTTCTTGAAAGGAACTTCTAATTATTTTTAGTTTAGGTAATTTGTATCTCGTGTTCCAATTTTACTTACTCGATTTTTCTAATCTTTTTTAAATGTTCGTTGATTTGCAAACAACCTCATCACCTAAGATAAAACCTGATTATCTTGTCACTAAGGATAGACTTCTACAGACTTAATTAGAACTTGTATTTTGTGTGGCTGCCAGATATGTCCTTATCTCTATCTCTTGTATTTGAATTCAAACTAGTATGATGATCAGTATTAGTAGAATCCTTAACAGGGCTCAAGTAATCGCAGCATAGACAATTATGTTTTTGATTTTGAAACTTTTCTTTAAAGAGTTGAGTTGTTATTCCATAAGATCAAAATAATGTAATTTGATATTTCTTAATTATCAGAACCATGGAAATGGTTGGTGGAGCTATTGGATTTGTATGTATAGTTTTTTTTTTTTTTTTTTTGGGGTTCAGAGGGCGGGTTCATTAATTCTTTAAACTTTATTTTTACCCTATAGATTTATCCTGAAGATCCCATGTTTTGTTTTTAACTTTCAAGTTATTTTTAGATTTCATTGCAACGGCACTTGGTCAATTAGATAGGACTAATCTCCACACAAAGAGAGAGAGAGAGTTGGGCTAATTTCCAATTTCTATATTCTCAAAAAAAAAAAAAAAAAATTCTGATGCCTTTTCATTCAATTGTGCTTGAACATGTTGTAAAAAAGGGATGAGGTTTTATTTAGGGGAGAAAAAAACTAAGTAAGGAAATAGTAGAAGGAATTGCATAGAAAAAGAAATTACAATGAATGACTTAATAAGGAGAGAGAGAAAGATATAGGAGCATTTAATAAGGAAGGAGATAATGAATATGCTATTAATTTGTTAAATATTTAATAGATGTTATGGATAATAGTGTTTTGTTTTTAACCGTTTGATTTTTTGGAAATCAATAGTTTACACCAGGTGTAACCTGAATCCATCTCATTCTTAACATATGAAATTATATATAAAGTACAAATGGTCCTTATGCTTTGCTGATACTGTGAATGTAGACGATATTAGTGCTACTTATATATCAAGATTCTTTTGCACCAATTTAAAAAGGAAACATATGAAAATTTGAGGCCCCATAAATTCTTTGCCTGGCTAGTGAGCTGTATTGTCATTGCCAGAAATGTGTTTGGCTATTCAAAAGGAAAGTACAGTCGTATGAATGGCAATTCTCATGGATTCATATCATAAATATCAGTTCAGACCTCTTCATTTTTTAAATCCCAGCATAATGACTGCCATGTCTAGCATTATATCTCCTTACCATTTCCTTTTGATTCTCTTGGTCGCCGCCCACAGCATTTGTTGTGGTGCTACAGACAAAGAGAAAGATGTTTACATTGTGTACATGGGTTCACTACCAGAAGGTCAATATTCTCCTACATCTCACCATCTCAGCCTTCTTGAAGAAATTCTAGGGGAAAGGTAACAGTTCATAGAGTTTTACCTTTTATCTATAACATTAATACTGCACCTTTTAGGATGGTAAATTGTCATATAGTTTTGTATAATTGCCAATCCGTAATTCTAATACGTATGCAAATGCAATGATTTGGTGCTATGGGACTAGCATCCTTACATCAACTATGCTCTCAAATCTTACTGTTAAGACTTCTACATATATAGGTCTTATCTCTTTTTATTTGAAAAGAAGAAATAGCAAAAAAGAGGAAGAAAAATTTGAGTTTTTGAGCATTTCTTTAATTCTATCCTCGCAGTGCCGCCACTGAGTCCATAGTTAGAAGCTATACTAGGAGTTTCAATGCATTTGCAGCCAGACTCAGTAATGAAGAGCAACAAAGAATTGCTAGTAAGTGATTTATTATTTATTTTGTTCTCTCTCTCTCTCTCTCTCTCTCTCCACCACCAACCCCACCCCCCCCCCCCCCCCCCCCCCCCCCTCTGAATATCTTTGAATAATAACACCCATCATTCTAGTGTTTAACGTGGTGTTATTGGAAACTTATTTCTTAGTATACTGACAATAATGTGCAGGCAAGAAGGAAGTGCTATCTGTCTTTCCAAGTAGAACTCTCCAACTTCAAACAACAAGATCATGGGAATTCATCGGTTTAACCGAAACTGCAAAACGAAATCCTACTGTCGAGAGTGACGTAATAATTGGTGTTCTAGATACTGGAATTTGGCCTGAGTCTGACAGTTTCAGCGATAAAGGTTATGGTCCGCCACCTAAGAAATGGAAGGGCGCTTGTAAAGGTGGCAGCAACTTTACTTGCAACAAGTAATTTCCTTTCTCCCAGAATAATATTATGATTTTTCTTTTGAATAATTTTCCTAGCCTACACCATAAAAAAGATGAAAATCATTGTAGGATTTTTGGGTTTCTACCTTTGGTGACTCTAGGAAATTTTTCTAGGGTAGTTATTACTTATTAAGAAACTTAAATTATACAAAATTGAATAGAAAGAGAACTTGAATATATCCCTATCACCCAAAAAAAATAGAAAAAAAGAACATGCAATATATATAATTTTACAATTTCCTTCAACTATCAAAATGAAAGGGCAAAAATGGATTGATAAGAGATAAAATGAGAACTGAGAATGTTAAGATGAGAGTAATAAAGTGAGAGAGTTTGAAATGATAATAAAAAAGAGAAAAATAAATAGAGAGAGAGAGCAATGAATGACACCTGGTGCGACTGTGAGCCGAGTTGTCGAGAAGAGTAGAATTGTTGCGTTTGCAAAGCCAAGGAGAGTAGAGCAATTAATCACTAGTTTTTTAATAGCTCGTTTGGGAGAAGGGAAAATAATGGAATTGAAAAAAAAAAAAATTAGGATATTCTTTCATTCTCTTGAGAGTTTTTGTGGAAGGAAAAAAAAAAGTTCATTTTCTTGTTTGAAAGTTTAACTCGGAGGGAATGAAATTGATAAGAGGGAATACTTATTCTTCTCTATAATCTCAAAACTTAAAATTTTCATTCCCCCCAAAATTGGGAGGAACTGGAGAGAATAGAATTATATTTAATGATTTTTTTTTACAAAAACTTCTAAAATATTCTTATATATATATATATATTTTGAGAATCCAAAATATTCTTATATAGTTAGCCCTTTATTTTAAAATAAGGTTCAAATAATTATATTGTCATTAAATGATTCATTCATTTCCCTCTATGTTACTCTCAAATAATGATACATTCCTTTCCATTTCTTTATGTTAAAACATCAAAACAAGATTACTTAATTTCATTCCATTCATTTGCCTTACTTAAATACATTCCATTTCTTTATAAACTTCCAAATGAAGGTAAAGGAAAAATTCCTAAAAATGAAGTCAATGATTATTTTTATGAAATGAGTTGAATGAGTTACAAATCTAAATTATTAAGGGTTTTTATTTATTTATTTTTGTCTTTGAATGAGATTTTTGTTGAGTATTTTGTTTATTTGTTGCTGTTTGGGCTATTTTTTACTCTTACTTAAGCTAATTTTTATTTTTATTTAAAAGGTCAAACATTATGTTTGGCTGAAATTATTTTTCTGAGAAATACTATATCTACAATATTTTCACAATAAATCTTAGATGACAAGTTGTTATTGATATATATATATATATATTTACTGTAATTCTGAAACGGTCTAAAATAGTACGCCGAAATAAGTCGGTACCAAAATATTCAATTCCAATAGACAAACCAAAATGAGTCTCGAAATGGTATTCATAACATTGATTTCTACTAATTAAAATTTAAAGAAGAAAAGCAATGTAGAGAAAATGTAAAGAAATGCAAAGGCAAAAGTAAAAAGAAGACAAGGAACACTTGGGTTACATTTTTTGGCTAGATCGCCTATATCCAGAGAATTGTTAGGAATACACACAAATTTCTAGATAAAAAACTCACACACATCAAGGCAATTACACAATATAAGAAATTACATAGTTCGACAATTCGCCCATGTCTATGGAGTCGCAATGATTTAAGTATTTTCAGGGAAATCATACAAAATTCAGCAATACACTTTTTCTTTCTAAAACAACACAACCAAACCCTAATCATAAGAAACAATATTTATATCCCACATAGCTGATCTCCACATAATGGACTTAGCTTAAAAAAATCTCCCATTAAAAATCATATTACTTCTATATTAGGTTGGGTCATTAATCCGAATTAAGCATAAACTGTGCTCCACACAGTCTAATAGAGATGAAGTCCTAAACGGCTACATCTTTGATATTAGAATGGTGTGAAATAGAAAAACCCCTAGTATGGTGTGTGTGTATATATATATATATATATATAGGATTTGTTTAAGCGTAGATGAGTTTTACACTAAATTGGGCCACTTATAACAATACACATACTAAACATAAACCCAGTATTAACATGATCTTTGACACTACTTATACTAAAAATACTAACATAATGAACAATGTGAAATGTACAATCTGCAGTAAGATTATTGGAGCTCGAGCTTACTCTTCGGATGAAAATAGTTCCGTAAGGGATGAGGAAGGTCATGGTAGCCATACTGCCTCAACAGCAGCTGGTAGCAAAGTACCAGATGCAAGTTTTTATGGAGTGGCAAAGGGCATCGCGCGAGGAGGGGTTCCGTCCGCAAGGATTGCTGCATACAAAGTCTGTGATTCTATTGGGTGTGCAGGCGAAGACGTCCTTGCTGCCTTTGATGATGCTATCGCAGATGGGGTTGACCTCATTTCCATTTCACTAGGTGGAAAACCAATAGCTGTTGAATCTGATGTTATTTCTATTGGTTCTTTTCATGCAATGGAGAAAGGTATACTCACCGTTCATTCAGCTGGAAACGAAGGTCCTTCTGTATCATCAGTATCAAGTGTTGCACCATGGTTGTTCTCCGTAGCAGCCAGCAGCACAGATCGTAAAATTATTACTAAGGTTGTTCTTGCAAATGGAAAGACACTCACTGTAAGTATCTTCATCTTTCGCATTTAATTTAATTTAATTTTATCCTCATGATTCCCTTAAAATGTTTTCTTTGCTTTCTTTGCTTGATGACAAGTATCTTCATCTATAACCTTTTTCTCTTTACTTTGTTCTTTCCAGTCACTGACACTGCTGTGGCTCAATGATACCTTTAATTATAGGACATCAACCTATGCAGTTCCAGGACTTCCTTAGAATGATTGTATTCCTTAACTGTGTTTGAATAATTTTGGCTGTAGCTCTAAAAGCCTCTATGAAATGTTTAATCTTTTATAAATACATTTAATTTGCCAGACAATCATTTAAAAAAAAAAAAAAAATAAAGATACCAGACTATTCAGCGTGAAGCCGTGTCCTAAAAATCCTCATGGTTGAACATCTTCTTCAAATTTGTTAACCACTAAATTTCTTACATAGAAACCAGATGAATTTGACCTTTTTTAAAATACTATATATATATATGTGTGTGTGTATATATATATTTCTTTTCATTCTAGTGTATTTGTGTCACAGTTTCATTTTTTGTTATCAGGGAAATGCAGTAAATTCTTTCACACTGAATGGAACTAAATTCCCTTTGGTATATGGGAAAGCTGCTTCAAGAAGTTGTTCTGATATTTTAGCTTGGTAATTTTTGCTCTTTTGCTTATTGCTAACTCCAAATTTTCTTAATAAAGCTAAGAACTTCGCTTGTCATTTTCAATATTAGGCATTGCATAGAAGGTTGTTTGGATAGCAGATTGGTGGAAGGAAAAATTGTCGTATGTAATGATCCAAATGCAATTAAAGAAACTTCTAGAGTTGGCGCCCTTGGGACAATCATTTTAGGCGATGGTCAAAAAGATGTTTCTTTTGTATTACCGTTACCTGCATCTATTTTGGCAACTGACCAATACAGTGTGCTTCAGTCTTTCTTGAACTCTACAAAGTAAGGATTCTAATAGTTATTTCCTCTTTGATCTTGCAATGTTTTATTTTTGCAAATCATTTAGATCTAAAATTGACATTTTACTTGAATTCTTGAGAATTTTAATTTGCTGATTAATGGCATATAAAATTGGCAAAAAAAAAAAAAAAAAAAAAAAAAAAAAAACGCTACATGATTTCTCAATTAACTTTTCATGGTCATGTTTTTTTCAGAAACCCACAAGGAAGTATACTAAAAAGTGAAACTACTAAAGATACACATGCTCCTGTAGTTGCTTCCTTCTCTGCACGCGGGCCAAACAGCATTTTAGAAGATATTTTGAAGGTTATGCATCAATCATCTACATATCTCCATTAATTTCTTTCTCTAGTTGTGGCTTTGTTACACTTGGATTCTCTAATACATATATTTCATAAACACTACAGCCAGATATAAGTGCTCCAGGAATCGAAATTTTGGCAGCATTTTCCCCTGTTGGTTCACTTTCTTCATTCAATGAGGATAAGAGGCATGCAAAATACAATATATTATCCGGAACCTCCATGGCTTGTCCACATGTAACCGGTGCAGCTGCCTATATTAAGACATTTCACCCTGATTGGTCTCCATCCGCCATCAAATCTGCCCTGATGACCACTGGTATATCTCACTTGCCACATTTTCTGCTCAATCATTTCTTTGCCAAATTTATGACTATAACTTATTGCGCGCTATATGTTCTTGTTCTTTTAGCTTGGCCAATGAATGCCACTATACAAGGTCAATATGAAGATGGTGAATTTGCTTTTGGGGCTGGCCATATCAATCCAGTGAAAGCAAAAGCTCCTGGTCTAGTTTATGAAGCATCTAAAGATGACTACCTAAAAATGCTTTGCAGTATCAACATTAACACTTTTGGTACATGTCCAAAGCATGTTACAGGATCTCCAAAGGATTTGAATTACCCTTCAATACAAGCTCAAGTGAATGCAGTAAAAAAATTTACAGTTGAGTTTCCCAGAACAGTAACGAATGTTGGCCCTGGTAATTCCACGTATGTGGCTAAAGTAGACGTTGCAGATTCTGATATCAAAGTTAGCGTGAAACCTGGTAGACTCTCCTTCAAGTCTTCGGGTGAAAAGAAGTCTTTCATTGTGACTGTGTCTGGGAAAAGATTAAAAGTTACTAGCAGGTTATCTGCATCACTTGTGTGGTCGGATGGCACTCATAACGTGAGAAGTCCAATTGTTGTGTACACAAATTCATTCTAGAAAGTTCTCTGTCATTGGACTTTGATTTCCTTAAATAACACAAAAAAAGTATTGTGCCATTGATAACTATGAACTTTCTAGTAGAAGAATTTAAAATTATTTATTACTGGTCATTAATTTGTGCAATTCTAATGAGAAATGTATTATTCTGTGCTCTAGGTAGACTACAACAGTATTGTCCAATAGTCCATCCATTCAATGAAATTATGCCCTTTATGATTTATCTCCTCTAGGCATACTATTGTGACTTCTATTTGGCCAATGTGCTTTGTGAGCAAGTGAGATGCCTTATTTGCATTGCAGATGAGTAATCTTTTGTTTGTCGAATAGCACCCTATAAAATGTGCCCCACCGGTGACTTATCCCTCCATCTGTTTGTGCAATCACTACATTGTGGCAATCTAGCTCCCTCTAGTTCAATTCTAGATGTCTGTGATGCACTAAACGAGGCACCATTTATGTTGATTTTATATATAGCAACCCTGGATTGCTTTTGCAACTGGCTCGGTAACATGTCCCCTAGCCTCGATCCCTTAAGCTCTCAGTTGGGGGAATTTTTGTAGTTCACACGTTTCTTAGGTCTGTACACTCCATTAAGCATTCTAAGTTGTCTCCTCTGCCATCTCGTACATATCATACCTCAGTTTCATAGGTTGATGTGCATCTCCATTGGATTGAATTATGGACGATACACGTTCTAACAAGCTAAGTTCCTAAAAGTGGGTCTCAGGTTTCGTGTATATAGATGGGTGTGAACCCACAGGAAACCCTATCTTAGAGGAAAACTTTGTTACACAAACAAGACAAGCAAGTAAACATGAATAAACAAGACAAATAAGCAAGCAAGGATGCAACCAACGTATTGAAATCATACATGATGACATACAAGAAGTAAAGCCACTAGCACATAGGAGGCAAAGCATGTTATCATCACATACAAGAACAAAGGGTAAACACGTCATAATGCACATTAAATGCTATCATGAGAAATCCTAACATTCAAAAGCTAATCAAGAGAGAGAGGCAAGGTATAAACATGCCAACATCATTATCATATGATCTCAAACAAGGGGTTGCACCCATATAAGCAACATAGGAAATGATACAACCAAACATAGACAAGAAAAGCACAAAGGCACAAAAAAACACACTAGGGAAAACACAAAAGGTGCAACCAAACATATACTAAATGGGAGAAAATAGCATAGGAAGTATGTTTGAAAATGAAAAAAAGCTAGATCTAAGCATGTAAGCATGGATCTAAGCATAAAGAATCCAAACATGGTATCACATAAAAGGAAATGCATAAAAACACTAAATATACATAAAAAGGAAATAAAGACTCTAGATCTAAACTCTTTATTGAATGCAGGTGTTTGGACGTAAATTTTGACTAGAAAATCAAGATCTACACCCTACCCATGACACAAAACACAAGATGTAGTATGACATCAAGGCAAAACGCATGTAGGCATAGCATCAAAAAATGCAAATATGGCATAAAGAGCCGAAACAATGAAATTTAGACATATCCTAGCTAAGAAGACTAGGGTAACATCATCAAAGCAATAAAAACATGCTACATAATTTAAACAAAGCAATAAAGCATGCTAGGAAATTAAATCGAAGCATTAAAAAGCTATAATTAAAAAGGGTGTAGATAGTAGCTACAAAGCTACGTCTACACCCTCCAAACCTCAAAACCTAGGAAGAACGACCAAGGAGGAGAAAATAGAAGCAAAAACACTACATTTTGATGTATGGAGGAAGAGAGAACCAAAGATTTTTGGTGAGTGTTTGGGGATAGAGTTGTAGAGAAAAGAGAGGGAAAATTGCCTAGAAAAAGCTTCAAAGACCCCAAAATTTGTTCCTATTGAAATCTAGAGAGGAGGGGATATTTTTAAATTTTTTGAGACTGTTCAGTTCTAGGTGCACTGTAACGTCCTAGTCAAACAAAAAAAAAGAAAAAAGAAAAAGGAAAAAAAAAAGGTTTTGGTTGGATATTTTTAAATTTTTGGGACCACATGTGCCCCACCTACCACATCATTCCCCACCACTCAATTTCACCCATCTCTTATCATTTCTTTCTTTTTCTTCTTTTTCATTTTCTATCTAACACTCCTCTCCACTGCCTCACACTCTCCCACCGGTACCTCCAAGCCACCATCTCCACCATCATTTTTCTGGCAATGTCATTGAAAAATCCTTAGGAACCTCTAAGCATCTTCATCTTTTATTTGAGATAAAATTTCTAATCCTTTTGATGAGTTTTATATTTTGCTTGAGGTTATGTTTTTATCTAAGCTTTAATAATGATACCCATGTGATTTATGAGCATTGGAAGTGATATTTTTGTGTTTATATGTATGGGTTTTGTATTGGTGGAATTATTTAATGAGTGGGTTTATGGTTTGCGTTAATGATGACTATCTAAGGTTTATTTATGGTGGAAATTTAGGTGTTTTGAGTTATAACATGTGATGGTTGGTAAATCTAATTTTTCCATTGCTATTGGGTTTATTTGGAGTTAGTTGAAGTTTAAAATTTCTTGTCTTGGAGGATATTTTGATTTTGCTTACATGGGTCTCTTGATGATGTTGTGTAAATCTTATGGAAGCTAGTCATAATGTTGGAGATGATATTGAATGAGTTAAATTTATAAATTGGAGTCTATGCCCTGTGAATTAATTTGTCGAGAAACTTTGGAAGAGGAATATGTTATTGATGCTGTTAAATACTAGGTGTCAGGGGCAGTTTTTGTGTGTAGCCACGTGTCTTTCACTGGAGGTGTGACTTTGCTAGGCTCGGATTTGTTTTGGGGAGTCCAACCCGGAACTCAACATCGGGCCGCATATACCAATGGCTTCTGGTGTATTTTTAAGCCTACAAAATAGATAAAGCCCAAAGTCTTAGAATCATGATAATGGTTGAAATAAATAAATAATATGCTTAGCATGATAGCTTTGATTAGATGGCGAGTTGATATGTTATTATTATGTATATTAAGTGATGTCCAATGTTAGTAAATAATTAATTAGGTGTCAAATGTCCAACAATGGGATGAGTCCAATAGTCCATGTCTAGTTGCGGTTCATAGTTCATTTTCAACATAATAAGATATGTCTAGCAATGGTCCATGTCCAAGTAATACGCATCCAACAATGATTTATGTCCAAGTAATATATATCCAACAATGGTTTATGTCCAAGTAATATATGTCCATTGGTGGTATATGTCCGAATAATATGTCCAACTATGGTAGATCAATTTATTAATATATATGTTCATTAATGAAGTATTAGTGTGATAATGTTCATTAAAGAGTGAGATGTAATTAAAGTAATATGCATCCAACGGTGCAATAATAATGAATTAACATGTACTTAATAATACAATCTTGAAAATAGAGAAATATTGACTTATCTGATGTGTTTCTGACTCCAGTAGTATGGCATCACTTTGTTCTTTGTATGATTTGTGGCTCTAGCGATGTAACAATAATGAGCTGATGACACTCCAGTAGCATAATAACATTAGTTGAGTAGTATAATGAGAATGAATAAAATATACTTAATAATACAAGTTTGAAGGTAAAATGTAATGACTTATCTTCATAGCTTGGGGCTCTAGCGCAGAACAGTAGTGGACTTAGACATTTCAGCAACCTTCATATTTGAAAGGGAAAAATGGGTGCAACTGGACGGAGATAGAGCATGTCCAGCCGTGTGCATAGATTGGTTAAGTTTATCCTCTTTCATTATGCACTTAAATGACTTTCCCCATGTAATGCTCTTTTATTTTTAGTCAAGTATGAGTGATATTGCCTTCCATAAGAAGAGCTTTTAATTTTATAAGTTTTTGCCTTTCATAAGAAGGGTTTTTGTAATGTGTTCTTGGAAAAGTGTTTAATATGTTTTAAGATGTATGGAGATGGTAAGAAGCATATATATTTTGTGAGATATGGTGTTTGTAATATGTATAAGAATTATATGTAGATACTTTGTTGGACATGGATCTTGTATATGTACACTTTGTGAGACATGGAGTTTAAAGATACATGAGGAGTATGTATGGGTATTTTGTGAGAAATGTGTTTGTGAAATATATGGAAGTGTGAGATAGATGATATGAGGGTTAAATGTAGTAAATACATGAGACTAGAGCTGCTGCTGGAGTGGTTTTTTGTGTTATGTCATGGGTTATGTTGCTTTCTAAGAAGGGAGATTTTGTATGAGAAATAAAGAATGAGATGGAGATGTGTTTTTGGGCAACAAGATGATGAAGTTTCAGAATAATGGAGTGTTGGAGAGATGGATAGTGTGTAATGGTGTGGTGTGATAGGTGTGATGTAATGGTGTTATCTAAGAAGAAATATTTTTGTAAGGGAGATGGAGAAGTATGGAAGAGTTTAGAGATATATGCAACCAGGTGAAGTTTCAGAATATTGGGGATGAGAGAGGGGCTGAAGAAAGATATGGAGATCTTTTAGAGATATGGCAGCAAGATGGAGTTTTAGAACATTGAAGATGAAAGAGGGATGAAGAAAGATATGGAGATCTTTTAGAGATATGGTAGCAAGATGGAGTTTCAGAACATTGAAGATGAGAGAGGGATTGATCCCTTTAGTGTGTAGCTTGGTCCTCTTTATATAGAGCCAAGCTATGTAACTAGATTAGAACTTAGTTGAAGGGAAAATTAGCAAATAAGGAAAAGTCCTTGACAAGGTAAGTGGTTTCATTAGAGGGATTTTGTTTTTTAGCCAAAAGAAGAAAGCTAGAGACTTCAGGGCTGATGTTATAGCTATAACAGCTGTCAATCACAGCTGTCACAGTTGAATGATATCATCCAAATGACATCTTTCTTGGAGGAAAAGATATTTGGCATTAAATTCATGATTTGGCTAAAAATGGCAAGATAATCTTTATGGGATCCTCTTGTTTCTTTGGGTATGACAGCAAGCTACTGGGATTGGGCATTTATGGGCAAATGACATCATTTTAGGACATATGTCAACTTGCTGGAGCTTTTGTAGCTTCTTCTGGAGCTGTTACAGCTTCTGCAAAAGCTGTGTGTAGCTTCCGCTGGAGCTGTTTCAGTTTCTACAGAAGTTGTTACAGCTTCCGCTGGAGCTGTTACAGCTTGTGCTGAAGCTGTTGCAGTTGCCGCTGGAGCCTTTTTTTGGTATTTTTGGCTAAATTTCCTCTCTTGGAAAATTATATGTTTAGTCCATATATAAGTTTGGTAAGTAATAGACTAGTTGGTTGATATTTGATGAAGTTTTAGAGATGTAATTATGGGCTTTTTGTATTTTAACCAAATCTTGGAGAGTAAAGAGAGCATTTAATGCTAGATATGAGATACTAATATATATTTAGTCATGTGCTTGGAATTAATTTAGATGATAATAATATAATTTGTATGAAATACTACAATTACATTTTTAAACTTATATTATACGATGAACGTTAGTTTTTTTTTATGTAAAGAGCATGGGGAGTTTTATCATTTAAGTGTTATGTGATATGAGAGGCTTACCAAATGTTACCTATTGCACATTGACCGGTCGGAGTTCAGGGAATTTGGAAAGACATGCCAAGAAACATGCTTTCCTTTATCAACTTTGAACAACTTGAGCTTTACTGAACATACTTCTTGGCCCTCCAAACCACGACTCCCTAAATTCCCCTGATAAGACTCATGAGCTTGGATCATGAGCCAAAAATGAGACGTTGTGCCATGAGCTCGAACTATGAGCTTCGATGAGATTATATCGCCATGAGTTTTGGACCATGGGCCTCATTTTGTGAATATGGACTCTTGGGCTTTAGAAGAGATTTTCCCAAAAATGCATGATAGTGTTGATGTGGTGCGGGTTGCCAATGAAATGAAGCCATGTGGTGTGAAGATTTTGTCCTCAACATTTAGCCCCCCAAGTGCATGGGCTTGCTTTGCAAGGGCTTGTCTTGCAAGGGCTTGTTTTGCAAGGGCATGCACGAGTGAAGATGTTTCCTGAAAGAGATTGGCCATTGCTGGATCAATAGAGTTATGCAGTGGAAGTGCCTCTATTGACATATTTGATACTTTTTTTTTATCAATACCCAATTGTAGCCCCCAAAAATGAAATCCTTTGGATTAGTGAATCAAGCCCCCATGTGTAAAAAGGTGTTGGATGAACATAGATTTGTTGCAGGTATCACAACTAAATCGTTGGCTATTTCTTCTTAATTGCATGAGCTTTGTTAATTAACTTACCATGGGCTTTGATTATGGGATTGAATTCCATTTATAAAATAACTTTGCCATGTACTTGAATCATGGGCTTTTAAAATATTGCCAAGTTGTATTGGGCTTTTGATAAGATATTGCCAAGCATTATTAGGTTTGGGCTTTGATAAATAATTTTCCATGGGCTTGAACCATGGGCTTTGATTATGAGATTGAATTCCATTGATAAAATAGTTTTGCTATGGAATTGAATCATAGGCTTTTATTATTTAGTGTAATTATAGAATAAATAATTATCTATTAATATAGTTTTTCATGGGCTTTGTAAAATAGTAAGGTAAATATTAATTGCCACGGGCTTTAAAATAGTTTCAATGGGCTTTTGAATGGTAGAGAGATAAATAATGTGATATAAGATAAATGCTTACCATGGGTTTTATTAAGGTAAGTTCCATGGATTTATAATAAAGTACGACGTACATAAGTGTCATAAGTTTTTAATATAATTGCTATAGATTTTAAGGTAAAAACTTTTATGGTCTTAGATATTAATAACACATATTTGTAATTCTCCATGGGCTTGATGTATGTTTGCCATGAGTTTTGGAAAGACGAATAGTGTTAAATAAAATAAATAGTTAAAATTAATCGCCATAGGTTTTAAATATAATTTCCATGGGCTTAAATGTTAGTAACACAAATTCATAATTCTCCATGGGCTTGATGTATGTTTGCCATGGGTTTTGGAAAAATGGATAGTGTTACGTAACATACATAGTTACCATGGGTTTTACAAAATAGATTCAATGGGTTTATAATATGGCATAAATTATAGCTATGCGTTTAAGAGCTTAAAAAAAAAATGTTCATTCTTGGGTTTCAAATATTTGTAATATTGTATTTTGCCAAGTATTATTAACCTTAGGCTTAAGATATTGCCAAGTATTATTAGTCTTGGGCTTTAAATGTTAGTAATATAAGATAAGTAATTATCATAATATAATTTTATTTGAATCTTTTATGTGTTTTTGTGAAACAGCAAGGTAAATAATAATTGCCATGGGGTTTAAGATAATTACCATGGGCTTTATAATCATCGAATAAGTAATTACATTGATAATATAATTTTTCCATGGATTTTTATGAATATTTTCCATGGGTTTGCAAGATAAATAAAATTGCCATAGGTCTTGAGTATAATTTCTATGGGCTTAATTATTAATGACACACACTCACATTTCTCCATGGGCTTGATATATGTTTGCCATGAGTTTTGGAAAAATTAATGGTGTTATTTCATAAGATAGATAATATGGTATAAATATTTGCCATGATCCATTAGCTTATATACTTGTTTAGGAAAATTAATTTGCCAAAGGTTATTAGCTTTAGGCTTCAAGTATAATGCGTTTGAAAAAAAAAAAAAATCTATTTTGCCAAAGATTATTAACTTTGGGCTTTTGAGCAAGATATAATATTTTTGTAAAGTGATTTTGGATTTTTTTGAAATGATGGTTTGCCAAAAAAAAAAAATAGTACTTGGGCCCTTAGTAAAATATTTATAATATGATTTTTTGCCAAGTATTAATAACCTTGGGCTTTTGATAAAATATTGCTAAGGATAGTATTTGGGCTTTTAGTGTTTGTAAAATTTTTGCCAAACTAGCATTTGGGCTTTTGATAACATATTGCCAAGGATAGTACTTGGGCTTTTAGTATTTGTAAAATTTTGCCAAACTAGTATTTGGGCTTAAAATATTGCCAAGGATAGTACTTGGACTTTTGAGTATTTGTAAAATTTTGCCAAACTAGTATTTGAGCTTTTTTGTAAATAATTGTTAAAATAATATTGGGCTTTTAGAAATGGTTGCCAAAATAATATCGAGTTTTTAGAAATAGTTACCAAAATAGTATTTGGGCTTTTATAAATAGTTTGAGATTTTGTAAAAATATTGCCGTGTATCAACGGACTTAGTAAGAGTGTTGTGTAGCAATGGGCTTTAGGGTGCCGTGTAGCAACGGGCTTTGTAAGGGTACCATATAGCAACGAGTTTTAGAGGTGCCATGTAGCAACGGGCTTTAGAGTGCCGTGTAGCAATGGGTTTTAAGGTGCCGTGTAGCAACGGGCTTTAGAAGGTTTTGTTGGGCTTTTTGGGTTTTGCCCAAAAGGTAAATGAGTTTGGGCTTTTTTTTTATAGAGATTGTATAATTTTGTGGCTCGATATGGTAATGAGATAGTAAATACTTGTGGACTAATTTGGTGATGGGATGAGAAATATTCATGGGGGCTATTTGAGTATTTTGGTGAGTGCATAAATAGGGTCAAATAGGCATGTGTATATTTTTATGCTATTGGATAGGAATGATTTGCAAAGGGATTTTTGTTGGAAACTTATCTGATTGAACCGCTGGAGAAGGAAATTAACTGTTCAGCGATAGGAATGGTTTCTATTGATAAGGTCCCCCTTTTTATGCCGAAGTGATGGATAACAATGTGTTTGTCTAGCAACATAAGGGCTTTTTGCTGATAAGGCCATCTACCGCTGGAGAGATAAATATGTCTAGCAGTAAAAGAGGTTTCTGTTGATGTAGCCCTCTATTGTTGAACTTTCGACCATTTTTTTTTTCTTTGCTATCACCGCTAGATAAACCTTTTCCTTTTGCGCATAAAAGATTCTTCCTTTTTTTTTTTTTAATTTATTATATATATATATATATATATATATGGGGGCTATAAGCTTGTAATAAGTATGTTGCAAGCCTTAGTTGGAGTAGCTCAAATAGTTGAGAGATAGGTAGCTTGGTACCTCATGAAATATCTTGAACATAATAATGTTGACTTAGCTCCATGAGCTGTTGGATCAAGGGATATTGAGCATGTGTATGTTGGAGTTGAGATCTCCTTCATGATATGTGATACTAGACTTTTGGAGTTATGATAAGGCTATACTTTATGACTCCCTAACGGAGTCGCTAGAATGTAGAGGGCGGTTTTTGCGCGTAGCCACATGTCTTTCACTGGAGGCGTGACTTTGCTAGGCTCGGATTTGTTTTGGGGAGTCCAACCCGGAACTCGACATCAGGCCGCATAGACCAATGGCCTCTGGTGTATTTTTAAGCCTACAAAATAGATAAAGTCCAAAGTCTTAGAATCATGATAATGGTTGAAATAAATAAATAATATGCTTAGCATGATAGCTTTGATTAGATGGTGAGTTGATACGTTATTATTATGTATATTAAGTGATGTCCAATGTTAGAAAATAATTAATTAGGTGTCAAATGTCCAACAATGGGATGAGTTCAATAGTCCATGTCTAGTTGCGGTTCATAGTTCATGTTCAACATAATCAGGTATGTCTAGCAATGGTCCATGTCCAAGTAATAAACATCTAACAATGATTTATGTCCAAGTAATATATATCCAACAATGGTTTATGTCCAAGTAATATATGTCCATTGGTGGTATATGTTCGAATAATATGTCCAACTACAATAGATCAATTTATTAATATATATGTTCATTAATGAAGTATTAGTGTGATTATGTTCATTAAATAGTGAGATGATATTAAAGTAATATGCATCCAGCGGTAGAATAATAATGAATTAACATGTACTTAATAATATAATCTTGAAAATAGAGAAATATTGACTTATCTTATGTGTTTCTGACTCCAGTCATATAGCATCACTTTGTTCGTTGTATGATTTGTGGCTCTAGCCATATAAAAATAATGAGATGATGACACTCCAGCAGCATAATAACATTAGTTGAGTGGTATAATGAGAATGAATAAAATATACTTAATAATACAAGTTTGAAGGTAAAATGTAATGACTTATCTTCATAGTTTGGGGCTTCAGCCGTAGAACAGCAGTGGACTTAGACATTTTAGCAACCTTCATATTTGAAAGGGAAAAATGGGTGCAATTGGAGGGAGAGAAAGCATGTCCAATCGGGTGCATAGGTTGGTTAAGTTTATCCCTTTCATCATGCACTTAAATGACTTTCCCCATGTAATGCTCTTTTAATTTTTAGTCAAGTATGAGTGATATTGCCTTCCATAGGAAGGGCTTTTAATTTTATAAGTTTTTGCCTTTCATAAGAAGGGCTTTTGTAATGTGTTCTTGGAAAAGTGTTTGATATGTTTTAAGATGTGTGGAGATGGTAAGAAGCATATATATTTTGTGAGATATGGTGTTTGTAATATGTATAGGAATTTTATGTAGATACTTTGTTGAACATGGATCTCGTATATGTATACTTTGTGAGACATAGAGTTTAAAGACACATGAGGAGTATGTATGAGTATTTTGTGAGGAATGTGTTTGTGAAATATATGGAAGTGTGAGATAGATGATGAAAGATCACAGAGGAGAACGAAGGACAGAGTATAGCAAAAGAGAAAAGAGAGAAAAAGAGAGAGAGAGAATTACTGAATTGAATCAATTTTATTGATATAAATGTTATATTATAATACAAAGACTTGTACATTATATATATACAGTATCAGTGAAGGTAAACAGTATAGGGAAAGTTAGTTACAGGCTAAGTCAGGCATAATTGCCTCTCACACGTGTATACGTGCTAGACTTAAGTTATCAGTACACACAAGACTAAACGACACCGTTCTATTTAATATAGCTGTTGTGCCTTCTTTATATTTGGAACTGAACTTGCTTCATCTTCAATTTCCTCAATCTTGCAACTGCTATTATCACTGCTTTCATCCCCCCTCAAACGAAATGGGAATTTCCACATGAGTTTGGATGTCAACCAGTGAAAACGTGAAGAAGGTAACCCTTTTGTAAAAATATCAACAAGCTGATCATTGGAAGAGATAAACTTGACCATGAGATCCTTCCTGAGAACTTTTTCACACACAAAATGGTAGTCCACCTCAATGTGCTTTGTACGAGCGTGGAATACAGTGTTGGAAGCAATTGCTAAGGCACTAACATTATCACACCACATTAAAGGAGAGGTTGAGAGAAAAATCCCAAAAATCTCTGAGAAGCATACGTATCCAATATAATTCAGCTGCAATAGAGGCTAAAGTTCTATACTTAGCTTTAGTGGATGATCTAGAGACTATGGACGGGTTCTTAGCAAACCATGTGATGGGGCAATTTCCAAAGAACACAACAATGCCAGAAATGGACCTACGATCTACTGGGTCTCCAATCTAGTCCAAATCACAATAGGCAGACAAGGAAGGAAAACCAGTGGTAAAGCAATGCCAAAATGAAGAGTGCCTCCAATATACCTCAGAATACGTTTGGCAACTTGTAGGTGGTTCTGAGTTGGAGAACACATGTACTGACAAGCTTGTTGGACAGCAAATGACAAGTCTGGCCTGGTAAATGTGAGATATTGAAGGGCACCAACAAGGCTTCTATAAGAAGAAGGATCATACAAGGGAGAACTATCATTGGGTAGCAAATGTTGATTGGGAGAGCAAGAGGTCTTGCAAGGCTTACAATCTACCATAGCAAACTTGGACAACAGATCAATAGCATATTTGGTTTGATGCACAAACAGCCCTGAAGTAGTATATTCAATTTGCAACCCAAGAAAGTAATGAAGCAACCCAAGATCCTTAAGATCAAAGGCAGAACTCAAAAGCTGAATAATAGAAGTAGTGAAAGCCTTGTCATTGCCAGTTAAAATAATGTCATCTACATACAACAAAAGGAACACCAAATGGCCATCATGTCTGTATATGAATAGATTACCATCAGCCCCTGATGCTAAGAAACCAATGTGAAAGAGATGAGTGGTGAATCTTTCAAACCAGGCCCTAAGAACCTGTTTGAGACCATATAGTGCCTTATGAAGAAGACAAACATGAGAGGGGAACTGAGAGTCAACATACCCTTGAGGTTGTCTCATATACACCTCTTCCTTCAAAATTCCATGAAGAAAGGCATTACTAACATCAAGTTGCCTTAATTCCCAACCATGATGCACAGCTAAATCCAGAAGAAATCTCACAGTGGTAGGTTTAACCACAGGGCTGAAGGTTTCATCATAGTCAAGACCATGTTGTTGCAGATAGCCCCTTGCTACTAATCTTGCCTTATATCTAGCTATAGATCCATCAACATGCTTCTTCAACATGTACACCCACTTACAAGTGACTATATTCTTGTCAAAAGGTAAAGGAACCAATGACCAAGTTTGCTGCTTTTGTAAGGACTGGAATTCTGAGTCCATGGCAGCCACCCATTGAGGGTGTTTAGCAGCAACAACATAGGAAGGAGGTTCAGTCACAGAGTAGTCAAGCTTAACATGTAAAACTTTAGGCTTATATATACCATGCTTAGACCTGGTAACCATAGGATGAGAATTATGAGAGACAGGAAGAAAGGAAGAAGAATTTGGATCAGAAGAGTGAGAAGTGGAAAGATCAGTAGAAGGGCCAACAGATTCAGTAAATGAAAGTGGTGGATTAGATGGATGTGGAACCATAGGAATTGGAGTAAAGGCTTGCACTAAAGATGGAAGTAAAGAAGAATTAAGGTCTAAAGGAGTGGATAAAGGAATAGAGGCAGAATTGGTAGGAAAATTAGAAGAAATGGGATTGACAGAATCAGAAGGAGTAGAGGATGAGTGGGGAAACCAAAGAGAGAAGGTAGTGGAGAAAGGAGTAGTAGGATCAGTAGAGAAGGAAGATTGAGCAAAAGGAAATAATGACTCATTGAATAGGGCAAAACAGGCAATGTAAATCTTATTGGTTGTAGGATCAAGACAAATGTAGCCCTTAGACTGTAGAGGATAACCAAGAAAAATGCACTCTTGAGACCTTGGTTGAAGCTTGTGTTTAGTATATGGCCTAAGATAAGGATAACAAGCACAACCAAAAGCCTCGAGAGCTTGAAGAGGAGGTGGTTTAGAGTATAAAACTTCCCAGGGAGATTTGAAGCTCAAAACAAAAGAGGGTAATCTGTTAATAAGAAAAACAACAGTAGAGAAAGCATAAGACCAGTAATTGTAAGGAAGATGTGATCTATAGAGCAAAGAGAGACCAGTTTCAACAATGTGCCTATGCTTCCTCTTAGAAACTCCATTCTACTGAGGAGAATGAGGACAAGAAGTTTGATGCAAGATGCTATTTGATGAACAAAATGCTTGAAAGGTAGAATTGGTATACTCAGTACCATTGTCTATTCTAAGCACCTTAAGAGAAGTAGAAAATTGATTCTCAACAAGAGCCTTAAAATGCTTAAAAACAGACAACACTTCATTCTTATGTTTGAGCAAGAATAACCAAGTAAACCTAGTGTAATCATTCACAAAGATCACATAATATGAAAAACCAAGAACAGAAGATAAAGGAGCTGGACCCCAAATATCACTATGAACAATATCAAGTACAGAATTTGACACAATGGGAGACTTATCCAAAGGATATTTGTGCATCTTGGCACTTATACAATATTCACAAGAAGAAAAAATGTTCACAATTTGAGACAAAGTAATGGAATGATAGAAATGCTTTAAAGCAGAATACAACAACCTAGAACTAGGATGCCCAAGTCTGTAATGCCACAGCAGAAGTACATCAGACTTGATGGAATTGGAAGTAGATATAGTGGATTTGGAATTGAATGCTGAGGAAGATGATAGTGTGGAAGGAGATGGAATAGGGTACACTCCATCTTTACTCAACCCTTTGTAGAGGATCTTCCCTGAAGGTAAATCCTGAATTAAGAACTTGTGAGCATCAAAATAACAAAATGCATTATTTTGAAGACAACTTATGGGCAGACAAAAGATTTGAAGCAAGATCAGGAACTCTAAGTATATTATGAAGCCTAAAGTTATGAGAAGAGGTTTTAAGCTCATCATGACCAACATGAGTGACTAGAAGCTCCTGACCATTGCCTACTGTAACTGTTTCAGTGCCTGCAACAGGTTGTTGATGAAGACTCAACTGTGACAGATCAGGAGTGACATGATCTGAGCAGCCTGTATCAGTAAGCCAACCATTGCAATGCTGTACTTGAGATGAGTTAGCCACCATTGAAGCTAACTTAGTAGGGGCATGCCTTCCTTGATATGCAAAGTCCATTATGTGGTAACAATCAAGGGCTGTGTGGCCACCCTTTCCACAGATTTGGCAAAATTGCCTATTTGACTGAGGTTGGCCAGAGGGATTTTGTGACTTAGAATGTTGCCCTGAGGTAGGATGATAGCTAGTATTACCAAAACCTCCATTGTTGTTGTTAATACCATTGTGATTACCAAAATTACCAAAACCTCCGTTGTTGTTGTTAAATCCATTGTGGTTACCTCTGCCACCTCTTCCTCTCTGATTAGAATATCTACCCCCTCTGCCTCTCTGATTAGAAAAACCTTGATGTGGAGACTGAAAATTGGCATTCATAGCCATTGAAGGAGGAACCAAACCATTAGACCTCTTCTTGATTACTCTCTCCTCAGCATTAAGTAGAGTATTTAACTCCTCAACAGACAATACATTACTACGAGTTCTGATTGCAGAATTGAAAGAATCATACTCTAAGGGTAAACCATTGAGAGCGATATGAAGAAGCTCTTCATCATCCAAGATCACAGAAACTGCAGCCAATCTATCACGAATTTGTTTGATCCTTTGGAAATATCCATCAATTGAATCATTTCCTTTCTTTACTGCACTTAGTTCATTGCGAAGACTCATAACATGAGACCTTGACACTGAGGCAAACCTCTTTTCTAACACCTTCCATACTCCCTTGACAGATCTTTACCCAATAGTGAGAACACGACTTGCAAGTGATAAAGTGGAATTGATAAAAGTGAACATTGCTTGTTCACGATTCTTCCAAGAAATGAAATTAAGGTTAATCTCAGTAGTGAGATTACTAGAAGAATCCTTCAAAAAACGTTCTGGAATAGTAATTGAATCATCAAGAATGTCAATCATAGAGTAGGTTTCAAGAATTACCTCAATTTGATGCTTCCAAACAGTGTAATTGTTATAATCGAGCTTAACAGTCATCATTGAAGACATATTTGATAACAAAAGCAATGAAGTATTGATAGGTAAAGCTGCATTAGTCACAATAGGGGTTGAACTAGAGGTTGAAGATGAAGTTGCAGATGTGGAAGCCATGGATAGAGATCAATGCTCTGATACCATGAATGATCATAGAGGAGAACGAAGAACAGAGTATAGCAAAAGAGAAAAGAGAGAGAAAAAGAGAGAGAGAATTACTGAATTGAATCAATTTTATTGATATGAATGTTATATTATAATACAGAGACTTGTACACTATATATATACAGTATCAGTGAAGGTAAACAGTGGAGGGAAAGTTAGTTACAGGCTGAGTCAGGCGTAACTGCTTCTCACACGTGTATACGTGCTAGACTTAAGTTATCAATACACACAAGACTAAACGACACCGTTCTATTTAATCTTGTAGTTGTGCCTTCTTTATATTTGGAATTGAACTTGCTTCATCTTCAATTTCCTCAATCTTACAACTGCTGTTATCACTGCTTTCAGATGATATGAGGTTTAAATGTAGTAAATACATGAGATTAAAGCTGCTGCTGGAGTGGTTTTTTGTGTTATGTCATGGGTTATGTTGCTTTCTAAGAAGGTAGATTTTGTATGAGAAATAAAGAATGAGATGGAGATGTGTTTTTGTGCCGCAAGATGATGAAGTTTCAGAATAATGGAGTATGGGAGAGATGAATAGTGTGTAATGGTGTGGTGTGATATGTGTGATGTAATGGTGTTATCTAAGAAGAGATATTTTTGTAAGGGAGATGGAGAAGTATGGAAGAGTTTAGAGATATATGCAGCAAGGTGAAGTTTCAGAATATTAGGGATGAGAGAGGGGCTGAATAAAGATATGGAGATCTTTTAGAGATATGGCAGCAAGTTGGAGTTTCAGAACATTGAAGATGAGAGAGGGATGAAGAAAGATATGGAGATCTTTTAGAGATATAGCAGCAAGATGGAGTTTCAGAACATTAAAGATGAGAGAGGGATCAATCCCTTTAGTGTGTAGCTTGGTCCTCTTTATATAGAGCTAAGCTATGTAACTAGATCAGAACTTAGTTGAAGGGAGAATTAGCAAATAAGGAAATGCCCTTGACAAGGTAAGTGGTTTCATTAGAAGGATTTTTTTTTTTAGCCAAAAGAAGAAAGCTAGAGACTTTAGCGCTAATGTTATAGCTGTAACAACTGTCAATCACAGCTGTCACAGCTGAATGATATCATCTAAATGACATCTTGCTTGGAGGAAAAGATATTTGGCATTAAATTCTTGATTTGGCTAAAAATGGCAATATAATCTTTATGGGATCCTCTTGTTTCTTTGGATATGACAGCAAGCTGCTAGGATTGGGCATTAATGGGCAAATGACATCATTTTAGGACATGTGTCAACCTGCTGGAGCTTCTATAGCTTCTGTAGCTTCTGCTGGAGCTGTTACAGCTTCTGCAAGAGCTGTTATAGCTTTTGTAGAAGTTGTTTGTAGCTTCCTTTAGAGTTGTTTCAGCTTCTACAGAAGCTGTTACAGCTTCCGCTGGAGCTGTTATAGCTTGCACAGAAGTTGTTGCAGCTTTTGCTGGAACCTTTTTTGGTATTTTTGGCTAAGTTTCATCTCTTTGGAAAATTATATGTTTAGTCCATATATAATTTTGGTAAGTAATAGACTAGTTGGTTGATATTTGATGAAGTTTTAGAGATGTAATTATGGCCTTTTTGTATTTTAACCAAATCTTGGAGAGTAAAGAGAGTATTTAATGCTAGATATGAGATACTAATATATATTTAGCCATGTGTTTGGAATTAATTTAGATGATAATAATATAATTTGTATAAAATACTACAATTACATATTTAAACTTATATTATATGATGAACATTAATTTTTTATGTAAAGAGCATGGGGAGTTTTTTCATTTTAAGTGTTACGTGTTATGAGAGGCTTACCAAATGTTATGATTGCACACTGACCCATCAGAGTTTAGGGAATTGGGGAAGACATTCCAAGCAACATGCTTTCCTTTATCAACTTCGAACCATTGGAGCTTTACTGAACATACTTCTTGGCCTTCCAAACCACAACTCTCAAAATTTCCTCGATAAGACTCATGAGCTTGGATCATGAGCCGAAAATGAGACGTTATGCCATGAGCTCGAACTATGGGCTTCGATGAGATTATATTGCCATAAGTTTTGGACCATGGGCTTCGGCATCATTTTGTGAATATGGACTCTTTAGGGCTTTTAAAGAGATTTTCCCAAAAATGCATGATAGTGTTGATGTGGTGCAGGTCGCCAATGAAATGAAGCCATGTGGTGTGAAAATTTTGTCCTCAACACTAGGCTTGCCTAATTAAGTGCATGTTTGGCAATTCCTAAGTTGTAACTAGATACAATTTTAAGCTTTGTGCTTATTATGTTAGGTTTGCTTGACATTGTTGAGGTTCTAGCTAATCTCCTTTGGAGCTTGGAGAATTAGGCTTTCTGCAGGTTGCAAGGTAAGTAGTTTTTTAATGGGATTTTTGAAAAATAACCATGTTACATAAATGTTATTTTTGGCTTATACACACATTTGGAAACTACCTATGGAAACTATATTTTCCTAAAAATATTGTGTTGTAACCTTAATATATATATGATTATATATGAAAATGCATCATATTTGGTATTGCATTTGGGGAAATGCATGAATTGTTGATATGAAAAATGAGCATCTTTTATTTAATCTTTGATAAAGAAATCATAGATTTTATGGTATATTATAAAATTTAAAGATGCTTATCTTGTCTTGTTATGTGGGAAATTGATAGAAAAACTCTTGACAAGAATGAAGTTGAAAACCTTACAAACTTTGTAGAAGTTAGATTAGTTAAGGTTTATCTGAAACTACCTGGATATAAACTGTGTTTCAAAGTAATGTAACCAGTGAACTTTATGTGATTTTAACACTATGCCATGTGTGATTTCCCTGTGATCACTCGATTTAGTTTCTGTAGTATTTGTGACAACGAAATCAGATCCAAGTCAGTGCCCTTTCACTTTGGATGACACATTCTTCTCTGCTACCCATGGGGGAGAAAGGTACCTTGATTGTGTGTGGGTGAGGTTATTGTCCATGGGGCCAAAAGACCACATGCAAAAGAGGTCCTATTTGATGCGCTCTCTCTACTGCCCACGGGGGGAGAGAAAAACCTTGAGGGTATGGGTGAGGCTGCTGTCCATGGGGCCAAAAGTCTGCATACCAGAGAGGACAATATCATGCCAGTTGTGAATGGGTGGATCCCCTAACTGGTCTATGTGGTAGTGCGGTATATATGTGATAAATTACCGTATGTTGGATTTTATGGCTTTTGAATTATATTATTAGTGCTCACAGATTATAATATATAGTTTCATGGTATTATTTTGATAAACTTTATGTTTCATCATTTAATCATTCTTGTTACATTATTATGAAAATGATCTTGCAGTATTCAGTTAGCAATTTCCCAAACTAAACAAGTTTTGTAAATTGTTCATTATAATAAAACTTGCATTTCCCCCACCCCCATTAATTATGCTACTTACTGGGCGTTAGCTCATCTCACCCTCTAACAGTTTTTCAAATTTATTAGCTATTCCTTGGGTATGGAGCCTACTTCGTTAATTCTTTGGTGATGATTAGAGTGCTATGTTAAATTCTGAGACTTTTTCTGTAAATGGTTGGTGACTCGATTTTTCTATGTTTAACGAGACCTTAATTAATTTTATTGGAGGTGGGTCGCTTGAGGTTTGTTAGCCTTTGGCGTGGTAGGTCTAGACTCGATGTTAAGATCCTTATTCTTGATAAGATTGTGACTTTGTGTAATTTAATCAGAGTTTTGTAATATATTCATGTATTATGTGGAGGCATATGATTTTTGGTTATTGTTCGTAAATGTGTTATAGAGCTCTAACTTGTAATGTGGAGATTTTAGTATGGTTATATATTCTTATCCTGTGGAAAAGAAAGGAAAATAAAGATCTCATATACTTTGATTTGCCAAAAAGGAAAAATCTATAGGTACTCTTGGGATGTATTTCTCATGCTTTTGCCCTTTTTGGGTTCGGGTTGTGACACGCACAATTAGTGTGCGCTCGGAATTCACGGGCGTGTGTGCACATGTCTTCCTGGGCCACACATAGCGGGCATCACTGGTTTGCTTGCTTTTCTAGTTTTAAACAATGGACATTTGTTTTAAGGCCTTACCGAACTTCGATTGATTTGATTCCATTGATATTAGAAAGATACAGATATCCGGGAAAGGATTAAAAGTTATTAGCAGGTTATCTGCATTGCTCGTATGGTCAGATGGCACTCATAACGTGAGAAGTCCAATTAACGTGAAAGTTCAATGTCATGGCACTTTCATGTTCATAAATAACACAAAAAAAGTATTGTACCTATAAAAATTATGAACTTTCTAGTTGAAAATTTAAAAAATTATTTATGACCAGTCAATAATTTGTGCAATGCTAATGAGAAATATATTATTCTGTGCTCTAGGTAGACCACAACAGTATTGTCCAATAGTCTATCCATTCAATGAAATTATGGGATAAAAATGGCCTTTGCCTCTTTCTATCAAAATGTCCAGCATTTTTCCCCTCTGTGAAACTAATTAGGGAAATGCCCCTCTTTTGAAACTCGATTTTCTCAAAATCGAGTTAAGCCCTATAATGACGTTTTAAAGAGCCTATAATGACGTTTTAAGAACCTATAGTGGCATTTTGTAACTCGAGCTCCATGAACTCGAGTTATAGGTAAAAAAAAAAAAAAAATAGCATATAACTCGAGTTCATGGAACTCGAGTTACAAAATGCCACTACAGGTCCTTAAAACGTCACTATAGGCTCCTTAAAACGCCACTATAGGGCTCTAGATTTTTTTTTTAATTCAATTTTGAGAAAATCGAGTATCAAAAGAAGAAAATTTCTCTAATTAGTTTCAAAAGAGGGGCAAAATGCTGGATATTTTGATAGAAAGGGGCAAAGGCCAATTTTGTCCTGAAATTATGCCCTTTATGATTTATCTCCTCTAGCCACACTATCGTAATTTCTATTCCAATGTGCTTTGTGAGCAAGTGAGCTGCCTTATTTGATTTGCAGTATAGATGAGTAATCATTTGTTTGTCGAAGAGCACCCTGTAAAATGTGCCCCACCAGTGACTTATCCCTCCATCTCTCAGTGCAGTCACTACATTGTGGCAATCTAGCTCCCACTAGTTCAATGCTGGATGTCTGTGATGCATTAAACGAGGCACTATTTGTGTTGATTTTATAGCAACCTTGGATTGCTTTTGCAACTAGCTCGGTAACATTAACATCTCCCCTATCCTCAATCCCTAAAGCTCTCAGTTGGGGACATTGTTGTGTAAATGTTTTCTTTATGTTGTTATATTATAAACAACCATAATATAAATTCTAGAATCTTGAATTATCATGATATCACAACTATAAAAATTAATTATAAAGTTTACCTTGATCCATTACTGAAATTTTCTTAAGATCAAGTCTTAGTATAAAAGACACTTAATTCTTATAGAATTTATTTCTCTCTCTCTTGACTCTTTTTTATCTTTAACTATTTAGTGTATGTGATAGGGTAGTTAAATGTCTCTTTTATAGGTAGAGAGATGACCAAATTCCTTATATCTATAACCTCTACTTGCCCATCTAAATTGGAGTTACTTAGGAAACCTTACTTCTCCATTAACTAATGTTTTAAGGACATGTAACTGTAAACACAAAATCTCAAGTTTGGAAATCAAACAATTGACAATGTTTCACAAGTGTAAATTTGTATTGATGAATTTGTAGGTACGATTCTCTATGTTTAGATTCTAATACAGTAGAATAATCCTTTGATTCGATCTTCTTAGAAAAGTCTTCAATTCAAGTGTTGCATCGATGTAGTCTTGACTCAAACACAAGATGTACTCCACTTGGACTGGAAAGTGAATTGAAAGATCTTTGGAATGAAATTGCGATGAATCTCTAGCTGTGCACTTCTTAGGGATTTCTTGTTCTTTGCGTTCTTCGTGGGTTCTTCGAATTACATTAATTTTTGAAAATTTGTGGTGGAAGTTCTTCGAGACTTTAGAACGTGATGAAACTTTGATGGATCGAAGTCTTTGAAGTTTTTGGAAACTTCGAAGCTTGATTCCAGTAGAACTTTGAGGATTTGGGTGGATGTTCTTCGTCTTTGAAGATTTGTAGTGAAAGTTCTTTCAGCTTTGGAGGCTTGGATCTGTAGAGTTTCCCTAATTTGTAGTCTCTTAGTGTTTATGGAGGCTTTTGAGCTTGATTCCAATGAGATTTGAGATCTAGAGGGATGACTTGAATGCTTTTGCTTTGAATATTCTTTGTATTCGAAGGTTGAAATTCTTGATGTTCTTGTAAGTTTTGGACCTTGATTCTGGTAGAGTTTTAAGACTTCTGAATCTTTCTAAATTCCCCCCATAAGACTGAGAAGTATATCTATTTATAGGAGTCTTGGGGAGGTGTGATCACACATGATTGGCTATGAACAATGACACATGTAATAATTTAAATGGAGGAACTTTATGTCTTGTTTTCCAAGGGACACATGACATTACTTGATTAGAAAAAATATTCTAATTTAAAATAACACATGGTAGTATTTAATTTGACTACTTATGTCATTTAAAATTAAAAATATCAACACGTGTCGACGTGTGATTGGCCCTTATGTACTATTTGCAATTTTTATTTAGAAACACTTGGAATATTTTTATTGGTCTCTAAATAATGCCAATGGGACCTACTAAATAGCATGTGGCGCTTTGTGATTGATTGCAAAATTTTTACTTCTACAAATGCCCCATCTAGATTTGTTCAAGTACGCAATCTTTGAGTGTGGCAAGTGCTTTCTTGAATTATTTAGTTATTTTATTATTTTGTGGAAGATTTGCCTTCAGTTATTTATGTACAGCCAATGTGGACGTTTGCAACAAAAGAATCGCATGTATGTAAGAACTGGGCTTGTTGAAGTGGGCTTTGGTGAGCTTAAACCCATTTATAAAGAACGACGATGTTAAGCTTTTATGCACTTCCAGGTTGGCTTGGTTTATTAAATTCTAGATGACCTAATGATCAATCATCAGAGGCGGTGCACTAGAATTTTCTTCTTCGCCGCGCTTTTTTTCTTTTTAGCCGACACTTCCTTGCACACTTAGGGTTACTCGTCAGTTGTCACGACACCTATAAAAGGAGACATGATCCACGCTTTACCTTGCTGCAGCTACAGATCTTCTTTCTCTTTTTTCTTGATTTATTTATTTCTTTGGTTTTGTCTTTTCCTTCAATAAATTTACAGCTTCTGTGCTTCTTTTCTTTTCAAGCGGCCACTGATGTTTTTTTTTTGTTCAGCTTGATTTTCTTTCACGGTTTTCTTCTCTTTCTTTGATTCATTGGAACTTCATGCTCTTTCTTGTTTTTGACAATTGTTTCTTCGGCTCTTGCAACTTGTCTCGATTAGGTCTTCTTTCTCCAGGATGAGAACTGTCATCTTGAAGGTCCGCTTGGGTAGCAGGGTGGTGAGCTTCCCATGCTTAAGGGAACAAATTATTTTGATACCCCCTTGGGTAGCGGGGTGGTGATCTTCCCATGTTCAAGGATGAAAACTATCTTCTTGAATGTCCCCTTGGGTAGCAGGGTGGTGATCTTCCTGAAAACTTTTGTGGAAGCAATATAAAACAAAAATTTATATTTTCATTTAAAGATCGTTGTAACACACAACCATGGATTCTAAATAGAACCAAATTGCATACCTCTCTTAGCAACCCAATTGCGTGTTGCCTCCCAAGGTATTCACGTCTCCCTCTCTGTTCTTTTTGGGTTTTCAAAAAACTGCAGTATCACTCAGTAGCTTTGATTGCCAATCACTAAATATGATATTATAAAATCTAATTTTATAGTAGACTTCTAAAACCCTAGAGAGAGATTGGACGTGGATCCTTAGGGATCCTAATCTTCAGCCGTAGGATTTTATCAATAACTTTTTTTGAACTTTATTGACTTATCTTGAAACTCTTTCCAAAATTATTCCTTAATTTTCTCAACTATATCAAGAAAATATCTGAACTTCTACATATTGCAATAATGTCCATCAACACATTGCAATTGACCCCTGAAGATTAGAGAATTACAAATGAGGTCCCATTACTTACAATTTTATATCTATGTCCTTCCACCATACTATATTCCCACAAGCTACTAGGACTGGATTAATATCACTGTCATGTCCTTAGCTTACGTAACCCTTAATTTCTTGATTTCATAATTTCTATTGGACTCCAAAATATTTTTGAAAAAACTCTTTAAATATATATATACAATATTATATATATATATATATATATATATATATATGAAAAACATTTTCAAAAAATGTCACTGGCTGGTTTTGTTTTGAGTCCAACTTCAATATGAAAATCAACTGAATATACTATCTTCTTTAGAGACTGGTGGATTCATTGTTGAGCATTTATATATTTTACTCATTACACACATAACTCAACGTATTTGTGTATAGCCTTTAAAATTGGCATCACTAGTTGACATTGTCAAAGTTATGTGCATAATAAATAAATATACAAAAACCCCTCATGTTTGAGGACAATAGAAAAAATTGTGATAGGACAACCTTTTAATTAACAGTGATTGCTCCATAAAGTGTCCTTGATCGGATCCAATTCAGTGTATGTACTTGTTACATTACACCCACTTGTTTGCTTAAAGTCACTACCTCAATGATGGAGTAAATCATCCTATCATATAGCAGCACAACAAGTGTAGGCTTCAGTGGTAATATTCAATTAATATCCACAGCCTAGAACAATTTAATAATCTATGAAAAATCATTACTCCCTGTCTTTGGTTCCTTAACCATTAACATGATTTTTTAACATATGTGACATCACATGCCACATTTAAATAATGAAATATACCTATAAAAATTATGAATGTGAAAATAAAATTTTATTATCAAATAAAAATGCATAGTATTGCTTTTGAGGGCACATAATTCTAACAATAATGTCACATTTGTAGAAAAATCATGTTAATGGTTAAGGAACCAAAGATAGGGAGTAATGATTTTTCATAGATTATTAAATTGTTCTAGGCTGTGGATATTAATTGAATATTACCACTGAAGCCTACACTTGTTGTGTTGCTATATGATAGGATGATTTACTCCATCATTGAGGTAGTGACTTTAAGCAAATAAGTGGGTGTAATGTAACAAGTACATACACTGAATTGGATCCAATCAAGGACACCTTATGGAGCGATCACTGTTAATTAAAAGGTTGTCCTATCACAATTTTTTCTATTGTCCTTAAACATGAGGGGTTTGTGTATATTTATTTATTATGCACATAATTTTGACAATGTCAACTGGTGATGCCAATTTTAAAGGCTATATACAGACACGTTGGGTTATGTGTGTAATGAGTAAAATATATAAATGCTCAACAATGAATCCACTAGTCTCTAAAGAAGATAGTATATTCAGTTGATTTTCATATTGAAGTTGGACTCAAAACAAAACTGGCCGGTGACATTTTTTGAAAATATTTTTCATATATATATATATATATATATATAATATTGTATATATATATTTAAAGATTTTTTTCAAAAATATTTTGGAGTCCAATAGAAATTATGAAATCAAGAAATTAAGGGTTACATTAGCTAGGGACATGACAGTGATATTAATCCAATCCTAGTAGCTTGTGGGAATATAGTATGGTGGAAGGACATAGATATAAAATTGTAAGTAATGGGACCTCATTTGTAATTCTCTAATCTTCAGGGGTCAATTGCAATGTGCCGGTGGACATTATTGCAATATGTAGAAGTTCAGATGTTTTCTTAATATGGTTGAGAAAATTAAGGAATAATTTTGGAAAGAGTTTCAAGATAAGTCAATAACGTTCAAAAAAAGTTATTGATAAAATCCTACGGCTGAAGATTAGGATCCCTAAGGATCCCACGTCCAATCTCTCTCTAGGGTTTTAGAAGTCTACTATAAAATAAGATTTTATAATATCATATTTAGTGGTTGGCCATCAGAACTACTGAGTGACACTGCAGTTTTTTGAAAACCCAAAAAGAAACAGAGAGAGAGAGACGTGAATACCTTGGGAGGCAACACGCTTGGGTTGCTAAGAGAGGTACGCAATTTTATTCTATTTAGAATCCATGGCTGTGTGTTACAACGATCTTTAAATGAAAATATAAAATTTTGTTTTATATTGCTTCCGCAAAAGTTTTCAGTGGTATTAGAGCAAACCACAATTAATCATGGATTTTAAATTGTTATTTCATATCAGTATGTGTGCCGAGATTTATTTCCTATATGACGTGATTGATATATGTGATATGTTAATTGTTTTTTTTATTTATTCAGAGAGAACAACAAAAATCTGTGTCGTGATTGATATATATGATATGTTGATTATTTGGTTCCGATTTGTTTTCGTATTCTTGATTATATTTGACAAATGGATTGCTGAAGTCACACGTCTCTTGAATCTACTCATGAGTTGTGCACAATAGTGCTATTATTGCTTTATAGATTGTCTATTGTGGTTTCATGTATATTTGATTCATGTCTATTGTATATTGTCTATTGTGGTTTCATTGACTCACCTTTTTTATGTTGATAAAATCTTGAGTGTTGCCGAATTGAGGTTTTGAATCCCAATTAGTGGGAGTTGTATTAGATACATAAAAGAATAATATTTAAATAGTCCCAGTAGTAATATATATTAAGTGCTAAATAGGATTATTTTATAGAATAATTCCTATGGCCATCCATTGTCGGTAAATAAAGGTTCTATTAAATTAAAATTTTGTTGAAACCAAAAGGATAGACTTGATTTTGGTTTAGTAGTTCCTCTTGTTTATTTCTTGGGAAGATAGGTGTGTGTATGACTAGTGGGAGTGTGGCTAAAATAGCAACATGTTCATGCTAGTACACATATCACATTCAGATAATGGTTTGCACTTAACCAAATAAACATGACCACTAAAATAGTGTAAAACATGTTTGATTTGGAGGCCAAAAGTAAATCGGGAGTCATAGATAAATTAAATAAAATTAGAAACATGAGATGAAATCGTGATGAATAGTATCTATTTGCCTTTATATGGTGTGCACAATATATTTCAAAAGAAATTATTGGAGCATGCAAGGTAAGGGTTCCCGATGCCCACTTCGAACTATTTATGAATATAATTGTTATATTCTATTCTGGGAATCTATAATATTTTGTTCTTGTGGGAAGTACCATTAATTATTCAAAAACTTGAATATGATGGATATATGTATGTGAAAATATTATTTTATATTATTTTGCAAATTCATTATGACCAATTTTAATCCCTTAGCTAAGATTTTGGATGAAAATCGATTGTCTGGACCAAACTATGTAGATTGGAAAAGGAACTTAATCATTGTTCTCACTGCTGATAAGATAGCTCCTGTCCTTAACACTGAGGCACCAGAACTTGCTTTAGCTGATGCCAATGAGGTGCAGAGAGATGCATTTAATAAGTGGCATGAGGCTGATGAAATGGCTAAATGCTACATATTGGCCTCTATGACCAATGTGTTGCAAAAACAATGCCAAGGCCTAGTTACAGCACAAGATATGATGCTGCACCTCAAAGAGATGTTTGGAGAACAGAGTAGAAGTGCACGACAAACTGCTATGAAAAATCTCATGTCCACCAAAATGGTGGAAGGAACTTCAGTTCAGGAACATGTCTTGAAGATGATTTCTTTCATCAACGAACTGGATATGCTTGGTGCAGAAATAAATAGTGAGACCCAAGTTGATGCGATCCTAGCATCTTTTCCTGATTCTTTTAATCAGTTTATCATGAACTATAAGATGAATAAGATGGTAGTGACATTGTTAGAGCTGCTCAATATGTTGAAAGCAGCTGAGGATCTCATCAAGAAAGAAAAGCCTACTATAATGTTGGCTGAAAAATCTAATTCTTCTCTTAAGTTGAAGCCTAATGGTAAGAACTTTAAGAGAAAAGGGTCTCAGTCATTCAATAAGGCTCAAGGTGACAAAGTGAATAAGGACACTAAGAAAAAGAAAGCAAAAGGAAATTGTTTCCATTGCGGTAAGCTTGGTCATTGGAAGAGAAATTGTCGCCATTATTTGGCTTCTCTGAAGACTGAAAAACCTGTAGAAGGTATGCCCAATTTGCTTGTTATTGAAACAAATTTAATGGATGGTCCATTTGATTCTTGGTGTGTGGATTCTAGTACAATCTCACACATTTGCAATATGTTGCAGGGGTTCAAGGAGACCCGAAGGCTAAATGAAGGGGAGGTGATCCTAAAGATGGGGACTGGTGCAACTGTTGCAGCCACTGCCATTGGAACTTTTTATTTGGAATTATCTTCTAGTAGAACTCTTGTCTTAGAGGATTGTTTATATGTGCCAGAAGTGCAAAGAAATTTAATTTCAGTTTCAAAACTTGGTTGTTCAGGATATTCATTTCTTTTTACTTCTAAACTTGTTGTTAAGTTTAATAATAAATTTGTAACTTCTGGCATTTTACAAGATGGTCTTTATTTTTTGAGTTCTATTGATAATTCTATTAATTGTGTTGAGAATGATATTGTTGCCAGTGTGTTATCTCTAAAAGAAAAAGAGATGTTAATCCTACCTATTTGTGGCACTTAAGGCTTGGTCATATCAATATTGACTGAATCAATAGATTGGTAAAGGATGGGCCATTGAATCTTTTGAAGGTAGAGCCTTATGCAATTTGTGAGCCTTGCTTACAAGGGAAAATGACCAAAAGTCCCTTTATAGGAAAGGGAGCTAGAGCCACTGATGTATTAGGATTAATACACACTAATGTTTGTGGTCCTATGAATCACATGGCAAGAGGTGGTTTCTATTACTTCATTACTTTTATTGATGATTATTCTAGGTATGGTTATTTGTACGTAATGAAACATAAATCTGAATCCTTTGAAAAGTTCAAAGAATTTCGTAATGAGGTTGAGAAACAGGTTGGAAAATGCATTAAAATTCTTCACTCTAATAGAGGAGGAGAATACCTCTTGGATCAATTTAAGGAATATCTAAAAGAAAATGGGAGAATACCTCTTACAAGGGAATACTTCTTTCAGCCACACCTCAACATAATGGTGTAGCTGAAAGAAGAAATAGAACCTTATTAGATATGGTTCGTTCTATGATGAGCATGTCAGAGTTACCAATTTCATTTTGGGGTTATGCTTTGGAGACTATTGTTTATTTATTAAATAGAGTCCCTACCAAATCAGTTCCTAGTACCCCATATGAGTTATGGACTGGTAAGAAACCAAGTCTAAATCACTTAAAGATATGGGGTTGTCCAGCACATGTTAGAAGGTCTAATATGGATAAGCTAGGACTAAGGAGTGATAGATGTTTATTTATTGGCTATCCCAAAATGTCTACTGGTTTCTATTTTTACAATCCTAGTGAGCAAAAGGTTTTTGTGAGCAGGAATGCTATTTTTCTTGAGGAAGATTATAGCTTAAATGAAAGTAGAGCAAAAGTTTCTCTTGATGAACAAACTGATAACCCAATGGCTGAGTTGAATGAGAATAATGAATAGCAAGTAATAGTGCCTACTGAACCAAGCAAAAGACAAGAGACTTGACATAGTAAAAGGACTATCAGGTTTCCAATTAGACTCACTTTGTTAAATGAATTTATCTAATGGAGTCAAAGGAGCATGATAACGATCCTTTTACTTATCAAGAAGCAATGACTGACAAGGATGTTGAGAATTGGAAAAGGGCCATGGAATCAGAGATGGACTCAATGTATACCAACCAGGTCTGGACCTTAGTAGATAAACCAGAAGGTATTAAGCCTATTGGTTGTAAGTGGGTCTACAAAAGGAAGATAAAACCTAGTGGTAAGGTGGAGACCTATAAAGCTAGGCTAGTGGCAAAAGGGTATAATCAAAAGGCTAGAATTGATTATGAGGAAACCTTTTCGCCAGTAGCCATGCTAAAGTCCATAAGGATTCTATTGTCAATTGTTGCACATTATGATTATGAGATATGGCAAATGGATGTTAAAATAGCTTTCTTGAATGGACACATCCGAGAAGAAATTTCTATGGACCAGTCAGAAGGTTTCATATCTCATGGTCAAGAATCAAAAGTGTGCAAGTTGATGAGATCTATATACGGCCTAAAGTAAGCATCACGCAATTGGAGCATCCGTTTTGATGAGGCAATCAAATCGTTCGGTTTCTCACAAAATATGGATGAACCTTGTGTTTACAAAAAGGTTAGTGGGAGCACTATTACATTTTTAGTTCTTTATGTAGATGACATACTACTCATTGGCAATGATGTAGGAGCAATGCCATCTATAAAAGTATGGTTATCTAGTCACTTTGCAATGAAAGATCTTGGTGAAGCATCCTATATACTCGGAATCAAATTGTTTAGAGTCCGAAAGAAAAGGTTATTGGGACGTTCACAAGTCAATTATATTGACAAGATATTGGCTAGGTTTAGCATGCAAGATTCCAAGAAAGGGTTTTCACCTTTTAGACATGGAGTTCATCTCTCTAATCAAATGTGTCCGAAAACACAAGAAGAGAGAGAGAAAATGAGAAATTGTCCTTATGCTTCGTTTGTAGGAAGTCTCATGTACGCAATGCTTTGCACTAGGCCAGACATTTGTTATGCAGTGAGCATTGTGAGTAGATATCAATCCAATCCAGGTTTTGAGCATTGGACAGCAGTGAAACATATCCTCAAATATTTAAATAGGACCAAACATTATTTCTTGGTGTTTGGTGGTGAGGATTTGACTGTCCAAGGGTATACAGATTCTGATTTTCAATCTGATATTGATGATAGAAAATCAATTTTTGGATTTGTGTTCACTCTTGGCAAGGGAGAAATAAGTTGGAGAAGTTGCAAGCAAGATACTACTGCAGACTATACTACAGAAGCAGAGTATATAGCTGTAAGTGAAGCTGCAAAGGAAGTTGTGTGGATGCGCAAGTTCATTCAAGAACTTGAAGTTGTTCCTTCTATTGAGTCACCCATTACTATCTATTGTGACAATAGTGGGGCTGTTGCAAATGCAGTAGAACCAAGGGCTCATCAAAGGACAAAACATATTGCACGTAAATATCACTTGATACGTGATATTATACAAAGAGGTGATGTAGCAATAACAAAGATTGCCTCTACCAATAATGTTGCAGATCCACTCATAAAGGCATTGTCTCAAAAGGTGTTTGAGAAACATTTGGGAGCAATGGGTATTAAATATATGTATGATTGGTTTTGAGTGCAAGTGGGAGATTGTTAGAATTATGTGCCCTCAAAAAAAATATTATGCATTTTTATTTGATAATAAAATTTTATTTTCACATTCATAATTTTTATAGGTATATTTCATTATTTAAATGTGGCATGTGATGTCACACTTCCCATGCTCAAGGATGAAAACTATCTTCTTGAATGTCTGCTTCGTCATCAAGCCTCCTTCAGAGATACAAAGTGACATGTCCCAAACTTCGAAGGCACAAGGAGATGCCAACGTGACTTTAAAGCTGAGAGATGAAATGATGAAGAATTTAAAGATGTGAGAAGAGGTCCCAAGACTTTGAAGATGAGTGATGCCATCAAGACCTCAGAGATGTGAGGCGATACAACTTAGACAAGTGGTGATGCAGTCCAAGCTCTAAAGATGTGAGATGATGCGATCAAGGGTGTAGCCAGGATTTTCCACTTGGGGGGCCGAATTATATATTTATATGCTAGTCATAACTCATAATTAATACAATAATTATACTATATATAAAATAGTCAAATTTAACATTTTATAATATTTTAAAACTCAAATAAGATAATAAAAAATTGTTCAATTTGCTATAAACATATAAAAGAATATTTTTTTTTAAAGCCATAGCATCTCCTATTAGAATTGTGCTTGATGATGACCATTCATAAAATAAATTCCATTCATTATCATTTTCATAGTGAAATTCTTAACAATTTTTCCCTTTTTCAAATTGGGAGGAGGTTAAGACTTGAGAATGTTTCTTATGTCTAGCGCAACCTAAATTCTGTTGTAGAAACATATCAATGTTGGTACAACTTATAAGGCACCTAGATTCAAAAGGAAAAAAATAATCAACTTAAAATATATAAAAATGAGATGATGATAATGAGAGAAAAATATATGAGGAAAAAAAATTGGAAATATGAGAAAATGATCAAATTTTGTGAAAAAATGATGATGATGGGACCAGAATAAATGAATTTGAAGGCTAAGAATGAAAAGAAAAACACACTAATTTGAGCAACGCGCATTGCATTTAAAAATTGAAAACAATAGGAACAACGTCCTTTTTCTATTCTTAGAAAAAATAAAAAGAAAGACACCTAGAGATTAGGGATTTATAAGATTTTGGTAAAAGTCTAGGGATTTATAAGATTTTGGTCAAAGTGTGTGTATTGTTTAAGTGGAGCCCACTTGAGAAACTAATTAAATATTGAAATTGTAAATGGCTAAATGCAATCATTGTTATATTTTAAAGGGAAATAACATAAAAACTAACAATGAACAGATCTCTTTGACATTTTTTTTAAAGGAAAGTAATTATCCAAAATCAGAGTAAAGAGAAAACTAAGCAAAACAACAGTAAAAAAAAAAAAAAGAAGCATGAACTGTGAAGATGATGAATAGTCATAGCTAATTGGAACTCTAAAACCAGAGACTATCTTCTATTCAATAGTTTGGAAACTCCAGGTTCTTCGCATGTTGTGCAAGTAGGTGGGCCACTTGGTTCCTTTCTCTTTTATTATGATTTAAATTGAGTTAAGAGTGTTGGGATTTGTGCCCTAAAATCCATTTTATTGGCATGTCATAAATAATTAAATAGTTTAATTATATGAGACTATCTATAAATAAACTAATGAGATATTATCTTAGTCCATGAGATGCATAGTATGTGATTTATGTGAAAAGTCATAGAAGATATAAATCACAAATTCTTTGTAAACTCAGAATTTTAATCCGTAGTCGGTGATGAAATTAGGCATTTCATCTGCGAAGACTATAACATATCAACTAAGATGATTTGTCTTGATCATGGAAGTAGAAACTTCTAATTGGTATGTTGATATGTTTTAAGAGTTAAGACATATTGAACTGGACCGCTGTGAGATTTATTATTCTCCTAACGACTGTCAAATGAATAATAAATCTCACAACTTCTATTTACATCAACTTTAAATCCTGAGAGAATAATGGACCTGATCATGAGATGCATGTTGTTTTGATATATCAGGAGTGAGATCTATAAGACACGATCAAAACCTCAGTATGTTGGGCAGCCGCATTTAGTGTTGATGGACCATATATTCTCAAGATGGAATTCATAATCTCTTAATGGAAATATAAAATATTCCTTTGAGATAAGTTTAATGAGTTTGGTTATTCAGAGTGTTGGGCCCAATCACTTTAGTAAGGAGTTACTAAAGTATATATTTATGAAATTGGATTTCATAAATATATGATGAATAACATAAAAGATTAAACCGGGTACTCAAGGATTAAGATATAGTAATCTTCAAAGTGGCAGTCTATATTTATGACTTTGTATTACTACGAATATTTTAATGAAGAGGTTGTATGTATAATAAAGTCTTGGGATATAATTAATTAATAAGGCCCAGAGTGCAATTATATTCTTATAGTGGTATTGAATATAATTAATGGTAACTTTGGACTTGTCAAGAGTTGACAGAAAAGCCCAAGGCCCATTGGAGCTAGAGTCTTATTTGTTCCCTTTGGTCCCATCTCAAGCCACAAACTAAAGCCCAATTGGGTAGGCCTAAAAAGCTAACCCAATTAGATAATCAGTCATTATTTAATAAGAGTTATTAAATAAAGAAACAACTAAGGTAGTTTTAACGTATGTATGATGAAAAGAAAAGAAATCAGTTTTTCTCCACAAGGAGAAGAAGAAGGATTTTTTCTTTGAGAGTCTATATACATAAGACTGATTGAGAGACCACACATCTTGGGCACCATGTGGAACTGAGATGAAGATTAAAGGTATTCTTAAGTCATGTTTTGAAATTCACTGTATCAAGGTACGCTTTCTATTCTTTATTCTAGAATTCATGGTTTCATGTTATATTGCAGTGATTGAAGTACATCTGTGTTTGTTGCTTCCGCTGTGTGTTTTGTATGAGATACAAAACCATATTTTCCAACCAAGAGTAGTCTAGACTCATGTATTAAGTGGCCTATCCAACTATGCTAGATCAATTTTCTTCCATTGATAGCAAGAAGGTTCTGTGAATTTTTTTGGAGAGGCCAATCATTATAATTTGTAGGGGCCCAATTTATTTTTATACAGCACTATAAGAGGATTTCAAAAGTTTTGGGGGGCCATGGCCCCCCTAAGACTATATGTACCTTCGCCCCTGGATGCGATATAGCCTAGAAGAGAGGCTATGCAATCCAAGTGCAATGTGGTGTAGACTTTAAAGATGCAATGTGATGCAACCCAAGAGAGAGGCAAAGCTGTGTAGACTTCAGGGATGCTAGGCAACGCAACTTAGAAGAGAAGTGATGCAAGTTTACACAACTCAAAGGAAAGGTGGTGTGACTGTAAGCTTCACCCTTCCAATCAAAGAGCTTTTGAAAGCATATTGACAGTCAATGGTGGAAAAAAAGGGATTTTTTTTTTTTTTTTGGTGCTCCAACTTTTTCTTAGGTTGCATTTTTCAAGGTTTTCAACCTAATGAGCTTATTTTATTTATTTTTTTATGCTCTAACTTTTGCTTAGGTCGCCCTTTTTTTCAAGGTTTTCAATCTAATGAGCTTTTTGTGTGTGTGTGTGTGTGGTGAACACATTCAAAGGTAAATGGAAGATATCATGCACCTTTGAAGTGCCAAGGTGGGCAGTTTATGCTCTTACCAAGGAGGAATCTTGAATTTCATGTGTAGGAGTGCTTAAGGATCCTCCCATCAATAGGATTGATCCTCGCATCATCATTGTCAATTATCTTGTAGACTTCTTGTACTTCATCAAATGTAGTTTTCCCTATATCTTCCAATGTTGGTGGAGCTTCCTCAATTTCTCACTGATCTTGAACATTTGACTAAGTATTGTATATGATTGTTTGCCTTTTAACTTTGAGTGAACCTTCTATGATAACGTCAAGAATAAACTTACGCTTCATGCGTGAGGGGATGCAACTATGAATCTTGCTGACAATACTTTCCTCTCCTTGGTCCTTAGCCTTTATTTGATCTTGAGAACAACCAATGATAGATGCTTTCGTCGTCCCTAACCAATCGAAGGTTGACCTACATACAAGAGCATTTTGGTTTTGTGTTGGGTGAGAAACACTTAACCTTTTGAATCCTGAAATTCATGATGGTGAGAAGCTTGAAACCTTAATGCGATTAAACACTGAAATTCATGGTGGAAATTTTGCCCCTTCTTGATTCAAGGCATTTGCAACTTTCATTATGTCATGTCTTCTGGCCGACCTTTGCACTGGCATTTTAGGCATGTAATTGAGTGGAGTGATATGCTTGGGACTTGGCTTTGAATTGTCTTCCTCATTATGGATTTCATAACAGGAGACCATATGAATGGTTTCCATTGAATCGTTTTAAGGGAGCCTTTGTGGGAATAAGTCTAGTAGAGTGACATGATTCTTGAACTTTTGAGGCAATGAATGATCATATTGCACCTTGACCTTTGTGGTTCCAAGCTTCTTGTATTCCTTCTTTGATTGCATATGAGGCTTATATTCTAGTCCTTTTGATTTTTGAGCAACTAAATTGGGGGGAGTGCTCCTTGCTTTAAAGCTGGCAATACATCGTTCGGTGACCCACAGGCAATAGTTTCCCGATTTTCTTCAACTATCTCATCATAGTCAGATCAATCTTCTTTTCTTTGGCAAGCTTCATGATGATTTCTTTAAGCACAAAGCACTCTTGGACTGGGTGGCTGATGGTGCGGTGATATTTGCAATAGTTAGGGTTATCAACTTTCTCCATCTCTTCTGTTCGCTTGCATTCTGGTAATTCGATTACCTTTGTTTGGAGTAGTTGTTCTAATATGTTTGGCACATCCTCATCTGGAAATGGATAAAATTTCTGCTCTCTTTCCTTATAAGTTGAATGACGCACATCATTCTTTTGCCGCCTATCAAGTCTATTGTCCTTTTCTTTCGCACCTCCTCTCGAAATCTTGACTAAGGTAGTGTTAACAACCACATAATCTTTGAAGGTGTCATTCTTCTTCACTTCTTTTCCGTCTTTCCTCTCCTCAAGTGCAAGAGAATTTATGTTTCCATGATTAGAGATACTTAACTCCATGTCATGTGCATGAGTCACTAATTCTTCGAATGTTCTGGATTTCATCCCTTGAAGGATGTAGAGAAGCCTCCAATGCATACCTTGAATGGACATCACCATAGTAGATATTTCAAAAATCCTATTTGTGCAATCCAAATTTAAAGAGTGCCATTGGTTAATATAACTAACAACAGGCTCATCTGTCCACTGCCTAGTAATAGCAAGCTCCAACATACTCACCATACAGCGTGTGCTATAGAATTGATTAAGAAACTTGCTTTCAAGTTGCTCCCTACTATCAATTGACTTAGGCATCAAGTTTGTGTACCAATCAAAGGCACTTTCTTTGAGAGAACAAACAAATTGCTTTGTGAGGAGGTCTCCTTGAGTTCTAGCATTTTCACAAGTTTCAACAAAGTGGCAATGTGTTGCTTGGGATTTCCTTTGCCTTCAAACTACATGAATTTTTAGGAGGTTGATACCCATTAGGCATTCTCATGTTGTCAATGCGCTTTGTGTTGGGCTTCGAGTACATAAGAGAAATTGTAGAAGAACCTCCATATTGTGCTCGGATGGTGTTTGTTATCATATCTTGGAGTTGTTGAATAGATAAGGAAACAACTAAAGTAGATTGTTCCTGTTGAGGGGTGTCTTCAATTCCTTTCCCTTTGTCTTCCTTTGTGGGGATGAAGTCATGTGAGGACTTAGGACCATAGCTTGATTTGCCAGAGTCTTTTACTTCTAGCTTGTTCATTAAGGCTGCAATTTGAAGGTCCTATTTTCGAGTGCTTTCGTGAGAAGGATGATATTTTGCTCCATTCAATCATCTTTTCCTCTATAGTAGAGGTGTTAGTAATCATGATTGACATGACTTCAAAGGATGTTTCAGGAGAAAGTAAGTCCATGTGAACAAAGGGAAGCTTATCTCTTGGCTTTCCTACGACATATAAGGAATCATGTGAACAACTTCTTGTAAAGGAAGAAGGGGGTTTGCCCCCAGACTTAAGGTGCTCCAAGTTGGATAGCTCTTTGTTGAAAATCTTCTTGCTTGCAAGAAAATCCAAGGAGATGACTATCTAGACCTTGGTTTCTTCAATCGATTGAAATTGAAATTGATTAAGAGCTTTAGGTTTGCCATGAGAAATTGTACTAGAATAGTTGTTGATGATAGAAACATTGAGTCTGGTTGAACTTGTAATTGATGAAGCTTGAATGTTCTTGCTAGAGGCTATTGAAGCTGATAGCAAGGTGATGAAGTTTTCTTTTTTTGAAGGAGAAAGAAATGAGAGGTAGAGAGGTACCACTGGGCATGCCAAATTTGTAAACACAAAATCTTAAGTTTGGAAATCAAACAATTGACAATGTTTCACAAGTGTAAATTTGTATTTATGAATTTGTAGGTACAATTCTCTATGTTTAGATTCTAATACAATAGAATAATTATCTGATTCGATCTTCTTAGAAATGTCTTCAATTCAAGTGTTGCATTGATGTAGTCTTGACTTGAACACAAGATGTCCTTGACTTGGATTGGAAAGTGGATTGAAAGATCTTTGGAATGAAATTGTGATGAATCTCTAGTTGTGTGCTTGTTAGGGATTTCTTGTTCTTCACATTCTTCGTGGGTTCTTCGAATTTTATTGATCTTCAAAGATTTGTGGCGGAAGTTCTTTGGGGCTTTAGAACTTTAATCCGACGAAACTTCGATGAATCAAAGTCTTTGAAGTTTTTGGAGGCTTCGAAGCTTGATTCCAGTAGAACTTTGAGACTTGGAAGAATTATTTGGATGAATGTTCTTCGTCTTTAAAGATTTGTAGTGAAAGTTCTTTGGGGCTTTAGAGGCTTGGATCCATAGAGCTTCACTAATTTGTAGAAGGATGACTTGAATGCTTTTGCTTCGAATGTTCTTCGTATTCAAAGGTGGAAGTTCTTGATGTTCTTGAAGGTTTTGGAGCTTGATTCCAGTACAGCTTTAAGACTTCTAAATCTTTCTGAGTCCCCCCCCCCCCCCTCCCCCAACCAATAAGATTGAGAAGTGTCTCTATTTATAGGGGTCTTAGGGAGGAGTGATCACACATGATTGGCTATGAGCAGTGACATGTAATAAGTTAAATGGAGGAACTTTATGTCTTGTTCTCCAAGGGACACATGGCATTATTTAATTAGTTTTGTTCTAATTTAAAATAAAACATGGCAGAATTTAATTTGACAGCGTATGTCATTTAAAATTAAAATATCAACACATGTCGACTTGTGATTGGCCCTTAAGTATTCTTTGCAATTTTAATTTAGAAACACTTGGAATATTTCTGTTGGTCTCTAAATAATGTCAATGGGACCTACTAAATAGCATGTGGCGCTTTGTGATTGGTTGCAAAATTTCCATTTCTACAGTAACATCTTATTAGACCATAACATATATAAAGTTATCAAATGGGACAATTTATTCTTACATTCTCCCACTTGGCCTATAAGATAACTTACGTCAAGGCTTAATAAGATTAACTATTAGGTGCACAATGGTACATATCCACTTCCTTTAAATTAGTCATCATAATACTATAATTAAACAACCCACTAATGTGAGTCATGGCAGTTCCATATCAATTATATGACATAATTCTTTCCACGTACTACAACACTAGCAACCTGTTTAATATAGCCCATCAATGAGAAGTGACTTAAAAGGTCCAAATATAATGTCTCTTTTGTTAGAAACTATTCCTGTTATTATTCATTCATTATCATTTATGTATGTACATAAAATAGAACAAGAATAATCATAAACACATTTAATGAGATCTCCAAGTATCAAAAGTATAAAGTAACTTTAAAATAACAACCATCATGTTCTATGTTCAAGACCCATTTGATTAACATGTTCCTTAAATGTCTTAGGAGGTAACCCTTAATGGATCTGTAATCATAAGTTTTATGCTTATGTGTTCTATTGACACTCGTTGTTTCTAAATTTCTTCCTTAATAGTATGGTATTTCAATTCCATGTGTTTCACAGCATTAGAATACTTATTGTTTTTAGAGAAAAACACAGCTGCAGAGTTCTCACAAATTCAGCTTCTATAATGGATGTAGCAGTGATAGTTTGTTTTGAACATTTCCATGATATTGCTCCTCCAGCTAACATGAACAAACAACCAAAAGTGGACTTTCTATTATTAACACATCCAGCAAAATCTAAATTTGAGTAACCAATGACTTCAAGATTATCAGATCTCTTAAATGTGAGCATGTAATCCTTTGTGACTCGCAAGTACCTCGTCACTTTCTTTGCAGCTTTCCAATGATCCAATCCTAAATTGCTTTCATATCTTCCTAGCATACCAGTTGTGAAGTTGATGTCCAGCCTTGTACGTGTTTAGATATACATTAAACTTCCTACTACAGAAGCATAAGTAATTCCTCTCATTTGTTTCCATTCCCATTCATTTTGTGGACATTGTATAAGGCAGAATTTGTCCACTTTTTGAATTGGGGCAACCCTAGTAGAACATTTCTCCATATTGAATCTCTCTAGAACTCTTTCAATATGTGTTTTCTGAGACAACTCTAACAATCCATGTAATCTATCCCGAAATATTTCAATTCCTATCACATAAGTTGCCTCACCCATATCTTTCATTTCATAGTTCTTAGAGAGAAACTTCTTGGTTTCATACAATAAGCTAAGATCACTACTAGCAAGCAAAATATCATCAACGTAAAAAATTAAAAATATAAATTTACTCCTACTAACCTTCAAATTAATAAACTGATCAATAGTGTTTTCCTCAAATCCAAAAGATGTAATGGTATCATTAAACTTAAAATACCATTGTCGGGAAGCTTGTTTAAGTCCGTATATTGACTTCTTAAGTTTGCAAGTTAAAGTTCCTTACCCTTATGGAGAAACCTTTAGGTTGGTCCATATAGACATTCTCTTCTAAACTCCCATTCAGGAAAACAATTTTCACATCCATTTGGTATAACTCTCATAATGAGCTACCAATGCGGAAATAATTCTAAGTGAGTCCTTCTTGGATACAGGGGAGAAGGTTTCTTGGTAATCAATGCCTTCTTTTTGAGTGAAACTTTTGGCCACAAGTCTAGCTTTAAATCGTTTGATATTGCCCTTAGAGTCATGATTGGTCTTAAAGACCCACTTACTACCATCTTTCTTGTATCCTTCATGCAATTCAACGAGATCCTAGAATTTATTTTGGTCCATTGATTTCATTTAATCTTTCATGGCATCCATCCATTTAATAGAATCAACACTTTTATGCTTGTGAAAATGAAACTTGATCCTTACTTGTTCCTATATCAAAATCATATTCATGTAGATAAACCATATAATCATTAGAAATAGCAAACATTTTTTCTCTTCGAGATCTTCTTAATGCTACTTCTTGCAGTTCTTCTTCCACATGATCATTGGTGAGCATCTCATTATGGAGTATTGGTTCATTAATTTGATGTTCAACATTGTTTGATTGTTTAAAAAATGTTGGAACAATAAATTCATTTGAAGTTATAAGTAGTGGAACTTGTACCCTAACTTCTTGAACATCCACATTTTGTAGATTATCACTCCCATTGATTTCACCATTTTAAATGAATTTGGCATTACCCATTTCCACAATTCTCGTACTATGGTTAGGACAGTAGAACCTATACCCTTTAGACTTTTCAGGGTAACCTATAAAGAAACAAATCTAGGATTTAATCATATGCATTACATAAATACATGAACAAAACACACGCACATAAACAGACATCCATAATATATTCACTAGAAATAAAAATTAAAACAAATAAAAGAAAAGAACATGTTAGAGAAGGCATGGAAAATTGAATTAATTTCAAGGAGATGTAAATAAAATGATGGAAACTTACCTGTATCAATGCATCAATGAATTTTACAAGGGAATGGGGAAATCACTTTAGAGTTAGAGAGAGGGTGAGTTGCTTAAGGTCCTAAAGAGATTGTACTTAATAGAAAAGAAAGTCCTAAAGTTGAACTTCCATAATTTCTTTTACGTTAAGAGCAGAGGGGTGCTGAATTTTGATTTTAATTTTGCATTTATAGAGGTGTTGTGCTTAAAAAACAAGCTAGGGTTGCTTAGAAAATTAGCAGGCCCAAGTTAGGTCGAATTTTATCCCTAAAAAATAGAATTTGATGTGTTTTAGCTTGATCTAAAAGTTTATGCGCCGGGCCTTGAGGTTGTGCCAATCAGCACTATGGAAGTGCCAATCGGCACTCCTAGAGTGCTAGTTGGCAATCTTGAGTGTTGGGCCCATTTTCCTCTTTTGGTTCGATTTGTACCCTTTTTCAGGGGTTTTCTGAGTCGAGAATTGCACTTGGATTTCTTTTAAACTTGTATTCCAAAATAAATTCCTTTTAATTTGATAATCATGTCCTTAAAATAATAATTATTTGAAAGATAATTATTAAAAAAAAATTAATTATCAACAACTTGCTTATCATCTGATTATCCATTTTATTCCTATGCAACCAAGCCTATCTTTGATCAAATCCCACAGCCAATCACATAAATTACTTAATTGATTTTAATTGTTGACCAATCAGAATTAATTTCAATTAATCACATGTGACTAGCTTCACCCACATAAAATGCATGCAACCCTTGAAAAGTTGATCTTCTGATATCTTTCAATTCGACAGTCCGATTTGGGAATCAGGCATATCGTTGTGATCATTAGAATCTGAAGATCATTTTTATGATATGTGATGAATGATTTAATACTTGAAATGCAATTATGATTTTTGGGTATTTGGAGTGATCATTTCAGTCATCTTCCGAGATTAAATTATGGGCGCAAAATTAAGTGTCTACACTATCTTAATGAGAGTTTAAGATCGATGAGTAACAATCATCATTAACTAGGTTTTATTGCTTTTGTAATGTATTAGATGATTGGTCTCATCTTCTTTAATGATCAGCGGTTACAGAACTTGTTGAAGGTTTTGCTCATTTATTGTTGTTTGGACGATACATTTTTTGGTTCATCAGTTATCTTCCTCATTTTTCTCTCCTTATTATAGATGATTACAATCGATCATAGTCAAAATTCCATAATATATGGGTCATTATTTGTGGATGAGTTTTCCATAATCCATATAGCAAACAAGATCATGGAGGATTATGTAGTACATATATATATATATATATATATTGTTATGTAACATATCTACTTAATCTTAATTAATCATTATTATAAAATAATTTATTATTTAATATATATTTTATAATAATACATAAACGGTTAAAATTAGTTATATATATATATATATATATATTGTGAAATGATCCACATGATCATATATGTTAAAACCTTTTGTCTAAAAACATTGACACTATATTATTAAACTAAAACCAAAACAAAAAAACAAAAGGCATAGTGGACTAGAGTGTAATAGTACAATGTATTTATTTAGGGTTTGTTTGGTATATTGAATGAGGATTATGACAGGAATGATTTTCTTTAATATTAAGAATAAAATGTGTTACCACCGCACACCCTTGGTGTGATGGTCACTCCACAAGTATAAGTGCTTGTGGAGTGTGGGAGGCAAGGACCAGGGTTCAAGTCTCCAGGAGGGAGCTTCACACACATATACACTTAGATTAGGCTAGAGTAGAATTCTATCTTGTATAAAATAAAAATAAAAATAAAATGTGTTGTAATGAAATAACTACACTCATTAATAAGTTTGGTTGTGAATTGTAATATTAGAATAAAACTTAAGATATATTTTAGGAAATATCTTACTCAAACAATTATATTTCTTATAAAATAATATTTTTAAATTTAAGTGAGATAAGTTTCATTTTTTATTTTTATAATTGTTGTGTGCATATGGGGAGTATATTTATTTGGAAATATATAGTTTTAGAAGGAAAATGCTAGAGCAACAAACAATTTTAGAAATTTTTTACAAACTATTGATGTGATGAGTGGTTATTGAAAAAATGACGTTAGTGATGGGCCTATATGAGATCCAGTATGAATTGACCATATCAAGAGTTTGTAAAACTTTTGTAAAATAGTTTGTGATTGTAACATTACTCTTTTAGAAATTATTATACCTACTAAAGAATAACTATTACGATTATTTTAGGGAGGAATAATTATTCTTCATTTTAAAGAATAGCTATTCATAAGGAATGACTACTCCTTATACTAAAAACATTACCAAACTACAGAATAAATAACTATTACATTACAATGCATATTATAGTCTATCAAACATATCCTAATTTTACTCTTGTACCGAGTAGGGTTATGTTACATTAACAATTTTGTAACCATAATTTATGATATTAGAGACATAAAGCCACTTGCTTCTGTGGATGTAGGCACACTTCCAATCCATGTGAGTTGTCTATGTTGATTTCTCTCATCCTTCTTCTTTAATCTTGCATAAACCTATTTTTCACATCATTTCATATTAGAGCTAGCTTGGTCGTTCCAATGGGGATATGCGTTTCTATTGTTAAGGCATATGTATGTAGTTAAGTTCAATGTAATTGGTAACTTCGGGTTATGGTAAAGAAGGGTGAAAGATTTGTTGATAGAACAATGTTTCGTGAAGGTTTTGTTCAGCAAAAACAAGGAAACCAAATAAAATAACAGACAATGATTGAGAAAAACTTTAAATAAAAGCGGTTAATTAGTACAATTTGGATATGTCTAGCCAACAAGGCTATCTACTTTGTCATGTATGAGGAATCAACCATAAGGATATGCTTGAAATTGGAGAGCCAATTCATGTCCAAGTCCATCATGAATAAATTGAATCTTAGGTGAAAGTTGTATGAACTTAAGATGGTATAGGGTGATGATCTAACTTAGCACATTAATACGTTGAACTAGTTCATTAATTATCTATTACGAATCAACATAAATTTTGATGATGAAGATAAAGCATTGATGCTTTTGACCTACCCTTTGATTTCCTATGAGCACTTGTTTACATACTACTTTGGGGAAATGAGACTCTGGAAACAAAAGAAGTTTCAAGAGCCTTGTTAGATTACTATTTGGCAAAGAGTTTTAGTGAATGGCTTGTAGTAAAGAGTAATCAGAGTTAAGGGAAGAAAATAGTAACACTAGGGGACATAATAGATCTAATTCAACGAAAGGCTGTGAAGTACTACAAAAGCCAGAAGAAGTGGCATATTAAGGTCTGCTCATATTGGAAGGGGAGGGGGGGTGAAGAAAGATAAGAAGAAGGAAAGGTCATCAAAATCCTCCAATGTAGTAGAAGCAATCTTAGATTCTGACAGAGATTTGTTTTCAGTTTCATCAAGTTCTTATCAATTCTTGGATTCTAAATTCAGCATGTTCATTCCACGTGACTGTTGAGAATAACACACAAAGTAATAAAGGAAGAACAAGGATAACACGAAAAATAAACAGAAACAACTAAGTTGGAGGCACAAAATGTTATCCTTAGACAATATTTGCCCCCACACTCTTGTTGCTAAAGGGTCATCTTAAACTTGTCCCTAGGATACAACTAAGTTGTTGGGTTCTATAGATAACAATTCTGGAGAATAACCACAGGATTTCTTGTGTTTCTCTCTAACTTACTATTTTTTAAGTGAACATAAACCTCAATTTATACTCATAAGGTTATTTTTCATCAAAAGGCATGTATGGAGAGTCAAAATGTTTCATAAAACCATTCACAAGGCTTGAAACCTCTTCAAAATTTCAGAACAGTCACCAGAAAAATCTACAAAAAATTTAGTTTTACGAGTTTCAATCGGTCAGGTGTTCATTTCGATCAATCGAATGCTCTTTTCTTTCAATTGAACAGGAATCGAGCATTGATCAAAATACCCAGAGACTTCAGGATAGATTTCCTTACTATTTCGATTGATTAAGCAAAAGCTTCGACTGATTGAAAATACAGAATTTCAAATTTTCACTTAGAAAATTCCAAAACTTAAATTTTCTCTTTATCGACTTTATGAAACTTTCTCCAAACTCAAATATCATTATTACAACCTATTCATGTATATACCTATATATACAACAATCCCCCACTAGATTAGAATAATATATGTCTCACTTGATTGATATTCTATCATGCATAATGAAAGGTGTCTTCCAACTTAAACCTCCCCTTAGTGTAATTGCTTAAGAAATTAACAGAGTTAATGGTGGCTTGGTGATTAAACCAAAACTCTTATGTGTTGAAATCGGAGACAACACACATATGAGAACATCCATAACACATTTAGAAATCCACTGTTGTTAGCACTATTATGGTCTTGTGCTCTTCCTAGTTAGTGAACATTTACAAGAGAAAACCCTTTACTCTTTTTAGAAGTGGCACCACTTCTATGTTTATAAAGGTAAAGTTCCTTCTTATGTCCCTATTACACAGACATTTGTACTTTATGAACTTCATTAAGAGTATAAAACTCATCCTTTATTACATCGTAACAGTCTGCACTAATCCATCCTAAATGAGACACAAAAATTAGTGCTCTTACTAACCATGTATCAATAGCTTGTTGTTACCCTTTAAACCTCTTAGATTAAATCAATTTGAGATTGGGTTCCCACTATTGGTGATTCTCTTAAAAGAAGAAATTTTAGCCCCATTCCAATGGATGCTACCCCAACCATATCTCGAGACACTGCTTTGGTAAAAAGGTCTTCCAAATTATTATTTGACCTTACATAGACAATTGAAATGACACTAGCTTTAATTAATTATCTTATGTAATCATGTCTTAGACCTATATGTCTAGACTTACCATTATACATTTTACTGTATGCTTTGCCCAAGGTGGCTTCACTATCACAGTCTAAAATGGCTGGTATTGGTTGTGGCTACAACTCTATGTCTAACAACATATTTCTTAGCCATTCCACTTCCTTGCCTGCTACATCCTAGGCTATAAATTCTGATTCCATGGTGGAGTGAGAAATATACGTTTGTTTTTTTTATGCCCAAGAGATGGCACCCCTACCAAGAGTGAATATACAACCAGATGTGGATTTGTTATCACTTACACTAGTTATCCAACTAGCATCCGAATAACCTTTGAACATAGCTGGAAATTCAGAATAAAAGAGTCCCAAAATTATGGTTTTCTTTAGATAACCAAGAACTCTACCAATTGCTTTCCAATGATCCATACTTAGATTACTTGTAAATCTAGAAAGTTTGTCCACTGAAAATGATATGTGTGGTCTTGTACAATGCATAACATACATCATGCTACCAATAGCACTAGCATACTCGAGCTGTGCTATCGCTCTTCCAGTGTTTTCATGCAATTTTATGCTTTGATCAAAAGGTGTATTATCTTCCTTTATATTAATATGTTCAAATCTTTGAAACACTTTCTCAACATAATGAGATTGGCACAATGCAAAGCCCTCACTATGTCTTTTAATTTTAATTCCCAAAATAGTAACCACTTTGTTTAAATCTTTCATTTGAAACATAGAAGAAAGATACTTTTTGGTCTTACATGCACCTTTCATATTTGTACCAAATATGAGCATATTATCCATATAAAGGCATACTATGACTCTATAATCCTTTGTAAATTTGGAATACATACATTTGTCAGAACTATTGTGCACAAAGTCATCCGACAAAATCACTGAGTCAAATTTCTCATGCCATTATTTTGGAGCTTGTTTCAAGCCATACAATGACTTGACTAATTTGCAAACTTTCTTTTCATTTCTAGAAAGTACAAAACCCTCAGTTGTTCCATGTAAACTTCCTCATGAAGATTACCATTTAGGAAAGTTGTCTTAACATTCATTTGATGTACAATTAACTTGTATATGGATGCAAGTGCTAACAACACATGAATAGACGTGATCCTAGCTACCAGTGCATAGGTATCAAAGTAGTCTATTCCTTCCCTTTGTTTAAAGCCTTTTGCCACTAACCTTGCTTTATAGGTTTGTATTGATCCATTAGTATTATATTTTCTTCTAAATACCCATTTACAATCAATTGGTTTTGAACCAGTAGGTAGATCCACTAAGACCCAAGTATTATTAGATAATATTGAGTCCATCTCATCATTCACAGTTTCTTTCCAGAAAGCTAAATCTCTAGAAGTCATAGCTTCCTCAAATGTTTTAGGATCATCCTCTGTGTTAAACACAATGAGTATTTTATTTAGGACTATTTGTCTATTACCTTCAACAAGGAACAATTGAGCTTGATAAGAAATGAAATCTGGACCAAAATGCTTTACTTTTCTTATCCTTTGCTTCTTTCTTTGTTCACTCAGTGAACCACTTTCAATCCTTTTAGTATCATCCAAAGTAGTATTAGGATTTGAGTCACCTTGTTGTGTTTGACTAGATATCAAAGCATCCATGGAATCTTTACTGAATTTATTCTCAATAAACTCAACATCTCTTTATTCCACCACTATATTAGAGCTTAAGTCTAATAACCTATATGCTTTTGAATTTTCAGCATAACCTACAAACACACTTTTCATAGCTCTTGGTCCTACTTTTTTCTTTTTGGATCAATCACTTTATAAAAGGCTAAACACCCCCCTACACTTTGATGTAATCAAGGTTTGGTTTCCTTCCATTCCATTACTCATATGGAGATACTTTAATTTTCTTGGAAGGTATTCTATTGTGCACATTACATGTTGTAAGCAATACCTCTCCCCGTAAATTAAAAGGAAGCTCTGCACTCAAGATCATGACATTTACCATGTTTACAAGAGTCCTATTTTTTCTTTCAGCCAAACCATTTTATTAGGGTGTGTAAGGGGCTGAACTTTGGTGTATTATGTCATGTTCCTCGCAAAATGTAGAAAATTCATTAGGAAAATATTCACCACTTCTATCACTTCGTAGGATCTTTATTCTCCTAACCTTTTGACATTCCACTTCATTTTTATAATGTTTGAACATGTCAAAGGATTCATTTTTATTTCTCATTAAATACACATAAGTAAATCTAGAGAAATCATCAATCAATGTAATGAAGTATTTTTTACTTCCTTTAGTTAATACACCATTCAATTCACATACATCTAAATGTACAAGTTCAAGCATAATAGAATTTCTATCTAACTTAGAAAAAGGTTTCTTTGTCATCTTTGCTTCAATACAAATCTCACATTTTTTTTCATCATCATGCTTATATGAAATCATACCATACTTTGACATAAACTTCAAATATTTGAAATTTAAATATCCTAATCTAGCATGCCATAAATATGAAGGATCAACAATATAAGCACAACTAGAAACTTTCTTTATTAATAATACTTAGTTTGTACATGCCATCAATAGCATATCCCTTTCCTACAAATTTTCCATTCTTGGACAAGATTAACTTGTTTGATTCAAGTACAGTTTTTACAGCACTCTTACACAACAAATTGGCAAAAACAAGATTCTTCTTGATAAATGAAAAACATTGGTCAAGATTAGCATCTTGCCAAAACTCATTTTCATTTCAACGGTGCCCTTTCCAAGAACCTTTGCTTTATTATGGTTGCCCATCAACACTTGTTGTTCTATGGAAGACTCATCATAAGTCTTGAATTGCTCTTTGTTGCACACATGTACCGTTGCACCAGAATCAAATCACCAATCAAAAGGATTTGCAATCACAACCATATGAACTTCAGTAATCATATCAATATGTATGTCACTTACCATAGCAACAATGTCCTCAATGACATTTGTTTCATTGGCATTGCCTTCTTCATCATTTTTCTTATTCTTTAAGAGTTTACATTTGCGAATGTAGTGGCCTTTCTGTCCACAATAGAAACAAGCCTGAGTCTTCTTGTCCTTGTTGGGATTCTTGGAGTTGTACTTCTTAAAACCACTCCCACTTTTGTTCACTTTCAAGTGCTTATTGGTCTTACTCGAACTCCCACTTTGAACATTGCTCACATTGTTCACATTCACTTTAGAGTTGGTGTTAATTCCATCTCTAACCCAACTTTCCTCTTCAATTCGAAGATGTTTTCCGAATTGTTTTGAAGTGAGATCTTCTGACATATGCAAAAGCTTCTTTCTAAAATTATTCCAACTTGGTGGGAGTTTTGCAATGATTGCACCCACTTGGAATGATTTAGGAATATTGATTGACAAATCAAGGAGTTTATTGACTAATATCTGTAACTCATGCACTTGATCCAAAAATGAGATATTATCAAGCATTTTATAAGCAAAGTACTTTTGAATAATAAACTTATTCGTATCTACTTTCTTAGTTTTGTACTTTTCCTCCAAAGCATTCCAATTCTTTTTCGGTGACTTCATTGATGTGTAGAAATCATAGAGATGATTCGAAAGAGTATTGAGAATGTGCCCTCTACAAATCAGTTCGTCTTGCTCTCGTTTCTTTCTTTGTGCCTTTATCTCATCTGCGTCTTCATCACTTGCAGTAGGAAAAGGCAACAAATTTAGGTCCAAGACATAGAAAAGTTTTAGTGCAGTAAGTAGGAATTTCATCTTATCTTTCTATCGAGAAAAATTGGTTCCATCAAAGCGATCCAATTTCACTAATTCATGATTCAACATCTTCAACATTGAAACATCACTTGTTCCTTCCATTGTTGGAAATAATACACAAAGTAATAAAGGAAGAACAAGGATAACATGAAAGACAAACAGAAATAGATAACTTAGAGGCACAAAATTGTTATTCTTAGACAATATTTGCCCCCACACTCTTCTTGCTAAAGGGTTATCACAAACTTGTCCCTAAGATACAACCAAGTTGTTAGGTTCTATAGATGGCAATTCTGGAGAATAACCACAAGATTTCTTGTATTTCTCTCTAACTTACTATTTTTTAAGTGAACATAAGCCTCTATTTATACGTATAGGGTTATATTTGATCAAAAGGTACGTATAGAGAGTCGAAATGTTTCATAAAACCGTTCACAAGGCTTGAAACATCTTCAAACTTTCAGAACAGTCACCAAAAAATTCTGTAGAAAATTCAGTTTTATGAATTTCGATTAGTCGAGAGTTTCTTTCGATCGATTGAATGCACTTTTCGATTGATCAAACAGGAATTGAGCATCGATCGAAATAGACAGCGACTCCAGGATAGATTACCTTACCATTTCGATCGATCGAGTAAAAGTTTCGACCGATCAAAAATGCTAAATTTCAAATTTTCACTTAGAAAATTCCTGAACTTAAATTTTCTCTTTATTGACTTCATGAAACATTCTCCAAACTTAAATATTTTTTATTAAAACCTATTCATGTATATACCTATATATACAATAGTGATCCCTCAAACTAGTTTGACACTTACAAGTCAATTAATTGTGGTTTTGTTCTAATGGGTAATGATGCTTTTGAAAAATCATTGGAATAAGAAAATTTAAGATGTTTAATACTTTGGTGAGAACATTAGGAGAGGTAAGACGTGTTTCATATGTGAAGAAGAATTTAATCATTGGGAAACCAAGACAGCTATAACTATATGTTTGAGATTGGATATGAAGACAACAAAAGGTGCTATGGTTGTAATGAGGGGTCAAAAAGTATGTGGGAATATTTATAAGTTGTTCAGCATTACCATTGTAGGTAGAGTTGCTATCATTACAAAGTCTAAGCATGATAATACACTTTTATGGTATAAGTGAATTTGTTGGCTATAGTTAAGTCATGTAAATTGGATTTTTGCAATATTGTATCATGGAAAAGCAGCGTACGGTGCAGTTTAAAATTGCCACTCATAAGACACAAGCATATTGATTATGTGCATTTTGATAGATGACACTCTCCAACCTATTAGTTGAAGCTTGAGGCAAAGCAATGAGAAATCTTATATAGGAGCTAAATATTCATCAAGAGTTTTCTCATATTTGATTCTAGGCTATTGGTCAAAGGGCCTTGTTATGGGCATATTGTAGTTGAGTGAAGCATAATGAGTGGAATAAAGCGGGTAGGGTAATGCTATATAAAGTATAAACTCTGTCGCAAACCTAATTTCTCATATAGTGAGTTCATCCACACAACAACAACAACCAAAAAAAAAAAAATTCTCATATAGTGGATTGATAGCCACTCACCCTTATTGATCTAGACATAGTACTACTTACCCCTCCACCACCCCCCCCCCCCCCAAAACACGCGCGCACACACACACACACACACACACATATATATAAAGATAATTCAGTACTTACAATAGATGAACCTTAGATGTCTCTCTCTCTCTTTTTGTATGAGTCTCCTTTGTTTTTTAATCATGCATAAAGTGATTTTCACAAACAATTATATAGAATCCTATAAAAACAAATCACCATTATGCTTTGTGGATATAGTGAATGTAGACGATTGTGAGGCCCTTTTTAGGTGGTTCCTTGGGCCCAAAACCACTATGATATCATGGTTTGTTAAAAGGGGCCTAAAGTAAAATAGGAAGGTTGAATGGGTGAACTAGGCTTGGTTCGCCACGACTTATTTGGGCCCTTATGCCGAACTGATCTATGCACAAGTCACAAAAACTTCCCAAAGGCAAACACAATAACACAACATTTTGCAAGAATCAAAAGAGAACAATAACATAAGAAAGCATAAATACTTCAGGGAATTTTATTTATAAAAGTTAAATATTTGAATGCATCGAGTCCACTTTTAAAGGAGACTCCAAAAAGCCCATAAGCCTCAAAGGTCACAGACTTGATTGACCAATTTGGATTCACAAAACTTGTGAGATTTGAACCCGTGGATCAACATGGCTCCTTGAACATCACTAAAGAAGGACCTTTTACAATGTTTCTTCTTCCAATGAACTCGACCTAAGTTCTAAAGCCCCCTTGTATTTCTGAGTTTCTTTTTTCTACTATGTATTTTCTCTCCTTGCTTGCTACTTGGCTGACTTGCTCTAGCTGTCTCCTTCTTCGTTTATATTATCTTGGAGGATACAAAATTACCATCTTCCCTCCCTTTTTCTTGATATTAGAGTTAGTCTCCTTGGTCGGAAGCTCTGGTGAGTATCTTTTCTAATTTCTCCTTACCTCACTTTTCTAGGAACCCATATTTGAAAGTGTCATGGTTGTCTTTCCCTTCACAGAAGGCAGCTTCTTAGGTAAGTCAAATGCCTTTTGAGGTCAGCGAGGCAAAACCCATTTTCAAAGTTTTGAAAGGGACATTTCAAAGGTTCTCTGGACCTGATAGTGAATTCTCCTTGTTAAGCCTTTTCCTGAAAGTGGTATAGATTCCTCTTTGAGATGGATGAAACCTAAAAGTCTTCAAGCATCTTTCCTATTTTCCCATGCTTCTCTGGCTGAGGTTCCTCTAGCCCTCCCATGTTGATTAGCTGATTTTCAACTCTCAAATTTCCAAACCTGTTGAGAATTCATACGTCCCTTTCATCTTTTCTTTTTCCCCAAAGAACTTGATCTTGATGGTCAGTTCCTCTGTAAGCTTCCTTGGGTTCAGCCCCCTTCTTGGTGGGCTTTCGTAGGGATCCCTTTCAAGGATCCTTTCTCTTGGGTCACCTGCTCCTTATATAATATATTTTTATTTATTTATTATTTCTTTGCTTTCTTATGCCATTGGTCCCTTTGTACTTCATCCTTTAAATTTTTTCTTAAGGTTCTTTTGCAAGAATACTTACAGGGCCACGAGTCCCTTAGTTCCCTCAAAGCCCACAATTCGGTTCCTCGGATTGGGCTTTTCTTATTATAATTTTTTGGAACTCAACAACGATATTATCATATTAATATTGCGGATAAGGGAAATAAATAAAAATTTGAGGCCCCATAAATTCTTTGCCTGGATATTGTCATATTAATTTTTTTTGAAATTTTATCATATTAATTAATGGCACATTGAAGGGAAACAAATTAAAATTTAAGGCCCATAAATTTTTTGGCTAGATATTATCATTTTTTTTATATATAAAATAGAATTTCTACTCTAACTTAATTTAAGTGTATATGTGTGTAAAACTCCCTCTTGGAGACTTGAATTCCGGTTCTTGCCCCCCACACCCCATAAACACTTGTATTTATGGAGTGACTACCGCACCAAATGTGGGCGATGGTAAAATTAATACTGCATATAAAGGAAATTAACAAATTAAAATTTGAGGCCCCATTAATGCTTTGTCTAGTTAGTGAGCTGTATCATTAATTCTTTGCCTAGTTTGTATCTCTAGCATGTTCTTGCCAGAAATGGTTTGCTATTCAAAAGGAAAGTACAGTTGTATTAATGGCAATTCTCATGGATTCATGTTATAAATATCGGCTCAGACCACTTCATTTTTGAAATCCAAGCATAATGACTGCTATGTCGAGCATTATATCCCCTTACCATTTCCTTTTGATTCTCTTGGTTGCTGCCCAAAGCATTTGTTCTGGTGCTACAGATAAAGAGAAAGATGTTTACATTGTGTACATGGGTTCACTACCAGAAGGTCAATATTCACCTACATCTCACCATCTCAGCCTTCTTGAAGAAGTTCTCGGGGAAAGGTAACTGTTCATAGAGTTTTACCTTTTATCTGTAACACTAATACTGAGGATGGTAAATCACCACATAGTTTTTTACGATTTCCAATCCATAAATCTTACGTATGCAATGATTTGGTGCTAAGGCTAGCAGTCTTACAACAACTACATTCACAAATCTTACTGTTTCGACTTCTCCATATATAGATCTATATCTTTTTACTTGAAAGGAAACAAATATCTAAAAAGAAGAAGAAATATTTAAGTTTTTAACCATTTCTTCTATTATGTCCTTGCAGTGCCGCCACTGAGTCCATAGTTAAAAGCTATACTAGGAGTTTCAATGCATTAGCAGCCAGACTAAGTAGACATGGCAAAACGGGTCAGAATTTTTTGACCCGACCCGAAAAATACCTTACCCGAACCCGATTTTTTTTGACCCGAAGCAAAAATGGGTTGACCCGTGACCCGACCAGTGTTTTTTGCAGGTCAACCCGACCTGACCCGCGACCCGACCCGAACCCGAACCATTTTTTTAAAACTTTTTTTTTTTTTGGTAAAAAAATAGTAAAACTAAGACAATATTGGTTTAATTGTTTATTATGAACTTTAAGAAAACAATTGATACATTTACATAACTATATGCAAATTAATTGAAAGATAAATAGTTGAACATTCTGTAATGAGTAAATATTTTTAGATATCAAATAGCAAAGTACATGCCAAGATAATCTGGTTACAGTAAAGTTAAAAACATAGATTTAAAATTGTAGACATGTGAGAAATATTCACAAGTGTGAAAATAGTGAAGCTAAAGTATCAAATTAACATAAATTATGAATACTTAGACCTATTTTTTAATAATTTATGTCCAAAATAAACGGCTTTTCAAAATAAATTATGATATTTCCTAGAGTGTGTGTTGCTTAATAATAATATGCTATTCATAAAAGAGACCATGTATAAATAAGTAAGCAATCAAATTTTAAAGTATATCTCAAATTGAAATAAAGTGTCAACCACAACTGATAATAGATTATAAAATTAATTTTCAAAATTGTAAATTTCTTATATATTTTTATTCTTTATCAAATGAGTTATCCAATAAGTCATTTGTAATTTTGTTTTATATTTGGAATGTTGATATTGTGTAGAAATAAAACTTGTGTATTTGTTTTACTTATCTTTGTGTTATTTTGTTTTAGATAGTAATGTTAGGATTTGTATAATTTTAAAATTGTTGAATAAGTATTAATAAGTTTAACTGAGTTCATTCTTGATATAAGTGGTGAATTCAAAATAATGCATTTTATATCAAGTAATTTGTTGCATAACTTTCCAAATGACAGAAACATGTTTTTTTTTAATAAAAATTAAAAAAAAATTCATATGAAAAATACGGGTCAACTTGACCCGACCCGCAACCCGATTGACCCGAACCTAATTTTGACCCGCTTAAAATGACATGTTTTTGACCCGTGACCCGATTGACCCGACCTGAACCCGACCCGACCATTTTGCCATGTCTAAGACTAAGTGATGAAGAGCAACAAATAATTGTGAGTAAATGATTTATGAGTTATTTATTATATGTACGATTTATGATTTATTTTGTTCTCTCTCTCTCTCTCTCTCTCTCCTATTGTGTATTTGAATTTCTATGAATAATTACACCAATCAATCTAAATTTGATGTGAATTTTGATAAATTTACCGTTAGATTACATTATCTTCGTATATTTTTCATGCTTACAAAATTTCAATGTGATCAAATATCAATAGTGATTTCATCAATCAATTGTCTAGATTCAAATTTTAGTAGTTTAAAATAATGCATAAAAGATGAGTTTATAGATCAAATGGTAAATTACATTCGATTGCCATGAAAATTGGCATGCATGTTAAGAACATATAGAGCATGTAATCCAACAGTTGGATTTTCAAAATATGAATTTAATAATAAGTTATTGGATAGTGTAACATTTTTTAGAATTACGTTAAGTGCAACTTGAACCCAAACCTATATTTCTTAATTCGATGTCAATTTTGACAAATTTACCGTTAGATTACATTATCTTCACATATTTTTCATGCTTACAAAATTTCAAGCTGATCAAAGATCAATAGCCATGCCATCAATCAATTGTCTAGATTCAAGTTTTATTGGTTTAAAATAATGCATAAAATATGAGTTTATAGATCAAATGGTAAATTATATTCGATTGGCATGAAAATTGGCATGCATGTTAAGACCATATAGAACATGTAATCCAACAGTTGGATTTTCAAAATATGAATTTAATAATAACTTATTGGGTGGTGTAACAATTTTTAGAGTTAAGTCAAGTATAACTTGTACCCAACCCTATATTTCTTAATTTGATGTGAATTTTGACAAATCTACCATTAGATTACATTATTTTCATATATTTTTCATACTTACAAAATTTCAAGGTGATCAAATATTAATAGCCATGTCATCAATCAATTGTCTAGATTCAAGTTTTAGTAGTTTAAAATAATGCATAAAAAATGAGTTTGTAGATCAAATGGTAAATTACATCCGATTGGCATGAAAATTGGCATGCATGTGAAGACCATATAAAACATGTAATCCAACAATTGGATTTTCAAATTATGTATTCAATAATAAGTAATTGGGTGGCGTAATATTTTTTAGAATTACGTCAGGTGTAACTTGAACCCAAACTTATATTTCTTAATTCGATGTGAATTTTGACAAATTTACCGTTAGATTACATTATCTTCATATATTTTTCATGCTTACAAAATTTCAAGGTGATCAATCATCAATAGCCATGTCATCAATCAATTGTCTAGATTCAAGTTTTAGTGGTTTAAAATAATGCATAAAATATGAGTTTATAGATCAAATGGTAAATTATATCCGATTGGCATGAAAATTAGCATGCATGTTAAAACCACAGAGAACATGTAATCCAATGGTTGGATTTTCAAAATATAAATTCAATAATAAGTTATTGGATGGTGTAACATTTTTTAGAGTTACGTCAAGTATAACTCGTACCCAACCCTATATTTCTTAATTCAATATAAATTTTGACAAATCTATCACTAGATTACATTATCTTCATATATTTTTCATACTTACAAAATTTCAAGGTCATCAAATATTAATAGCCATGCCATCAATCAATTGTCTAGAATAAAGTTTTAGTAGTTTAAAATAATGCATAAAAGATGAGTTTGTATATCAAATGGTAAATTACATCCGATTGGCATGAAAATTGGCATGCATGTTAAGACCATATAGAACATGTAATCCAACGATTGGATTTTCAAAATATGAATTCAATAATAAGTTACTAGGTGGTGTAATATTTTTTGGAGTTACATTAGGTGTAACTTGAACTCAACCCTATATTTCTTAATTCTATATGAATTTTGACAAATCTACCGTTAGATTACATTATCTTCATATATTTTTCATGCTTAAAAAATTTCAAGGTGATCAAATATCAATAGTGATGTCATCAATCAATTGTCTAGATTCAAGTTTTAGTAGTTTAAAATAATGCATAAAAGATGAGTTTATAGATAAAATGGTAAATTACATTCGATTGGCATGAAAATTGGCATGCATGTTAAGAACATATAGAGCATATAATCCAACGGTTGGATTTTCAAAATATAAATTCAATAATAAGTTATTTGGTGGTGTAACATTTTTTAGAATTACGTCAGGTGTAACTTGAATCCAAACCTATATTTCTTAATTCGATGTGAATTTTGACAAATCTACGGTTAGATTACATTATCTTCATATATTTTTCATGTTTACAAAATTTCAAGATGATCAAAGATCAGTAGTCATGTCATCAGTCAGTTGTCTAGATTCAAGTTTTAGTGGTTTAAAATATTGCATAAAATATGAATTTATAGATCAAATGGTAAATTATATCCGATTGGCATGAAAATTGGCATGCATATTAAAACCATATAAAATATGTAATCCAACGGTTGGATTTTCAAAATATGATTTCAATAATAAGTTATTGGTTGGTGTAATATTTTTTATAGTTATGTCAAATATAACTCGTACCCAACTCTATATCTCTTAATTTGATGTAAATTTTGACAAATCTACCATTAGATTACATTATCTTCATATATTTTTCATGCTTACAAAATGTCGAGGTGATCAAATATTAATAGCCATGTCATTAATCAATTGTCTAGATTCAAGTTTTAGTAGTTTAAAATAATGCATAAAAGATGAGTTTATAGATCAAATGGTAAATTATATCCGATTGGCATGAAAATTGGCATGCATGTTAAGACCATATAGAACATGTAATCTAACGATTGAATTTTCAAAATATGAATTCAATAATAAGTTACTGGGTGGTGTAACATTTTTTGGAGTTACATTAGGTATAACTTGAACTCAGCCCTATATTTCTTAATTCGATATGAATTTTGACAAATATACCGTTAGATTACATTATATTAATATATTTTCATGCTTACAAAATTTCAAGGTGATTAAAGATTAATAGCCATGTCATCAATCAATTGTCTAGATTTAAGTTTTAGTAGTTTAAAATTATGCATAAAAGATGAGTTTATAGATCAAATGGTAAATTATATTCGACTGGCATGAAACTTGGCATGCATGTTAAGACCATATAGAACATGTAATCCAATGGTTGGATTTTCAAAAAATGAATTTAATAATAAGAATGATACATGTGTAAAGATATTCATGGTTTTGATTTTAAAGGGAAAAAAAAAAGGCTTTAGTTTGAAAACCGTTTTGAAAAACATGTGATAGCCAGGAGTGACGTTAAGATGGAATGAAAATCCCAACATTTCCCAAGTTGCAGTCACATTTTGGAGAGACTCCTAGCCACCATCAAGATGTCATCATTCTGTAGTGAATGATGTGATTCATCGATTAATAAGGATTGAACTAAGCGATTACATAAAAAGAGACCTCCTTCATGATTTCATTAGCCAGTGAGGTTTAATAGTGGACCTCTTATGAAACGAGTTCTCCCCAAATCAAATGCCAAGAGCCCTTAAATTTAAAAATTTTAATTTATTGTATATGATTTAGCTCATTGTGGGGATTACATATTGTTCTTAGCTCACTGTGGTGATTACATATTTTTCTTTTAACATGTGGCTTAAGATAATTAATATTTTTTATTATCTATTTTTGGCCAATTATTCAAATGTGTGAATTTTATCTAATTTATTTCATTTTATTTTATTAATTAATCTGTGTGTTGCATAGACATGTTCCATAAAACATCACTATATGCTTCCCTCCAGATTTTTCATTGCCGCACAAAATTTCTCCCTATTCTTCATTTCCCACCTTTTTTTCCCAAAAGCTTTTTTCTTTAATTTTTTTTTTTTATTTCTTTTCATTCGGCTCCCACTTCTCAAGCTCTTAAAAGTTAAAAACCTGTGAGAGTGCTTTTTTTTCTTAGCACACAGGCCCAAGTAGAGACAAGGATCCTGGGCCCAAATACTTGTTGTTTTGGTGGACTGGGCTTGGTTCACCGCAGCTAAATGGGGCTGATTAGGAGCCAAGTTGTGCGCAAGTCACATAAAACTCCTCAAGATGGAAAATACAATTCCTCTTGGTACCCTAGGATGTACTGTTGTGGGATCCGGGGCATACTGTCGTGGGATCTCGGGGCATACTAGGCCTGTAAAAACCCAGAATGCTCTGGTTCTCTGAACTATATGATCTTTTCCATGTTTATTATGCAATAGAGCTTTGTCCTTTCCCATTACCTCTATAGGTGCTACATAAAAACACACTACATATATCTTCAAATAATTGTTAGTTTCTTAGATGAGGATATAAATTTTAATACATATACATATATGTAAATGAGTTTCATGAGAATGATTCAGCCACGAGGATCCTAGCCCCAATTCTCACAGACTTGGTGCTTTTGCACAAGACTTGTGAGATTTGGAACTTAAGTCCGAGTGGCTTTGCTTGGGCTTTGCCTTCCAAGATAGTTAGGTGAGAAGGATTTTAGCAAGAAACAGTAAAGAAAGACAATATAATAAAGAAATACACGAAATAATTGTTAGAGATCCTCAAATCAATATGAGGTATTTCATTATTTTTCTTGATTGTGGATTACAATATGCTTCCTAAGACGTGATACAAGGTCCAAATAAGCTCAAAAATTACAGATTTAGATGGCTATCTAAGCCTCTAAGACTTGCAAAGTTTGAATCCTTTTGAATCCGAATATGTGTTATAGTGGCTATTCTCGGGGATACCGGGAGATATTCCTCTGTTTTTCTTGAGTTTTACAGAATTATCTTAACAATTCCCTTCTGGTTTTTCTATTCTGCATCATGCCCCTTTAATATTGGCTACTTCCCTCTTTTTATAGTGCAACTCTAGGGCTCCGGGGTATTAGTGATTTCTCTCTTATGCCTCTTAGAGCTCGTGCTGTGTCAGTTTCCTTAGGGGCTGGTCGTTTCCTTTTTTCTTATAATTTCTTCCTTTTGGTGCGACCAAGCGGAAAGCCCCTAGCTGGTTTTCCATTTCAAGGTTCCCTCTGTTCGCTGATTCTTCAGCTATTTGGCCATTTCTTCCACTTTTCCAGTTTTTGGTTGCACTCCATCCTTGTCATTTTCCTCAAATAGTTGGAATCTTTTACTGCTGGGTTGAAAGCTCCTTCAAGTTACCTCTTTTTTTATGGTTTTCTCATTGTTGGTTCCTTGAGGCATAGCATTTTGCTTCGTACTTTCTGATCCCACTGTATGTCTAGGTGCATGAGACCCGCATGCTCTTTATCTTTTATCCCTCTTTTAAACCTGCTTCAATCCATTTTAGCTGTGCTACATGTCCCGAGGATCCCGAGCCTCTGACAGCCTTTGGGGATCTCGGCCCAGCTCTTTCACTGGAATTTACTGGACTTTTTAATGGCCTTTTTTGCTGGAAATCTGAACATACATAGGGCCTTAATGTCGATTCTTCTTGCTACACGAATTTGGCCTTTTTTATTTTTTTATGGAATGGGCTTTGTTGTGAAATTTTGGACCTCAACAAAACCCATTTTTTATTTCCCATCCAACTCCTTTTTTTTTTCCTCTCTAACCCATTTTCATTTTCATGATTTTCAGATCCGGACCATTTAAAGAATCGTTAGAATGAGAGGTTCAAGGTTTTTAAGGTCAGACCGAGGTCGAACCGTGATGATGTCATAATTGATTTAATAATTAAATAATATAAAATAAATATGAAAAATTAGGAATATAAACTAAAATAGTATTTATAGTTGATTAATTATATATGGATTAGAGATAAAAATAAAATTTTCTTAATTAATTACGAAAGTTATATAAATATTATCCTACTGTTAGTTTAAATATTTCCACAAATCCATACTTATAATAATATTTCAAAAACTTTAATTTACTAATATAATTGAATAAAATTATACTTAAAATTTAATATATGAAATGATATAAGAATACTCCAAGTCTCCAACTGTGAAGTGTGAAACGGCTAGCACAAAAATGCAATTTAAAAAGGAAAAGAAAAAGTACACTAATGAATATTGAAATGACAAGAGGGCAGAGATATTTATGTAATTTGAAAAAATCCCTATTCTCCAAAAAAATAAACCACTCCCAATGCATCCGACTTAGACTTTATTGCCATCTCATGAGAAGCTAGAAGAAGCAACCTTCTCTCACTCCTCTCTTTCTCCCTCTATGTCTTTCTCGCCCTAGTCTCTCCAAAACAAATTTGAACCTCCGAAAACTGTAAGCTATTGGAGCTTCATAAGAGATTCATAGAAGCTTGGGCTTCAATCAGAAACCAACAAGATACTGCTCTAACCAAAAAGGGCTATCTATCGGCCATTTTTTCAAAGAAGATTTTTGGGGCAGGCTCTGAGGTCTGACCGGTGAACCTGTCATTTTCACTATGCGAAGCTCTCTCTCACCATCGTCGAGCTCTCTATCTCACATCTCCACCGCCCCTAGCCATCTCCCTAGCCCTAGCCACCACCACCTCCATAGCCCTAGTCGCAGCCACTGCTAGGGCTGTCCATCTTACCTGCCCACCCACCCAACCCGCCCGTACCCAACTCGCTACAACCCGATCCGACAGCTCTAATGGTCGGACGCAGGTCCTGAGCTCCAAAACCCGACGCTGGCGATTCAGTTTCGGGTCCCCTCATTCAAAACTCATTCAGCCTAACTCGTTTGAAGAGAGAACGACCCACTCGATTTCAAGCTTTTCGATGAGTTTTTCAGCATGATTTGGCAGATTTTGGCGACCAAAACATCAGATTCGACGATTCTCAACAAAATTTGGGGGAAAAAGCATCGGATTTGGCAAAATCTCTACTAGATCCGGCTAGATCGCACTGGATCTTAGACGGATCGGGAGAGATCTTGCTGATTTTCTCCTTTTTTCTGTGGTTTTTGGCGGGTTTCAGCTTCACCCGAAACCGATACTCACCCGACGGAAAATTGACCCATAAAATCTAAACCTCCGATGTGTCGGTTGCAGGTTGGGCACCTGCCTACCCGATCTCCGGTGGGTCGGTTGCGGGTTGGGCACAAACCCGACCCGCCCGACCCATGGACAGCCCTAGCCACCGCTATCGCCCTAGCTGTAGCCGCCACCGCCATAGATCTACTCTCTCTCACCTCAGCCACCACCCACTACCACCGATCTGATCTTCTTCATTAGATCATCTTTCAAACCCACACTCACTGTAAGTTCTTCTTCTTTTCTTTCTAAAGGTTTTTTTTTTTTTTTTAATTTTTTTTGTTAATTAATGAATGCCATTGTTGTTTGATATAGTATGTTGTGAATTTTGTAAGTTATTTTTTATTATGCTCAGTTTCCATTTCTTATTAAACCCATGGACAAGCCTATGTTATCATTGATCGGCACTCTACTGTTCTACTAATTTTATATATTAGTATAATAATAGGCTTGTATAGCATCGAAGTAGGGCTCATCAAAGAACTAAGAACCCACGAGGTTGCCATTGTCGAACTCAATAATCTTTCTTCATCGAAATAACCTTATCAACCCCTCTTTGTTTGTTACTCTTTACTATTATACCATACTACTTTTTGTTCTATGTTTCATCTTAGTAATCAACTTGGACTTGCCCTTGTCTTTTGCTAATGTCTTTTTTATTGTTTCCATAGAGGCAGAGTATGCATGCCAAGTGCTTGTAAAAATTACCCAGAGAGTCAAAAATAAATAAATTACGAGATTTGTGGATGCTAATTAGTTAATGGCTTTAGGATGGTGCTGAACATGAATATGACAGAGCTATATCTATATGCTAACTTTTTTTTTTTTTTTTTTTTTTTGGGTTTAACACTATATTTTTGCAAAAAAATAAAAAATAAATAAATAAATCATCTAATTGTGGTTTGGGTTGGTCTATATTAATTTAATAAAGATGTGTATAGTGACTGAGATTGAACTTTTTGTGAGAATTTGGTCAAATTTCTGAATATTAGATGAAAAGAAACTAAAAAATAAGTGGAAATTCATTTGTCCAATACAAGCACTAGTTTGAATGATCCATTCTTAGGATAAATTGCACTTAAGAGAAGTTTTTGGGGGAGGGAGGTATTGCATAATTAGTGAATAATTATTAAAGAAAAACCATAGATAAAATAGCGGTTATTGCAAACAAGTGAGGCAGCTAACCTAATAGGTAAATAATTCAATGCATCTTAGATTAAAGAGTACTATCATTTTCATAAAACTTGTGCATGTACAAATGATTTTATATCTTGAAAATTCTAATCGTGCTTCTCATCTGACATGGATGCAGATTAAAGCCCTAGAAAACATGATATGTGGTCCATATCTGCATGAGGTAGTCTTCTTTAAATAAAATCATTTTTACTTAGCAATATATATATTGATACAGATCTAGAGCTGTAAGGGATTGATGGTTTTATTTAGTACTGCGTAGTTGTTGCAAGGATAATAGAAGGCTGCCTATTTTGTGGCAGTCTGTAAGCGTGGCTTGAAATTTTCTCTTATATTTTCTTTCCCTTGGTGAAATGTTAGGCATTTCTTTACAATGAACACATGTTTGGTTTGACAGGAATGTCTTGCAAATTTTTTAAGGAATTTTCCATTTATTAATGGTGTTACTTATTGCCTTTATTTTTAGTCTATGCATCTTCATTTCTAAAGAAAGAAACATATTAGATTGGTTGATCTTAATAAAATAAAGATTACAGTACTCAAGTTTGTAAGTGCATTGATAATATTTTTATAAATATTATACTCTTATTTTGCAGGTTAACCACTCATTTATTGTGATAAGGAATTGGGATGGTGTGTTATGGACTGCAATATCTGGCATTAAGGTAAACCATATTGAAATTAAATTCCACTAAAAGTTCCAAAACATATAAGGGTCCAATTAATGTATGCTCTAAGAAGGCATTTGTGGAATATGTGAAACACCACTATTTTGATTGGATGTTTCACATTAAATGTGCGTTTGGTTTGCGTTTTGGAGCCTAGCGTCTGCGCTTGGCTTCCTTCTTTCTTTCTTTTTTTTTTCTTTTTTTTTGGGGACCAACGCCTAGTGCGCTGTTCATAGAAAGAAGCTGATTCAAGAATAGGAAAGAAGCTGATTCAAGAATATGAATATTTAATAGTTTCAACCGATCGAAACTTAGCTTCAGCAAATTGAAAGTTGATTTCTAGAATCTTTTCTTCAGCCCATTAGCCCATCAAATGTTTAGGTTTCAGACCTACTTCACTAAGTATTTAAGGGAAATTCTCAAGTACGTTTCTAGGAGACTTTGTAGCTGCTCAATTTAAAATCTAGAGGTTTGTGCCTATTGCTCTTTTAAAGTCACTACCACTAACCACTCACACACTCATTGAATGGATTCAAGTTTCAAAGTTTCAGCTATCAAGTGTACTGGAGTTCTAAATCTTCAATGGGATTTTGAAGTGTATGGATTGGAGGTTTACATTGCAGCAGTTCATTATAAACGAAGTTTGTGGGATTCAGAGCTCAATTCAGTAACTGAAGTTAGATTTACTATGAATTGTAATTTTTTATTGTAAATCTCCAGCTTATAGTGAAACTGTTACTTTGGGATTGATTAGGTCAAGTCCTCTTAGGTTTTTCTTTGGGAACAAGTTGCATAAGGTTTTCTAGGTTATCATATTGTGTCTTATTTAATATTCCACCATGACATGTATGTTTGTTTATGTAACCTAAGGCTTTCATAATTGATTGAATTAACAATTTGGCCTTAAACTTGATTAAAAACTAATTGTCTTAGAGGTCTAAATAGAACAAGCTAGATGAAACTTATATGAGAAAGCAAGAAAAAAAAAATCTGAGTGGTGTTTGTTGTTTCGAGAGAAAACAGGAAAAGTCAAAAGATATAAAGAGGTAGCCCTTAGCCAGGTAGGGGCTGATATATGTTGTCTTGAAATGATTTTTTTATTTAGTTTTTCAAAAAAAATTCTAGTAACCTTTGCCTAAAGATGACTTGAAGGGATTTTTCATTTTTTTTTGCCTCTTGAATTCACGCACCTAGAGTTCCTAAAGTATTATATATATATATATATGATGATGATGATGATGATGATGATGATGATGCTAAAAAATTGTCAGTGAGCCGATCACCTTCGGACGCTTCAATGGGTATCTGAAGAACAAGAAACTAGGAACCTACAGAGAGCATCAGTGGGGTTCCAACCAAAGTCCCTCCAAAGGTTAAGTCAGTGAACAAAAACTCTCCAAGAAATCTATAGTGAGAGAGCTAGGGATTTTCTATGTATCTTAGGTATGGGGAGACTTAGTGCTTTTCTAGTGGCAGAGGGCTGACCTAGACCCCGTGAATGCAAGATTTTTTCTTGTGTGGAAGATGCAAAGTTTAATGCTTAGAGATCTAGGGCTTTGCTTTCCTTATTGGATAGGTATAGGCGTGGAATAAGGCCTTAAGGCGTAGCCTGCAAGTTATTTCCATATAGAGATTTATGAGTGGTGAACACTCAAGGACCCCGCGAGACCATGGATCAACCTTCAGGATCATACTCCACTTGTCAGTCTCCTTGTCTTCTTATGATTCATTGGTATGATCCCACTTCCATCCGTCAGTATGGATCAAGGTTAGCTAGTTCATCAGCTACAACTAAAGTCGCCTGGTAGAGAATGAGCGTTAATTCGTTGGGAATCTCTCTATGTAATCTGACAAGTCCAGCGCTTTGTGGAACACACCTCATCTTAGACCGATGGGCCTGTGATCTTTTGGGGTCGTCGGGGGGGAGTTCGTACATCCCATAAGCCTAGACGAAAATGCCCCTACCAGCTATCCTTTACTTCGTCGCTTGTCGAGACATCTGTCGGGCTACGAAGTATATTTAAAAAGGGAATATTCTTGTCATTAATTAGCCGTTCCTCAGAGTTTATGCCATTTCTCAGGAGCAATAAGGCCTTTTGGCGGGGGAACATGACACGTGGTGCCTTACGGTTGGTCAATCTGAGCAGTCGCGTTCCTTCGTTTCCTGTTCCTCTCCGCCCTAAAAATAGTCCAACTCCCCTCTCAGTTTCCCATTTGCTATTTTTCTCCTCCTTTTTTTTAGCTTAGAGATCCCTTTTTGTCACCTCTTAAGTCTTCGTTGCTTCTTTCTACTCTCGCATTGGTTGCATTTGGCTCAAGCTCTCTGTCGGCTTGTCTTACTTTAGAATTCTCACATAAGTTCCCTTCTCTCCCTTTTTCTTTTTATTCATTTTGTTTTGTTTTGTTAAACATCCTTCAGTCTATTGTTTGAGGGTTAGAGTGAGTAGATTCTTAGTTCTCATTCATCGCTTGTAGGCGAAAGAATGTCAGAAAATAGTGGAGCGACGAGTGAATGTTCCGTGTCTACCCGTATGGAGTCGGGCGACGAGGAGTCATATTCGTCGAGATGTGAGTATGCGTCTGACGAGCCGTCCATTTCCGAGAGGGAGCCATCGAGTGATTCTCCTTTGGAGGAGGATGAAACCAACCTGTTGGGCTAAACCAGCAGAAAAATTATCCTCCCTGACATATGGTCAGTTAATGACTTCCTAGTAAGCATGATGAAGGGCGATTATGGCAGGCTCAGGCCTCGCTTTCAGATTCCCGAATATGTCCCCATAAGGAAAGGTACCAATGGGGAGAAGTGTTACGCGGGTCATTTGGTAAAGTTCAATTTTTATGAGGTAGCCTTTATTGCGGGTCTGAGGTTGCCTCTAAGCCACCTCCACCATCGGTTGGCGGATTACTTAGGCATATCCATCTATCAGATAGCCCTTAATGCTTAGAGGATTTTCATAGGTGCTGAAGTGTTGTGGGGCTAAGTGGGAGTAACCATTCCTTGATGCTCTAGGAGTTCTTCTACTACTATAAACCACAGGAGATAGTCGCATCTCGTGGATTTTACAACTTTGTGTGTCGTCGAGCCAACTTGAGGTTGGTGTATGGAATGCCTAACTCCAACTGTACATTGGAAGACTAGATTTTTCTTCGTCCAGGGGATCAATTGGGAGTGCAAACCTAATGAGTGGGAAACTGTTGGAGACTTTTATAACCATGCTTGGGGAGTTCGGAACGAGTTTGGTAGGTTGTCCATTGCCTATATTGGTCGGTCAGTTTTCTTTTCCTTGTTAGGCTAACTATTTTATGTTGTTTTTCAGCCAAGGACTTGCCGACGATCACTCCCAAATAGGAAGTGATGGGAATGACGAATCCAGTGACATCATGACGAGGAAATCTATCATTGACGAGGTTAGACAATACAGACGAGGGCAATCACAGACGAGTCTGTCATATATTCACGTCACTGACGAGGAAAACACTGCATTCATTACAGTGCAATTAAGTCCAGAATGATTATAGAGCCAACTGTATGAGCCGTTACAAACACATTCAAGTCACATTACACCAGACCAAACGTTACCAGAAGGAGCATTAAGACCTCCATTACTACTCCAACGGCTAGAAGCCATGAATGTGTGCTTATAAAATCCCCTTATTGTCAAGAACAAGGTACATACACTGATATACTAAGAGAGAGCTATTATCTATTGCATTCTCTATCTTTCTGAGATTTTCTTGCATACTAACTTTGGCATCGGAGGCGAGGTGGCAGGCACCACACCGGTGACCCTTTTAGGAGGCTGCAGGAGGGCTTCGTCCGACCACATCGACTGACGAGCTCACGCTCCATCAGTTTGGCGCCGTCTGTGGGAAACGACATTTTTCGCATTCAGTCGCGAAAAGGTAGTTTCCGGTCAAATAATTATTTCAGATGGAGTCCAACCAAGATTCTGCAGCCTTGGCACAACAAATTCAAGCCCTGGCAGCTACCGTCGAGGAATTGTCCAAACAAAATGAGGAAATGAAGCAGAGGCTTCAGCAGGAAGAGAACCGGTCCAAGGGAAGTCAAGAGGACGAGGGGAATAGCCATAGAAGAATCGAACATCAAAAGCCTACAACACCAACCGAGCAGAACTCGAATCTACTCCAGGAGATGAGGAGGGAGATGGATGAGCTTAGGAACGCCATCAAAGAAAAGACTGAACGAAGCGTGGACAGATTGGTTAGGGCAACAGATTCGCCATTCACTATGGCCGTCCTCGACTGCCCAGTACCGTCAAAATTTCGGCTGCCACAACTCGAACCGTTTGATGGGCTAAAGGATCCCCAGGATCATCTTAACACATTTAAGACGACCCTAGGACTCCAGCAGCCCCCAGACGAGATTTTGTGTCGTTCCTTCCCTACCACTTTCAAGGGAGCCGCACGGGAATGGTTCACAAAGTTGCCCACATCGTCCATCGACACCTTCGAGCAGTTGAGCAATGCCTTCCTGCGTCACTTCATCGGGGGACAACGACCAAAGAGAACCGCGGATCATTTACTCACCATCAGGCAGGGAGAGAGGGAAACTTTGAGGTCATATGTGAAACGTTTCACCCGGGAGACACTGGAGGTGGACGAGGCCGATGACAAGGTACAGCTAACAACCTTTAAGGCGGGACTGAGATCCAGAGAGCTTGTCTCGTCACTTGCAAAAAATCCACCGAAAACAATGGCTGAAATGCTCCTCAAAGCACAGAAGTACATGAACGCGGAAGACGCACTGGCCGCCATCAGGGACATTGAGAGGACGGGACACAAGAATAGAAAGGAAGACGACCGTAGAGGGCAAAAGCGTGAACGACCAGATCTCCGAATCAATGACAGAAGCAAAAGGAAAGATGATAAGAGTCCTCGAACGGTAAAATTCACTCCCCTTGTTATGCCTGTTGATAAGATCTTGACACAGATTAAGGACGAGCATTACCTAAAGTGGCCGCGGCCGTTACACTCGTCTCCCAATGTTCGCGATAAGAACAAGTACTGCCGGTTCCACAAAGACCATGGCCATTACACCGAGGACTGTCGGGACCTCAAAGAGCAGGTAGAAGAGTTGATACGAAAAGGGAAGTTGCAGAAATTTGTAAAGAAAGGTGAATATAGTAGATCTCGGGACGGGAACAAAGGCCAGCCCGAAGCTTCGTCAAGGGGGAATGACCGTCAGTCCCAGCCTCCTCAAAATGTGGTTGGGGAAATACAGACGATCACAGGTGGACCCGTCACTGGAGGTTCGTTCAGGTCCCTTCAAAAAGCATGGCAACGTCAGGTGAACAGCGTCCACACGACTCCCCCGTTGAAGCAGAGACGGACTGAGCAAGACATGGTTTTCAATGAAAACGACGCCAGGGGAGTAAAACAGCCCCACAATGACCCCCTGGTTATAATGCTTACCATAGAAGGGTTCAACACCAAAAGGATCCTCGTGGACAATGGTAGCTCTGCTGACATCATTTATTTCCCTGCATTTCAACAGTTGAAGCTGGACCCCAAAAGGCTACGTCCTTTTGATTCCCCTCTCGTCAGTTTTAGTGGTGACAGGGTCTATCCCAAGGGCATAGTAATGTTGACAGTGACGATGGGGACATACCCGAGGCAACTAACCTGTCAGCTGGACTTCTTAGTAGTGGATTGCCCCTCCTCCTACAACGTCATCATTGGTAGACCTGCCCTCAACAAGTGGAAGGCGTCCACATCAACCTACTGCTTAAAGGTGAAGTTCCCTGTAGAAAACGGGGTTGGTGAAGTTAAGGGAGACCAAGTCTTAGCTCGAGAATGCTACCAGGCTGTGTTAGCCGCAAAGGAAAATCACACCTGGATTATTGAAGAGAAGGAGGAAGAAAAGGTGGAGGCCCTAGAAACAGTGCAATTAATTGAAGGAGAAACGACCAAAACAACCAGGATAGGGACGACCTTGAGCCCCGAAATGAGAACAAAGATCGTCCAGTTTCTTAAGCAAAACCTGGACGTCTTTGCTTGGAGCCATGACGACATGCCAGGTATATCCCCGGAAATCATCCAACACAGGTTGAATGCAGACCCAGAGAAGAAACCCATCAAGCAGAGACGAAGAGTCTTCGCGCCAGAAAGAGATCAGGCAGTTGCAGACGAAGTGAAGAAGCTCTTAACTGCAGGTTTCATCAGGGAAGTGTACTACCCTGACTGGCTGGCAAATACTGTTCTGGTAAAGAAAGCAAATGGGAAATGGAGAATGTGCGTAGATTTCACGGACCTGAATAGGGCCTGCCCGAAGGATAGTTTCCCCCTTCCAAGGATAGACCAGCTCGTAGACTCCACTGCCGGGCACAAGCTGTTGACGTTCATGGATGCTTTCTCAGGATATAACCAGATTAAAATGGCTAACGAGGATGAGGAGAAAACGGCCTTCGTCACCAGTCAGGGCCTCTATTGCTATAAGGTAATGCCTTTTGGACTAAAGAATGCAGGGGCTACTTATCAGAGGTTAGTGAACAGAATGTTCAACAGGCAGATAGGCAGGAATATGGAGGTTTACGTGGATGATATGCTCGTCAAGAGCAAGGAAGAATTTGCCCATTTGGACGACCTCAGAGAGACGTTTGCCACTCTCAAACAATACCAAATGAAGCTGAATCCAAGTAAGTGTGTGTTTGGTGTAGCCTCAGGGAAGTTCTTGGGATTTATGGTATCCCAGAGAGGAATAGAAGCAAATCCGGAGAAGGTTCAAGCCATAATCAACATGGCGTCACCCAAGACCGTCAAGGAGGTCCAAAAGCTCACAGGACGGATCGCCGCCCTCAACAGATTCGTCTCTAGAGCAACGGATAAATGCCTCCCTTTTTTCAAGACCCTGAAGCAGGCCTTCGCCTGGACCGACGAATGTGAAGCGGCTTTCCAAGAGCTCAAACGCTACTTGAGCAATCCACCTCTCTTAAGCCCGTCAAAAGAAGGTGAAAATCTGTATCTGTACCTAGCTGTTTCGTCTACAGCCGTCAGCGCAGCCCTGATCCGCGAAGAAAACAGAATTCAACTCCCCGTGTATTATATCAGCCAAGCCTTCCAGGGGGCCGAGTCCAGGTACCCAAAAATCGAAAAAATCACGTTCGCGTTGATAATAGCCTCACGCAAGCTCAGGCAATATTTCCAGGCAAATCCAATCTGGGTAATGACGGACCAACCTATCAAGAAGTCCATGAGCAAGCCCGAGGCAGCAGGGAGAATGGTCCAATGGGCAATTGAACTTAGCCAGTTTGATATAGAGTACCATCCCAGGGCAGCCATCAAAGCACAGGCTCTGGCAGACTTTATCGCCGAGTTCACTCTGCCGGACGAACAAAACCTTGCCAGTAAGGACAAACCTTGGCTGATACAAACCGACGGTTCGTCGGCCCAAAAGCAGGGAGGAGTAGGGGTCGTCATAACCACCCCTGACGGAGAAGTATTGAAGTATGGAGTTCAGCTGAAATTCCCGGCGACAAACAACGAAGCTGAGTATGAGGGGATTCTGACGGGGTTGAGGTTAGGAAAAGTGTTTGGAGCCAAGACCCTATTAATCCAAAACGACTCAAACCTAGTAATTGGCCAGATCAAGGGAGAATGCAAAGCAAAGGAAGAAAGAATGCAGAAGTACCTCAGGTTGACGAAGCACTTGACTCAAGAGTTCGAAGAGGTAAAGTTCGTCCAGATTCCCAGAAGCCAGAATATGGCAGCAGACGAAGTATCGAAGATAGCCTCGTCAAAAGATACGGGATCGAATGCAAAGCTTATGATGGAAGTACAGAAGAACCCCAGTATAGAGGAAATTTCAACCTTTGCAATCCAGAACACAAGTAGCTGGATGAAGCCCATTATATCCTTTCTTCAGGATGGACATCTCCCTCAGGACACAAGTGAGGCCAGGAAGATCCAGAAGAGGTCTGCCAGATTCACAATTCTTAATGACACTTTGTACAAGAGGGGCTTCTCCATGCCCTACTTAAGGTGTGTGAACGAAGAAGACGCTAAGTACATCCTAAAAGAGGTCCATGAAGGAATCTGCGGAGATCATGCAGGCCCCAGATCCTTGGTAAGCAAAATTATGCGAGCAGGTTATTTTTGGCCTACTATGCAGGTGGACGCAATGGAGTTCGTCAAGAAGTGTGACAAATGCCAACGATTTGGGAATATCCAACGGCTGCCAGCCGAAAGACTGACGACGATAGCTTCCCCTTGGCCATTCGCACAGTGGGGAATTGACATCGTTGGCCCACTACCCTTGGGCAAAGGCCAGGTAAGATTCTTACTCGTCGCTATAGATTACTTCACAAAATGGGTTGAGGCAGAGCCACTGGCAACTATCACGGAAGCAAAGATCCGGAGCTTCGTATGGAAGAACATAGTCTGCAGGTTCGGGATTCCAAGGACGATCATATCAGACAACGGGCGACAGTTCGATTGCCAAGGCTTCAAGGATTTCTGCTCTGGCCTGGGCATCAAGAACCATTTCTCATCGCCAGGCCACCCTTAAGCGAATGGACAGACAGAAGTGACGAACCGGACTCTACTCAAAATCATAAAGACGAAACTAGATGATGCAAAGGGTTCTTGGCCAGACGAACTACCCAATGTCTTGTGGGCATACAGAACAACAGCACGAACCTCGACAGGGGAAACCCCGTTTAGACTTACTTACGGGACTGAGGCAGTGATCCCGGTCGAGGTCGGGGTAACCAGCACCAGGCGGGAGATGTTCAACGAAGAAGACAATAACGATCGTCTACGAGTCAACCTGGACTTCCTGGACGAAGTCAGAGATAAAGCCGGCAGTAGAATGACGGATTACCAGAAAAAGATGACAGAGTATTACAATAAAAGGGTGAAACTCCGACGACTTAACATCGGAGACCTTGTCCTACGTAAAGTAACTCTGGCGACCAAGGATCCAGTTCAAGGGAAACTCGGCCCCACATGGGAAGGACCGTACCGTGTCGTTCAATACTCCAGACAAGGAAGCTACCACCTTGAAACTCTAGACGGACAAAGACTCCCGAGGCCATGGAACATTGAACACCTAAAGAAGTACCATCAATAGACGTAGCAATCAATTGTACTTGTTATCAAAATCAATAGAGAATCCATTCAGCTAATGTTATTCTATGAGCAAGTCTGTACTGACGAAGGCAATATCCCTATCAAGGGTGTAAGCCACAAAAAGCCAAAAAATGGCTAAGTAACAAAATTCCGCCTTGACGGATGTAAGTTACTGACGAAGGCAATATCCCTATCAAGGGTGTAAGCCACAAAAAGCCAAAAAATGGCTAAGTAACAAAATTCCGCCTTGACGGATGTAAGTTACTGACGAAGGCAATATCCCTATCAAGGGTGTAAGCCACAAAAAGCCAAAAAATGGCTAAGTAACAAAATTCCGCCTTGACGGATGTAAAGTTACAGACGAAGGCAATATCCCTATCAAGGGTGTAAGCCACAAAAAGCCAAAAAATGGCTAAGTAACAAAATTCCGCCTTGACGGATGTAAGTTACAGACGAAGGCAATATCCCTATCAAGGGTGTAAGCCACAAAAAGCCAAAAAATGGCTAAGTAACAAAATTCCGCCTTGACGGATGTAAGTTACAGACGAAGGCAATATCCCTATCAAGGGTGTAAGCCACAAAAAGCCAAAAAATGGCTAAGTAACAAAAATCCGCCTTGACGGATGTAAGTTACTGACGAAGGTAATATCCCTACCAAGGGTATAAGCTACAAAAAGCCAAAAAATGGCTAAGCAACAAAGTTCCGCCTTGACGGAGGTAAGTTATTGACGAAGATATATAAAAAAAAATAGCACGACGAAGGAAATTACTTCAAAAACAAGTAAGTAATATTAAAAGCCTTAATAGGTTGAATCATCATTGTCTTTTACAACTAGAAGCCCATAAACACTGGGCAGAAAATTTTCCTTGCTGATCCCAAAATAGACAGAGAGTAAAATTGTTCAAAAATTAGATTTACATAAACTGCCCAAAGAATGAAGGGCATCCCAAAAGAAGGAAAGAAAAGAAAAATTTTCTAAGTATCAGGCTCCTGTAGAGGCATCGTCGTCAGGAGCATCCTCATGGGCATCACCACCAGCAGGAACCTCTCCAGGGACTTCAGTTTGCATAGCAGAAGAAGGAGCAGCCTCGTCAGCGGCCATCTCTTGATCTACTTCTTCTAGGTCCAGAGTGTCCATGTTTACTCCAGAAGGATGCTTGGTGAGGTACCTCCTAAGAAGCTCAAAGCCTTTGAAATACCAGCTGAACAGGACGGTCTGGTACTCGTCTGTAGTCTGGAAAGCCTCTACAGACCTCGCAGCAATAGTTTTCAGACTTTCCTTAGCATTCAGAAGCTGTTCGTCCTTCTCCGAAGTCATCTGACGCTCAACCCTCAGGTCGTTGTTCAAAACTTTGACCTTCTCCTTTAAAGAGGTGGCCGCGTCCATAGAATCAATAAGATTCTTCTTCAGCTCCGAGTTCTCCTTCTCCAAAGCTTCCATCCTAGAGGTTAAGGATGCCACCCTTGCCTCTTGTGTAAGATGCTCAGAGGTAATGTGAATGCTCTCTCCCAGCACCTGGAAGGGAATGGGAAGTTATAAAAAAAAAAAAAAAAAAAAAAAAAAAAAAAAAAATCTCTTTAGGTACAGCAGACACCATACCTGGACGAGTCTCTGAACATGACGAGAGGCGACATCATTGAAAGGTACACCAGAGAAGACCTTGAGATCATCCGCCGTCAACATTTGGTGTGCCCTGTCCACGGCCAACCTCTCGTCGTCCCATATTGTGGACGACCGTGAATCAGCTTTCTCCTTCCCCGATGTTCGCTGCTTCTTCGAGGCCGGAGTAGGGATCTCTTCTATCGAGGTAGCCGGAGAAGACGTCCTCGTCGGTTCAGTGACGGGAACTATGTCGCTGACGGGGATATTGGTGCTAGCAGGTGTGGTTATCCCCTTGACACGCACTGCTTTCTTCCCGATGCTGGATAAAGGCTCGTCCTTCTTTTCTCTCATCTTAGCATACATGTCCTTCTTGAACTTAGTCGTCATTTCTGCAAGAAGGAAATAGTTAGGAAAAAGTTCACATCTGCATAAAGGAAGTAAAACTTGACGAGGTTAGTACTTACTTTTTTTGCCTTCAATTCCAATGGAACGAAGAACGTAAGGAGACGGGTCTGGCCCGAGGTGGTAAAATGCCAAAGTACGTGGGTTGACGAGGTCGTCCCAGCTTTCTATCGTCTGGGCGTATCCAATGGCGGTCTCAACGCGCTCTTTATGCCTGCTCTTGAGCTGAGGTCGTCTCTTAACTACACGCAGTAAGAGGCAAGGGGGTCAGCAACATCACATAACAGAAAAACATCAAAACTAAAAACGACAAATAGAAAGACTGACGCACCTAAAGCCGGGTTCCCCACCGACGATGCAACCTTAGTACATCACCCCAATCCGCGCTGGATTGAGTCTCAAAATCGTCCCCCGACACAAAGAAAAACCTGGATTTCCAGTACCTGAAGGACGAAGGCAAACCCCTGACGATCCTAGCATCCCTCGCCCAGGGAACTAACTCATAATATCCATACTCCTTGGACTCTTTCAAGCGATATAGATATGTAAGTTCGTCTATCCTAATCATATCTCCATTGGCAGCTAACCATATCTCCATGCAGTTCACCACTATTCTCCACGAATTGGGCATGAGCTGCCCAGGAGCGATGCCAAAACGATCCAAAAGTTCCATCAGGAATGGATGGACGGGAAATCTAAGCCCGCAGGTAAAGGCTGACTCGTAAAAACACACCTCACCCGGGAAAAAGTGACAGGCCCTATCCTCGTCACTGGGTAGACGAACACGAACCCTTGCCGGAAATTGAAACCTATCTTTAAATCTAGCCAAATTATCCGCGTCCAAACCACACGCCTCCCCGAAGGCGTGAAAAGCCCTAACCTCACGGGGAGAAGAGACGACCGAACCCCCCTCCACTGGATCGTCGTTCGACGATAACCCAGTCTCAAGGTCGCTAGACCTAACTTCAGACATCGTTTCTCCCTCTCTCACTAGACCCTCGAACCAATCAACCGATTGACGAAGCAGAGGCAATAAATCAGCCAACGCAACGCCCAAACAGTTACCCTCAAAAACAAAATTTTCTAAGTATGGGAAATTCCCTAAAGACCCTCCTAATCGCGCAAATAAGAAGGAAATTGAAGGGCAGTCTATCCTAACTTCAGAACCACGGACCATGGAAATGCAAAAAAGAAAATGATACTTGCTAGAAACCCAAAAAGAAAAGAAACCGAGTATATAAAAAGGAAAAAGAAGGGTGAATTAGAAACCACAGCGTAGTAGAGAAAAGGAAAAACAAAAAAGGAAAAGAAAAATATACCTTAAAACGACGGCGAACGGCGCACCGGTCCGAAGAAGAATGGCAGAGAAAAGCTCACCAAGGAAACGCTTAGCAAAAGTTTTGTTTGAGAAATGAAAAGAAACAAAGTGAAGAAGTTTTTCAACCCAAAAAAGTCAACTGAAAAACGGCGGGAAACCCAAGGGTCACAAGAATGACCCCAACAATCCACACACAACACGTGGCAACCAAGCAGGAAACGCCATCACTGCGCAATTAATACGACACGGAAGCCCAACAGGCACTTTTGGCCCAGGAGACTTTTCATCTTCCACGGCCAACACGACATGTCATGACGACCCTGGAATCCGGGGGCAACTGATGGGAATGACGAATCCAGTGACATCATGACGAGGAAATCTATCATTGACGAGGTTAGACAATACAGACGAGGGCAATCACAGACGAGTCTGTCATATATTCACGTCACTGACGAGGAAAACACTGCATTCATTACAGTGTAATTAAGTCCAGAATGATTATAGAGCCAACTGTATGAGCCGTTACAAACACATTCAAGTCACATTACACCAGACCAAACGTTACCAGAAGGAGCATTAAGACCTCCATTACTACTCCAACGGCTAGAAGCCATGAAGGTGTGCTTATAAAATCCCCTTATTGTCAAGAACAAGGTACATACACTGATATACTAAGAGAGAGCTATTATCTATTGCATTCTCTATCTTTCTGAGATTTTCTTGCATACTAACTTTGGCATCAGAGGCGAGGTGGCAGGCACCACACCGGTGACCCTTTCAGGAGGCTGCAGGAGGGCTTCGTCCGACCACATCGACTGACGAGCTCACGCTCCATCAGGAAGATTTTCTTATACAGGTATTGGACATACCATTTGCGGGAAGGACTTGGAAGAGACTCGTCACCCTCGACACTCTGCACGCCTATTGTGGTAGACCCGTTCCAAAAGCCCGACGACTTAATAAAATTGCTAGAATTCGTAAGTATTTTTTTTCCCATCGCTTTTGTTTCAAATCTTTTTGTCTTTAACCTTTTTGACCTTTTCAGAAATGGAACCTATTAAGAATAAGAAAACACAGGTCAAGAAGGTCACCGTCCTTTATGCCAAGCAGGCAGTTGATGTCCTTCCCTTATTGTCCGTCAGTCAAAAATGGAAGCCATTGTACGAGGGTGGTCCGAGTGCAAATAGGACTCATAACTTATCGGCCCCAACTGTCACTTTGGATTCTACTTCTCCTGTCCCCGAACCTTGTCGCACAGTGTGGGAAAGGGCTTGATGACTTCCCAAGGTCCTCCCATTGCCCTTCTTCCCATCCCTTTGTTGATAAGGAGCCAAGAGCTAGCCATTAAGACGGCCCATCCCTTGTCCATGACCTTGACATCGACAAGTGCTTGGAGCATGAGACCAAAGCTCTAGGGGATCTGGGCTTCTCTGATATGGTAAAAGTGAGAAATTTTTCCCTTTGACTTGGCAATTTTCGTGTAAATTCTTGCCCCGTCTAATCGTTCATCTGTTTCCAGGAGCTGGTGAGGATGAGGGCACTCTAGATATGGTGTGTTGCCAAGGAGGCATTGGTCAAGAGGCTGAGGATCTGCCTGGCTGACGAGAAGGCGAAGTTGAAGACCTATAAGGAAGGCATGCAGACCCTTGGTGCTGAAGTTAAAGAGCTGAGGGAGAAGTTGAACCAACAAGAGGCGAGTGCCCATCGAGCTGAGGAGCTGGAGAGGGAGAACACTAATTTGGTGATAAAGCTGGAGGCCTTTCACAAGTTGACAGACCAGATTAAGGCCAATGTCGTCATTGAATTCTAGTCGTCCTAACCTTACATCGATGAGCTAGGGATCCAATATGGCATTGGTTTTGAGGACTTCTGCAAACAAGCGACCCTTCTCTTTCCCGAGGTGGATTTCTCCCAAGTCCAAATAAAGTTTCCCATCCCCAAGGCTCCTTGTTTTTGACTCAACAATGTGATGAAACACTTCATTTATTATATTTCATACCTCCATCAGTTTTATGTTTTTGAGTTTCAATATAAATATTTATTGATGTGTTTTACAACCATCGGTGAAATTATGTAATCGTTTTAATCGTCAGCACTCTTGGTTTCCCTTTGGGTTAAACTTAAAACTTTTTAAGAGGCTAGGCACCCATTGGGTGTAAGCCTTTCTCTTTTGGCGAGGCTCAGAATCTGTTAAGCGACTAGGCTCCTAACGGTATCCTTATTCATCAGTCCTCCTTCTAGGTGAGACTTAAGATACTTTAAGTGACTAGGCACCTGTAGGCATCCTTGGTCATCGATCTCCCCTTTGGGTGAGACTTAGAATATTTTAAGTGATCAGGCATCCATCGGTGTCCTTGATTGTCAATCTTCCCTTTGGGTGAGACTTAGAATATTTTAAGTGACCAGGCACCCGTTGGTGTCCTTGGTCATCAATCTTCCCTTTGGTTGAGACCTAGAATATTTTAAATGACCAAGCATCCATCGGTGTCCTTGGTCATCAGTAGGATTTGTGATTTTTCACCAATTTCTTGTTTGTGGACATGATTTCTTGCGGATAGTTCCTTTATTAAAAATAACTTGAACACAAAATGTTGATAGCCTTGCTCAACGAGCTTTTAGGAGTGGCATTGAAAACTTTAAAACTTAAAGGTCTACATAACTTAAAAAGGAAAGTAGAAACATAGTTCGTAGTCTTTTGTACTACTAGTAGTATCTCCTTAGGTGCTCGGCATTCCATGGGTGGTGTCGACGCCTTGCGGTTACTTGACCACCCATTGCAACGAAGCTCGCGTGCCTTTCCTCCTTTCAATGGAGGATGGATATAGTGGTGTGTCGTATGTTAGGTGTGTGACTAGAATCTGAGTCAATTTTCAGGAAATTACCAAGGGTAGGTGAAGTTGCCACCAATCATTTGGTTTTTCTAAAGTGTGATTGGTCACCTGACTCTATTTGATTTTATTATCGATCCTAAGTTGAGAAAAAGGGCATTTTTCCTAATCTAATGTGGATGGATAAAAAAAATCTTGATTCTTGAGTTTGGAAGTTAGGTTACATGTGGGGAAAGTGTTAGGCACTCCACAATACCTGTCTATAGACAATCCTTTGTTCTGGTAAAATCATAATTTAAGGACATTGGTAGTTGAAAACGAGTTATTGGCATTAGCTTTCAGGGCTTTAAACATATTGGGCTTTGAGGTTTGGTTTCAGAATGGGGGTGGTCCCAATCGATGTTTTCCTAGTGCATTTGGAATCGATTTCAAAATTGGCAGCATTTCGCCTTATTTTCGCGGTGGAAATCCAACAACGCTCCGCCTTAGGTGCATTGTAGCACATAAAACTCTATTCTCACCAAGCTTTCATTGTGAGAATATGGCAACAGGGTGCCTCATTTCACAGCAGAAATCTCGCAGAGTTTCGTGTTTAGTGCGCTATGGCGCACCGGCAGGGATTCGCACTTGTGTATACAGTGCGTATCAACATGCTCATACTATGACGAGTCGAAGCCCTTCAAAGCATTAAGCATGTTGACACATGTCGGATACACAGGGAAACCACTGTCACTCAGGTGACATAGATCAAGACAATCACACCGTGATGATCATGCACATAATATAGCATGAATATGCACCTATAGCAATTGCCTTGACTACATACCCACACTACAAGGTCAAGGGCACTCGTGATCAGCGAGGGTCACTTGTGTAACTACAAGAGTCCATCATACAAAGTGCATGATCACCCACACACATGCAGGCATATATATATATATATATATATATACATACAACATGCACAACGCTATCACAGAGAGTAGGAAAGTAAAACAGACATTGCCAACGTTCCAAGGGTATGGCCCAGCAAGGTACAAAAAATATAAAACAGATATTGCCATACCCAGGGAACGCGGCCCAAGAAAAGAGTAGGAAAGTAAAGGGTACAAAGTGCATGATCACCCACACACATGCAGGCAAATATATATATATATATATATATAGACATACATACATACATACAACATGCACAATGCTATCACACAGAGCAGGAAAGTAAAACAGATATTGCCAACGTTCTAAGGGTATGGCCCAGTAAGGTACAGAAAATGTAAAACAGACATTGCCATACCCAGGGAACGCGATCCAAGCAAAGAGTAGGAAAGTAAAGAGTACAAGGAGAGAGAAAACCCTAATACATGCTCTATAGAAGAGGCTTAGAGAGAGAGAGAGAAAGATAGAAAACCACTCTAGAGGGGCTAGGCCCCCCATCTACTGAACATTGCCCTTCATGGGCTTACATCTTCTTGCTTGCATCCTCGCCCATTTTGCCTGTGCCTAGGAGGTCGCACACTTGCTCCAAGTGTCCATGCTCATGTGTGTGCATGCGATGACAAAAGAAACAAGCCAATAGACAAACAAAGAAACAAGTAGGAGGAAAAGCATGCTAAAAAGACAAACTAGGAAAAGATGCCAAACAGCGGCAACACAAGCACATGAAGCACATGAAAAGGCAAACAAACATGTTATCAAACAAGAAGGGGGTGTCCTAGGAGGACAAATGTAGGTTTGGATCGAGTGTCCATAGTTCCATTGAATTAGAGTATGGACGACACATAGACTCATGCATGAACACGTAGGCAAGCGTACAAAAAGAATGCATAGAAGCAAGGAAAGCCAAACGGGTGGCACAAAGCAAGCAAGGCAAGCATAACAAGATCACACAGGGCGGAGAAAGGTGTGTATCAAGCACACCAACACCACGGAGGTGTATCTCACAAGTGGCTACATCTAAACAAACCCTATGAGGGACAGATGTAACCACACAAGGATAAGCCCAGGGGGGGCACAGAGCATTGTAAAGCCTAGATCTAGAGAGGCTAACATGGACATAAAGCATAGCAGCAAGCAAGAAAACATATATATGCATAAAGGAAATGATCGAAACCCCTTGATATAAGCCTAGGTGTACGGGTGTAGGCCTAGACCACGGGATCAAGATCTACAGCACATCAATAAGGGCCAAAACACAAGAAAGAGAGACATCAAGAGATAGAAGGGCTTTCGAAGCACAAGGCATTAGCAACCAACATGTAGATCTAGACACATGAACAAGGCGTAGAGAACTCAGAGATATAGATCTAAGCGTAGTCATGGCATAGAAACAAAAATCATGTAGATCTAAGCATACATGGCAAAGAACACATAGGCATGTAGATCTAAGCATAAACATGGTAAGGAGCCTAAAAGCATGTGGATCTAAGCACAAACATAAATTTAGACATATCCTAGCCTAAGAAGGCTAGGCCAACAACATCAAAGCGATAAATCATGGCAAAAGCAGCAAGGAAACATGCTAGAAAAACCATAAAGACATGCTAGGAAAAGCAAAAAAGCATATTATGAACAAGAAAAAGCTATGAAAAGCTATGAAAAGAAAAGGATGTGGATTGTAGCTAAAAAGCTACATCCACACCCCTAAACCTAAAATCCAAGGTATGGAACCAAGGAGAGGAAGATTGGGTGCAAGAACACTGCCTTGTGATTGTGGAGAAAAGAGAAGAATCAAAGGTGTTTGAATGTGTTTGGGAGAGAAATTAGAGAGAAGAGGGAGAGAATCTACCTAGAAAACTGCCCAAAAAATTTTTTTTTTCAAAATGAGGGGTCTATAAGCATTTACAGCTGAAAACTGACCCTTCAGCTTCTGGCGGCCATATATTGTGCGCTGGCCACTGCCGGTAGCCACACAAGGGCCACCGACCACCCCTATTGACATCAGCAATTTTGGCTTTTTCTGGTCCAGCTTTGGACGCATATTTGAAGGTCTTTCCAGATTTATATTGTGCTGATATTGGTGTCCCTAGAAATTTATGGATGTCTAGTTTCTAGAACACTAAAGAAATTGAAAATCCAACGGTTGGATCAAAAGTTATGATCTCGAGAAGCGTGTTGACATGCTTGGCCCAATTTTCTTGATATCTCAACCGTTTTAACTCCGATTTTGACCTATCAATAGTTGTTGGAAAGGTAATTTGATAATCTTCACAATGACATTGGTACTAACCTATTCTGATGGCCAGATCAAAATTAGGGTATTCAAGGCCCTCGAGGGTCAACCTCGGGTCAAACTTAGTCAAAGTTGCCAAAAATCACCAAGTAGCTCGAGTTTGATATAGAAACATGAAAAATCTTGTTTTTGGAGGATTTTGACCTCGTTTGACTTTCAGTTAACCCAAGTTGACCAGGGGCATTTTGGTCAATTTGATCGAAAAAAGCACTTTGAGTGCTCCAATGCTTGAACGGGTTGCGCCACATTAATCTAGATGTTTTTGTGGCCCTATGGAGAAAAGATAATATTTTTGGAATTTTCGAGGTTCGGCACGCAAATTAAGGGCAAACAAAATATGGTATCTACAGCTGTCCCTTCTTTATCTAATATCTCGAGTGCAATGAGAGGTATCGGATAAAGAACGTGATTCCTCATTTTGTTGCCCCAAAATTGCGTGTGAAAATTGCGTTGTTCATGGATCGAGACCGGTTTTACCTAACAAGGTTGAGTTGCTGCAGTTGGTCCAAAGAAATTTTCTGACTTGGTCCTCGAAATTGGGCAAGAAACTTTTTTTTTTTTTGTCAAAGGTCAACTAACCAACACTGACCCGGTCAACACTGGCCAGCGACCATACAATGTGCGCCGGGCAAACCCAGCGGCCACACAAGGTGCGTTGAGCTGCGTAGGCCGTACAAGGCCTATAAATGGGCCCCAAAGCCTCATTTTGACCATTTCCACCTCATTTCTCTGAATTCTCACTTCCAAAATGTTTTTTGGAGCAAGTCACGGTCTAGTGGGTCTAGCTTTTAACTTCAGTTCACAGCTTTAGCCTTCTATTCTGCACTTGAGGTCAGTGTCTTTTTTCTCTTTCTCCTTATATTTTTCTGCGAATATGTTAGTAACAATCCTATGCTAGCACTTATTTTATTTTTGGTATCTTTGCATATATGTTTTTCTTGTTTTTATCATTTATGCCATGATGATGTTGGAAAATATATCTATTCACATGTTTAAGTAGCATAGGCAAACTTGCATATGTTGGATGCTATGAAAACACATGAAACACCTTGAAAACTAAAAGAAAGGCTAGGTAAAAATGAGAGACTATGCATGATAAAGATAGAAAACATTGAGAGAATGAAAATGTGAGAACAATGCAATTTTGAGTGAAGGTAATTTTGGAAACATAGGATTAAATGACCACCACCGAAAATAAACCCTGACAGAGATTAAATGACCGTTGCCGAATATAAATCTTGAAAAGATGGACAGAATTAAATGACCACCGCCGAATATAAACCCTGAAAGAGATTAAACAACTGCCATCGAATATAAATCTCAAAAAGATGGATCAGATTAACTGACTGCCGCCGAATATAAACCTTGAAAGAGATTAAATGATTGCTACTATATATAAATCTCAAAAAGATGGATAGGATTAAATGACTGCCGCTGAATATAAATCTCAAAAAGATGGATAGGATTAAACGACCACCACCGAATATAAACCCTGAAAGAGATTAAACGACCACCACCGAATATAAATCTTGAGAAAGGCATTTTGAAAACTCAAAACTTTTGAGGCAAAAGAGATAGGATTAAATGATTGCCACTGAATATAAATCCTGAGAGAGACATTTTGAAAACTTTGATATTTTTTAGGCAAAAGAGATAGGATTAAACGACCGCCGCCGAATATAAATTCCGCGAGAGGCATTTTGGAAACTTTGATATTTTTGAGGCAAAAGAGATAGGATTAAATGACCGCCGACGAATATAAATCCGAAGAGAGGCATTTTGAAAACTCAAATACTTTTGAGGGAAAAGAGATAAGATTAAATGACCGTCTTTTAATATAAATCTTAAGAGAGGCATTTTGAAAACTTGAATACTTTTGAAGCCAAAGAGATAGGATTAAACGACCGCCATTGAATATAAATCCTGAGAGAGGCATTTTGAAAACTTTGATATTTTTTAGGCAAAAGAGATAGGATTATAAGATTGCCGCCGAATATAAATCCTAAGAGAGAAGCATTTTGAAAACTCGAATACTTTTGAGGCAAAAGAGATAGGATTAAACAACCGCCAACGATTATAAATCATGAGACAAGCATTTTGTAAACTTTGATAATTTGATAACAGAGATAAGATTAAACGATTGCCGCCGAATATAGATCCTGAGAGAGGCATTTTGTAAACTCTGATACTTTTGAGGCAAAAGAGATAGGATTAAACGAAAAAAGCTGAATATAAATCTTAAGAGAAGCATCTTGAAAACTTTGATATTTTGAGAAAACATGACATTTTGGTATGAACATGCATGATGTACGTTAAGCAGTAGGGTTAGACATACTTACCTACATATTTGCATTACCATATGTTTTGGGCTTACTAACCAAATTTAAATTTGCTTTTGCAGATAATGTCTTGACAGGTGAGATCTAGTAGGGATTGCGGGAAGGCTCCCGCTGTTGTTCCATCTTAAGTAGACTTGTCTAGCAATGACAATGACACTGTCTCAGCCATCGTGCAAATTGCGCGGACCCTTCAGCGGCCTTTTGACCGAAGTGGTGATGACATCACACTTGCTGGGGGCATGCACAGCACATCGTACTAGGAGCCGATGTTCAATGGAGACAACTAGTGCCTCATCTCAGTCCCGCACAAGTTCAAGATGTGGTTTTTCATAGTTCCCTCGGACCAATGAGGGAGGAGGCCTAGAGGGCATGGAGCTAGAGGATGAGCTCATGTTTGATCTAGATGCAGATTCGGAGGCCAATGACATAGCCGGGCGGGGTCCAGGCACTCCGAGGCGTTGTAGTCGTAAGTCAAGATTTCTGCCTTGTTTGGCCAGGGCTGAGGCATACACTAGAGAGATCGATAATAGCATAGATGATACCCATCTTTAGTATGATTTGAAGAGGTATCCTTCCGTTCTGACTCAGAAGGGTCAGGTATGTTCCTTTTTCTCTTCCACTAGTCAATTCTGGATATGTAAATATGCACGCTAATTGGTAGCTTTTCTAATTTCGAGTGCAAGTTGCCAACAAGACTCGTGGTCAGGGAGCCTAGTCTTCATTCCTTATTCACTTATTCGACTTTAGGGCTTATGGGTGCTACTGCACATTTTTGATTGAGTAGGGCTTTGAGGACTTCTTGAGAATTTTGTATTCCATGAGGCACGCGATAGTGGAGACTTTGGTTCAATGGTTTCACATGGATACCAACACCTTTCATTTGAACTGTGGGGAGTATGCAGTCTTTCCCCTTGACTGGACGGCCATCTTGGGCCTTAGATTCGGCGGGTATCCGGTCCCAACCAAATTTGTGGACTTCAACATCATGAGCGAGCTTTTGGGCATTAGTTATCCCCTTACCCGGGCGACGAGATAGTACTTTGGGCCTACCAATGAGCCTCAGATCCACATGGAGTGGTCAAGGATGAACATACCTTGGAGGGTGGAGCTAGATGATATTGCTCATAAGTGGTTCTTCTTCTATTTCATTAGTAGTTGCTTGTTTGGCAACAACCAGTTGGTGCTAACTTGCAGGCTGCTAGGAGCCATGAGAGTAGTGTCGGATATAAAGGCCTATGATTGGGGGTCCCTTTCTTACGGATTCTTCATTGCTTACTTAAGGAGGCTTCGCGATAGGGCTTTAGGAGCCTCGAGTGTTGTTGGCAAATTTTAACATGGTGGGCATATGAGCACTTCCCAGCCCTGTGTCCACAGTATTTTGGCTTGTCTTCAACGATATATCTTAGGGCATATGCTTGGTCCCTCTACATAATTGCCAAAGTTGTTTTGACACAGCCATCCACCGTTGGCGCTACGCTAGATTGTGTCACCAGGGGCAAGATACTCAACAACCCCTATGATGGGCAGTTGTTGGCTAGGCATGAGGTCAACCCTGCTATGTTTGAGTCACGTGTACGGTGCTGGTTCTGGGATTTATGAGCTGTGAGTTCTTTTTAGCTAAAAGGACCTACCATTAGGTTATGTTAGTTTTCAGAATACCCAAGGACCAACCTCATGAGCTTTCTTGTTCTGCAATGATCTTAGATGACCCTGACTATGGGACAAGTTCCTTCGAGGGTTTCGTTACGGAGGATACTGATTTTGTCACTTGGTTTTTGCGGTCCTTGGCTGGACCTATCATTGATGATTGCCTTGTGAGTGGTGGCAGAGTGCTCGATGGTATAACATGCGCTCATCAGGCTTCAGAGGCCCATTTAAGGTTACATGTAGATTTTGTACAGGCTAGGGTAAGAGAGCTTGAGGGCGCGGCCTCTGCTAAAGATGGGTATGTATAGGAGGAGATCGCTAGGTCTCTAGCTCAAGAAAGGGATTAATGGTGGAGAGAGAGAGAGAGAGAGGGAGGCATGTGCCATTGCCACAGAGAGAGAGAGAGGGGCCAACTCCTAGTTAAGATAGGCATGCTTCGAGGGTACATCAGCGTCTTGATTGGCGAGATGAGGGGGCAGAGGATGCCTGTACCTCCTGAACCTTATATTCCTAGTAGAGATCCTCCTATTCAATGACATGAGTTAGAGCATATGCCTGTTCCTCTAGGACTAAGTGGTAGTTGGGGATATGCCCCCTTGGATGATTAGGCACGTGGCCCTGTACCAGATCAGGCAACATTTCAGGTTCCAAGATATGCCTAGGTTCTTTAGCAAATTGAGTTGGTCCTTCTACAAGTCCCACTGCGGGTGATAATGCCGATAACGACAATGCTGAGCACTTTGCAAGCGATACCATTAGAGATGACAACTCTCCTTAGGCTAGCAATGTATGTTGTACCATGATGAAGTAGCCCATGCACGGGCATGCCTTATTTTTCTTGTACTTTGTAGACATTGCCCCTTGATAGGCCAGACATGTATATACTATATTGCCTCTTGGTAGGCCCAAACTGTATTTTAATATTGCCTAGGCTTCTTGACATGTATGTATGATTGCCCCATCATGGGCCTGGACTGTATTTTGATATTGCCTTTTGGTAGGCTTAGATGTATGTATAGACATTGCCTCTTGGTAGGCTCAGATGTATATTTCTTGATATCACCTGTTGTTAGGCTTGGATGTATATATGAACATTGCCTCTTTGTAGGCCTTATATGTATGATCCTTGATGTTGCCTCTCAAAAGGCTCTTGATGTATGTATGGACATTGTCTCTTAGTAGGCCTTACAAGTATATTTCTAGATATCGCCTTTCGGTAGGCTCCTGACGTATGTCAATACCGCTTCTTGGTAGGCCTTATGTGTATATTTCTAGATATCACCTCTCGGTAGGCTCCTGATGTATGTCAATACCACCTCTTGGTAGGCCTTAAGTATATTTACCAGTAGCACTTTAGCATTTATGAGTCGGTTGCACCTCGGTTATTACTCATGCATTGTTTTTTTCGAATTGGACCGTATTTTCATGCGTTTACTTATAAAATCTTATATTGATTAACCCACTGAGGGATATGGAAAAAGGGAGAGACCGCATGAAATGAAACTGCCTATGTGTAGGTTTTATGCTATTTTTTACATAAGAGGAGAGGTTCCTAGTGGGATGGACCCGTGCTTAAGCATATTGATTAGCAAAAAATGGATTGAACTACGCAAAATAAATTGCCCCATTGTAGGTTTTGCGTGGTTCTCGACATAAGAGGAAAGGTTCCTAATGGGATGAACTGGTTCTTGGGCATATTGATTACCAGAAAATGGACTAAACTGCGCAAAATAAACCACCATAATGTAGGGTTTTGCAGTCCTTGACATGAGAGGAAAGGTTCCTGGCGGGATGGACCCATTCTTAAGCATATTGATTAGCAGAAAATGGACTGAATCATGCAAAATAAACTGCCCCAGTGTGGGGTTTTGCATGGTTCTAGATCGGCAAACCAACTTGAAATAGATTTAGAATCGTATTGGATGATATAGGTTTCTTGACAACCCTGACGATGATCATGGACTTCGTCAGCGGGATTTTGGACTCGCCGTGCGGCGGAAAGCATTGATTGACTCAGTTATCTAGCGAACCGACCAGTGCTTCGAGAAAGGTTCCTTATAGGAACTGATCGTTATGATCTTCATACCTTACTGGATGGATTACTACTAATGATTAGGATGGCCTCCGCACTATTCCACTATACATCCTACAGACGGGTGTAGAAACGACCCCTGAACTAGGTGAACTGGCTTCTAAAAATAAGGTTCAAGATATTTCGGGATGCCGGACGAGATGGGCAAAAATAAACTGCCTCAGTGTAGGCTTTGTGCAGTCTCAGTTGTGCGAAAAAAATTTCTTAAGGCACCGGTTTACTGCTGAACTTGCCACGCACTACTGTTTATGCAAAAACTGAGGGAATCTTTGCTCCAAAGCTGTCCAAAACCTTCCATCCTTTAGATTTAAGTTAAGGATATGTGTGGATTTGTGCCAAGGGGTTGAAAAACCTTGGCACGTGTCTCGAGGTGTGATGGCCACACAAGGTGCGCTACCTAGGGCCAGCAGCCACATAATGTGTGTCAGCATCGGGAAGCATGCATAAAGGGTTGGCACCCCCAAACCTTCCATATTCTGGTTTGCGATTTCTGGGGCCTTCTCCTACCCTTTTTCTTCACTGAAAACTCTTAGAAACACCATTTTTCTACGCTTTTTTGCACAAATCTGCATCAAAACACTAGATTTTTTTAGATCTGAGCATGGATGTTCTTGGGCTCAAGACTTATGATACTGTGGTGGAGCTTGAGCGAGAGACTTTTCATGAAAGGGAGCACGAAAGGTGGTGGACTTCATTCTCTTCTAAGGATCAGACTTACACCCAGCAGTTCCTCAGAGATGCCACTTCACTCTATCGTACTCCTCTAGATTGGCACTTACTGGAGGCCATAGTTACTTGGTGGGATCTTACTTTGAGGTGCATCACCATTGGAGATGTTAACTTGATCCTTACTTTGGAGAAGTATGATAGCTTTCTTTCTCTTCCTACCCTTGTGAGTTAGGTTAATCGACCACCAACTTAACCTTGTTTCCGCAAGCAGTTGGCGAAGCTATTAGGCCTAAAAACACCTGTAGTCAATGTTCTGACTTGATATAGGAGTGGTTTGGGAGGTAGCATCCCCTAGGAATTTCTAATCTGTCAGTTTAGCAAAGCTGAGTGCCTTGCTGCTTACCAAGGAGAATTTATGGATTTGGAGGAGCATTGGACCTTCTACAAGCACCAGGCCTTCATGGTGGCCTTCTTTGGCTTAGTGTTATTCCCTTCTCAGTCAAGTTCTATCAACTTTGCAGTTCTAACCCTGGTGAGTACCCTGCCTCATAGCACTTCCTTTATTCCCTTTCTCCTCTCTAAGACTATTAGGTCTCTTTCTTTGTGTCGTGAGATGGGTAGTGGTAGGCTTGGTTGTTGTGTGCATCTACTACCTTTGTGGTTCTATAGTTATTGGAGTGTGATATGTAGGGCATAGCCCATGGGGTTCTTGAGGAAGAATAGAGTTAAGATCACTTAGCCTTTGATCTTCCTTTTACTAGGGACACCGCTAGTTGGTTGCAGTATCTATTTGGCTTAGGTCTCACTGACTGGACATGGAGAGTTAAGTGGGGAGTTACTAGGTAGCAGGGTTGGACCCATTATGTCAATTTTCTTGGCGTCCCTTTGGTAGGCATCTGGGGTTACACAAGGTACTTTCCAAGTATGGCCATGAGGCAGTTCGGGGGTAATCATCATGTCCCTGGACTTAGTGATCTTTCTATCATTACTTGTGATTATGGGCTCTAGGATATTGACATAGTCATCATAGATCGCGCTTCTAATTTCTGTAAAGAGCACAAGACGACTATTGACTATCCTACTTGTCTTGGGGACAATCATGAGTGGTCTACTGCTGAGTTTAGAGAGTGGAGAGCTACCAGGGATCCATGTTTCATTGTTGACCTATCGGTTTCGGATCCTCTTGATCCCCTCCTTCCAACTGATATGGATTATACATTGGAGTTTGAGGTCAGAGTTGAGAGTACTCTTAGAGACCTAAGAGAGTGCCTGACAGAGGCTATCAGGGACAGGGATTGTTGCAAGGAGCTTCTTGACACCATCATGGAGGATTATGATGAGATGGGGATTACTAGTGTCGATGCCTCGTGGCTGCTCGACCATTCATCACAGCGACGCTTAGGTGCTTTTCTATATCTCGATGCATGAGTGATATGGAGATGTGTCATACCTCAGGTGTGTGACTAGAATATGAGTCAATTTTAAGGAAATTACCAAGGGTAAGTGAAGTCACCACCAATCATTGGGCTTTTTCTAAGGTGTAATTGGTCACCTGACTCTATTTGATTTTATTACCGATCCTAGGTTAAGAGAAAGGTTATTTATCCTAATCTAATATGAATAGGAAAAAAATCTTGATTCTTGAGATTGAAAGTCTGGTTACATATGGAAAAGGTGTTAGGCACTCCACAATGCCTGTCCAAGGATAGTACTTTGTTTTGTTATTGTTAGGACATATGTGGAACTTGTTAGAAACATATGTTATGTAAATTGGCTAATTCTTTGATAACACGCACTTTACTTGTAATTGGGTAGATCTAAGATAGGTTTAGTACTTCAAGGAACAAGAGTTCAAGTTTAGTATTAAAGCCATGAAAATCTGTAAATCTGTCCAAGAAACAAGTGAAGAAGTGTTGTTCATTAAAACTCGACAAATATCTCAACAGATCATATCTATCGAGGTTTAATGCAAATGCTTGACAACAGCTCGACAGAATCTGTATCTATCGAGAATTATGAAATTCAGATTTTCAGATCTAATTTCACGCATATCCATGTGTATTTCTGTAGGGTTTCTTTTCTCACAACCCTAGACATATATAAGGATTATTTTAATGGTCGTCAAAGGTGATGCAAGGTAATGCAACTTAATGCAAAGTCATTGTGCATGCAATTATGACCGGAGATAGAATTTACCCTAGTTCATCATATTCTCTCTAGAAGCTACTGTGTTTTTACGCCAAGGGTTTTGTGACCAAGGAGCTTCCTGATCTTCATTGTTAGATGAACTGAAGAACTTTGCAGCCAACATCTTTCTCAAGTTGGTGTGTTAGTCACGTACTGGGATCCATGCATCATTTGTTAGTCACGAACTGGGAACTGTACATTGAAAAGAGAGATTGCTGCTACATTACAAGTCCAATTGGGTATTGGAGTAAGGATTCAACTATAGGTTGGTATTAGGTACTGAGATTCCTTTTACTTGTAAACACTTGTTTTGATAATAGTGGATTCTCAAGAGTGGTGACCTTAAATTCACCCAGTGGAGTTTTGCCTCGATGGTTTTTCCCATTCATAAACAAATCACCTGTGTCAAATTTACTTTCCGCTACATTGAACTTAGTTGGTGATTTTTTTGTGCTATCATGCCTATTGCATGTAATTGAATCTAATTAATTTTACTTGGCTAATTAATTGATTAAGTCACCAAAGGGGTCAATACATTTTTAGCCTATCAAGTGGTATTAGAGCAAGCACACTCTGATTAGGTTTTAATTTTTGCTGTGTGATCTATTGACCCCTGTTTGTCATGGATAGAGGACAATCTCTAATTATACCTCATTTATTTGATTAACTATGCATACTAGAAAGTACGCATGAGAGCTTTCTTGCAGTCTTTAGATGAAAAGGTGTGGCAAGATGTGGAGATTGGCTGGACTAAGCCAAAGGAAGCACCGGCTAATTGGGATGATGCCAAAATCAAAGCGGCAAACTTCAACAACAGAGCATTGAATGCTCTATTCAGTGCGATCACCAATGAGGAGTTCAAGAAGATATCTTCTATTGAAACTGCTAAGGAAGCATAAACTATTCTCTAAACAACCTATAAAGGACTAAGGCTGTAAAGGATTCAAAGCTTCAAAGGCTTACTACGAGCTTTAAAGAGATTAAGATGGAGGAAGATGAGTCATTTGATGAGTTCTATGCCAAGCTAAAATACATAGTCAACTCTGCCTTTAATCTTGGGGAAACTATTCTCGAACCCAAGGTTGTAAGAAAGGTGTTTAGATCTTTGCCTGAGAGATTCCATGCTAAGATCATTGCCATTAAAGAATCAAAGGACGTTGACAAAATTCCTTTGACGGAGCTGGTTGGCAACTTGCAAACCTATGAATTGGGTTTAACTAGGATTAGGAAAGCAAGCAAAAGTAAGAGTATGGCACTAAAGGCCAAAAGCAATGAGGCCGATGAGTCTTCTGATGATGAAGATTCCAAAATGAAATCCTACATCACTAGGAAATTAAAGAAGTTTATGAAGAATGCCAGTGCGAAAGGATTTGATAAAGACCGAAAGCAATCTAGTTCTTCTCAATTCTAAAGCCGAGACAGAGGAAAGAAGGATGCTAAGGATGACGGTCAATACACTATTTCCTTCGAACCAAAGTGCTACCTTAAGTGACACCGAGCCTAAGGATGAGTCAGATGACAATGATGACAAGGGAATCTTGAATGCCTTCACTGCCACAATGAATCCTATTAAGGGGATTGTCGAAGAGGTAGATAACGAAGAAGACTTGGTGGAGTCTAAGTTTGAGAAAATGAATGAACAAGATGACTTCTGTACAGCCTATGCTAAGTTGTACAAGGTTTTTGAGAAGCATGAGAAACTTTATAGGTTGGCCACCAAGAAGCTGAGTGATGTAGAGTTAGATCGAGAGGAGCTCTCCACAAAGGTTGAAGAAGCAAATCAAACCATTGGAGCACTGCGGTTTGAGAACAAGTTCTTGGGTAAAAGGACCAAGAAGCTTGAAGTGGAGCTATTTCAAGTCAGAGCTCAACTAGTGAGAACTTCTAGTGCAAAGCTTGATGAGATGCTAAGCTTTCAGAAATGGTAGGCATATTGAAGTCGTGCACATCCATGTCAGCTAGGATCAGGGCTCCTTCGGAGAAGGCCTTTTCACCACGTACGGACCGTCGTAGGTTGGGGCAAATTTTCCTCTGTGATTAAGCATGGCTTGGTTGCGCTTCTTTAAGACTAGGTTGCCTTCAAAGACTTTGGGTCTAACTTTCTTGTTGAACGCTCGCTCGATGCGGCATTGGTACAACCGTCCATGGCACATTGCTGTCATGTGCTTCTCATCTATCATGTTCAATTGCTCATCTCGGGAATAGGCTCATTCAGCTTCTGACAGCTCTATCTGTGATAAGATTTTAAGGGATGGGATCTCTACCTCTATGGGGAGGACGACTTCCATGCTATAGACCAAGGAATACGAGGTTGCGCCTGTGGACGTACGAACAGAAGTGCGATAGGCATACAAGGCATCCATAGGTTATATGTTAGGCCAGCTAAATGAACCCGATCAAAAAGAAAAGGTGATTTACTACCTGAGTAAGAAGTTCACCAGTTGTGAGATCAATTACATCGCCATTGAGAAGACATGTTACGCCCTAGCATGGGTGTCAAGCAAGTTGCGACAGTACAAGCTCTACTTCACCATGTAGTTGCTTTCCTACATAGACCTTATCAAGTACATCTTTGAAAACCTACTCTCACTAGGAAGATCTCCCATTGGCAGATGTTACTATTTGAGTTCAATATCGTGTTTGTGACGCGAAAGGCCATCAAGGGCCAAGTTATAGCCGATTACCTAGCGGACCAGTAGTTGAACAATCTAGATTTCTCAAAATCCCTTTTCCTAGATAAGGATGTTTTGGCGATAGAGCCTGAACTAAGCAATGTAGAGCCATGACGTTGGAAGCTTTATTTCGATGGAGCCACCAAATGGCACTAGAAATGAAGTAGGAGCAGTTCTAGTATCCTCGAAGGGTCAGCAAATCCCTGTTTTAGTCAAGCTAAATTTTGATTGCACCAACAACGTCACAGAGTACGAAGTGTGCATAGTAGGCCTGCAAGTTGCCTTAGAGTTCGACGCGTACAATCTAAGCATCTTTGGAGATTCCCTGTTGATCATCTCCTAAATAGAGGGAAAGTGGCAAGTCGAGACACCAAGTTAATTTTGTATCAGAAGTGCGTTAGCCGCGTAATCCCAAAGTTTCAGAACATTACCTCTGCTTATTTGCCCCGAGCACACAACCAGATCGTAGATGCTTTAGCCACCTTAGTTAGCATGGTTAAGTTGGTAGAAGGAGATGATATGCAACAATTGCGCATAAAGGTCCGCAGCATGTTGGCCTACTGCATGAATATCGAAGAGTGCATGAACGTTGAAGCTGAAGTTGACGGGAAGCCTTGGTACCATGATATCAAGGCTTATATCAAAGATAGTGAATACCCGCCTAGGGCCACAGACAGTGAGAAGAAGTTCATCAAATGCATGGCGTGCCTTGGTGGGGAAGTCCTGTTGTAATGTCCCAATCAATCATACCAAAAAAAAAAAAAAAGGGAGGTCAGCTTTTTTTTTGGGACCACACGTGCCTCCCAACTACCCCACCTACCCCAACCATTCCCACCACTCATTTTCACTTATCTTTTACTCTCTTTGACCGGCTCTTCACTTCTTCTTCTCTTTTCTTTCTTTTTCTTCTTTTTCATTTTCGGTAGAACACTCCTCTTCACTCCTTCAAGCTCTCCTACCGGTACCTCCATATCACTATTTCCACCATCATTTTCTGGCATGACCACTGGAAAAATCTTTAGGAACCCCTAAGCATCATCATCCCTTTTATTTGAGGTAAAATTTTCTAATCTTTTTGGTGGGTTTTACACTTTTGCTTGAGGTTATTTTTATCTAAGTTTTAATAATGATACCCATGTGATTTATAAGCATTGGAAGTGATATTTATGTGTTTTTATGTATGGGTTTTGTATTGGTGGAATTATTTGATGAGTGGGTATATAATTTGTGCTATTGATGACTACTTAAAGTTTATGCATGGTGGGAAATTTAGGGGTTTCAAGTTATAACATGTGATGATTGGTAAATCTAATTTTTCCATTGCCATTGGGTTTATTTGGAGTTAGTTGAAGTCCTAAATTTCTTGTCTTGGAGGATATTTTGATTTTGCTTTCTTGGGCCTCTTAATGATGTAGTGTAAATTTTATGGAAGTTAGTCATAGTGTTGGAGATGATATTAAATGGGTTAATTTTATAAATTGGAGTCTATGCCTTGTGAATTAATTTGTTGAGAAACTTTGGAAGAGGAATATGTTATTGATGAGGTTAAATGCTAGGCTTGCCTAATTAAGTGCATATTTGGCAATTCCTAAATTGTAGCTAGATACAATTTTAAGCTTTATGCTTATTGTGTTAGGTTTGCTTGATATTGTTAAGGTTCTAGCTAATCTCCTTTGGAGCTTGGAGAATTAGGCTTTTGTGGTTGCGAGGTAAGTAGCTTTTTAATGGGATTTTTGAAGAATAATCATGTTGCATAAATGATGTTTTTGGGTTAGACACACTTTTGGAAACTACATATGGAAATTATATTTTCCTAAAACTATTGTGTCATAAGCTTAATATATGAATGATTATATATGAAAATGCATCATATTTGGTATTGCATTTAGGGAAATGCATGAATTGTTGATATGGAAAAATGAGCATCTTTTATTTAATCTTTGATAAGGAATTCATGGATTTTATGGTATATTAGAAAATTTAAAGATTCTTATCTTGTCTTGTTATGTGGGAAATTATTAGAAAATCTTTTGACAAGAATGAAGTTGAAAACCTTACAAACTTTGTGGAAGTTAGATTATTTAAGGTTTTTCTGAAACTATTTGGTTATAGACTATGTATTTGAAAGGAAATGTATACCTATGAGCTTTATGTGGTTTTAACACCATGCCATTTGTGATTTCCCTGTGATCACCCAATTTGGTTTCCGTAGTCTTTGTGACAACGGAATCAAATCCAGGTTAGTGCCCTTTCACTTTGGATGACGCGTTCTTCCCTGCTACCCATGGAGGGAAAAGGTTCCTTGATTGTGTGTGGGTGAGACTGCTGCCCATAGGGCCAAGAGACCAAATGTAAGAGAGGTCCTATTTGACACGCTCTCTTTGCTGCCCATGGGGGGAGAGAAAAACCTTGAGGGTATGGGTGAGGTTGCTGTCCATGGGGCCAAGAGTCTGCATACTAGAGAGGACAATATCATGCTAGTTGTGAATGAGTCGATCCCCTGACTGGTCTATGTGGTAGTATGATATATTTGTGATAAATTACCGTATGTTAGATTTTATGACTTTGGAAATTATATTGTTAGTGCTCACAGATCATAGTATATAGTTTCAAAATATTTACTTTGAGAAACTTTGTATTTCATTATTTAATCATTCTTGTCATATTATTATTATTGAAGATGAAACCTGCATTTCCCCCATCCCCATTAATTATGCTACTTACTGAGTTTTAGCTCATCTCAATCTTTCATAGTCTTACAGATTAATTAGCTATGTCATGGGAATAGAGCTTGCCTTATCAGTAGTGATTGGAGTTTTATGCTGAATTGGGAGACTTACATTACTAATGGTTGGTGATTCGATCTAGTTGTTTTTAAGGGAGCTTGCAGTAGTAAATTTTATTAGAAGTTAGGCTCTTGAGGCTTGTTAGCCCAAGCTTTTTGTTGGGACTGCATATTTTAGAGAACTTTGGGACTTTTTATTTAAATCATCAGAGTTTTGTAATATATTCATGTATTATGTGGAGCACATGATTTTTAGTTATTGTTCATAAATGTGTTATAGAGCTCTGACTTGTAATGTGGAGATTTTAGTATGGTTTTATATTCTTATCCTGTGGAAAAGAAGGGAAAAGAAAGATCTCCTATAGTTTGATTCGCCAAAAAGGAAAAATCTATAGGATGTATTTCTCATGCCTTGGACCCTTTTGGGTTCGGGGCATGACACCTATACAAAAAGAACCACAATACAACCTTGCTTTGATGCATAGATGCTCCTAAGGCTAACCATTTGATGGAAGAGATGCATGAAGGCTTGCTTGGAGCCTATGCCAATGGACCTCTATTGGCCCGATCATGAGAGTTGGCTACTATTGGCTCACCATGGAAAGTGATTGCATCAAGTATGTTAGGACGTGCCACCATTGCCAAGTCTATCAAAATAGAAAGAATGATCCTCCTCAGCCTTTGCACTCTCTAGCTGCGCCATGGCCTTTTTCAGCCTGGGGAATGGACAACATTGGACTTGTGATTTCGAAAGCCTCCAATGGGCATGACTATATCTTTGCGGCCATCGATTACTTTACCAAGTGGGTGGAAGCTGCCTTCTACAAAAGTGTCACCCAAGCTGTGGGGTCCCAATTCTTGAAACATAACATCATTTACCGCTATGGCGTACCAAGAGAGCCCATTACCAATAATGGGAAAAACCTAAATGGAAGATGATCGAGCAACTTAGCCAATAGTTCATGATCAAACATCAGAATTCAGTTCCTTACCGTCCTCAGATGAATGGCTCAGTAGAAGCCACCAACAAAAACATAAAGAAGATTTTGGTGAAGATGACAGACACCTATAAGGATTGGCACAAGTTCTTGCCATTCGCCTTGTGCTCCTACCGCACTTCTGTTTGTACTTCCATGGGTGCATCCCCGTATTCCTTGGTCTATGGCGTGGAAGCCATCCTCCACGTAGAGGTAGAGATCCCATCTCTTAGAATCTTATCACAAACAGAGTTGTTAGAAGCTGAATGGGTCAGCTCCTGATATAAACAACTGAACATGATAGACGAGAAGCGCATGACCGCAATGTGCCATGAACAGTTATACCAATGCTGCATTGAATGAGCATTCAACAAGAAAGTTAGACCCAAAATCTTTGAAGAAGGTGACCTAATCTTGAAAAAGCGCAACCAGGCCATGCCTGATCACAGAGGAAAGTTTTCCCCGACCTACGAGGGCCCATATGTGGTGAAGAAGGCCTTCTCCAGAGGAGCCTTGATTCTAGCCGACATGGATGGGCACAACTTCAATATGCCCACCAATTCTGATGCTGTCATACAGTACTTCGCATGAGGAAGCCTCCAAGTACAACCGTTTTTTCTACATTCCTATGTAAGCAAAAAAACAAAGCAAACAAAAAAAATAAATAAAAAAAATGCAAAAATACAAAAAATATGAAAAGGTAGGGTAGTCTATGCAAAAGGAGAGCAAAAGAAAGAGCGTGAGAGAGCTTGCTAGATTGAAAAACTGAAACAAACTTCGAGGCTCATAATCAGCGTCTTCTTCTTGGTGTGACTGCCCCTAACCATTTCCAGGGCAAAGCCCTTATTACTGGCCTTTAATTATGTACTCAACCACTTATTATTATGAAGTTTTTCATCTTTCTCTTTTCTTTCTTCCTTTTTACGATACACTTATTTTCTTAGCACTTATAACTATTTGATAAGTCCAATATGACTTATACTTTTTGGTCTTTAATCTATTGCTAAATCTACTACAACACTTATTATGCTTTATGATATTGCGTACTTCTGCTAATACCTCACGTATGACTTTCATTACTTTCTACTCCTTTCCATAGTTATACTTTACTTTCTTGTGACATAACATCCCTTGCAAGGGTGGTCACTTGGAGGAAATTCAAAATAGAAAAGGAAAACTACATAACACTCCTTATGTGTAATAATGCTTGAGCCATTTACCATTGATGGGATCCATAAGATCTTTTCTATCCATTTGGGCCAAGTGATAATATCCACTTGCATTAGCCTCTCTTATCTTAAAGGGTCCTTCCCACTTTGGCGAGAACTTAGACGGTCCTACCAATCCTCTTCTGACATGGTCTACTGTCCTTAGCACCAGTTGACCTTTTGTAAATACGCTCTCCTCTATGGTTTTGCCATAAGCCTTAGTCATCTTCTACCTGTATCTGCGACTGCATTCTTAGGCTTTTTCCCTTCTTTCATCTAGTCCCTCTAAATCCTCGCACCTTTCTACCATGAAGACCTTCTTCTCCCTTTCCTTTCTTTTGCATGACACTTAAGGAGGGTATCATTGATTCTGCTAGGCTGATGGCTTCTGTCTCGTATATTAAGGAGAAAGGAGAAAATCCTGTGGCAGATTTCGATGAACTTCAATAAGCCCACACCCTGCTACCAAGTGTGTTACCCAGCCTCTGTTGTATTTTTGGCTCATCTTGTTGATAATTTTAATGAGGGTCTTGTTCGTTGCTTCTGCTTGCTCATTTCCCTGTGGGTAATATGGTGATGACCAGTGATGCTTTACCTGATAAAACTCTAACATTTTTCTAACTTCCTTGTTCACGAACGGCGTGCCATTGTCACTTATAATTTTGTGGGATACTTCAAAACACACGATTATATTCTCCTTGATGAAGTTTGCTACAGGTCCTCTGGTGGCCTTGCAAAGTGGTTCGACCTCTGCCCTCTTGGTGAAATACTTTTTAGCCCCCAGGATCCAGATATACCCGTTGGAAGGTAGGTTAACTGGTCGCACCAAATTGAGCCCCCACTTGCGGAAGGGCCATAGGGTAACCATGCTTTGCAAGTTCTACGGTGGGTGTGGATCAAATTGGCTTGTACCTAGCAGCCATGACACTTTTTCACAAATTATGCTGCGTCCTTCTTCATAGTGGTCCAGTAATAGCCCATCTGCAAGATGCACCGGTACAACTTTTTCCTCCCTTGGTGTTCTCCGCACTTACCTGAATGTACTTCCTTTGGCATTTCCCTGGCCTCTTCTTTCCGTAGACATCGTAGTGGGTCTCCGTCATACCATTTCTTGAACAAGATTCCTTTGTGTAAGAAGTAACGGGTCACCAATTTTCTAAGCTTGTACCTTTCTTCATGCTTTTGCGGTAAGATTCATTCTGCCAAGTATCCCACAAACAGACTCCTCCAATCTTCCACGGTTTGTTTAAAATATGTACCTATTACTCAATTAATAAAATCTTTTATTTTAAAATAAGAAATAAATTGGTATCCTATACCTATACTTTTTGTTTTTGAGAAAGAACCTATACCTATACTTTAAAAAATAAATTAAAAAATCCATTTCTTAGCCTATGTCATATGTTTTAAATATATTTTTTAAAAAATATAAATAAAGAAATAGGCATTATTACCCCCCCAAAAAAGTAGTAAAATAATTTATTTATAAAATTAATTATTTGAATTGGTATCTAGTAATTTTTTTTTTTAAATTGTATTTTAAGACCACAATTTCAAAATTTAAAACAAAATGAACTCAGTGATGAAAATTGACAAAAATCTATTTTAACAAAATTTTAAGTGAAATCATGCTTTCAAAACAAGATTTCAACATTTAATATCATGTATTTTAAACGCACTTAAAAAAAACATATACAAAGGAGAAAAATATTTATGTGTTTCACTAAATTTAGTCGAATAAAAGATATGGAGATCACTTATTTCAAAGACTCTTAGCTACTTAAGTAAAAAAAAAAAAAAAAAAAAAAAAGAAACTAATTTGCCAATTTTGTCCCCTCCATGTAAACCGAGGAAGAAGTTTCATTTTAAAAAAACAAAATAAAAAAAATAAAAAATAAAAAACAAACATACAAAAACGAGAGTAGCAGAGAGACTATCGACTGCACCGATTTACTTCCCAACGACTCTATTCGTTTCTTCCAAATTGATATCCAAAAATTGGATTTCAAAATGGCTAATAGTAATAGTAATAGTAATAGTAAGAAGAAGAACAATCCTCTCAGATTTTCTTCTCTGTTGGTTTTGATAATTTCAATTCTGTTATTATCTTCTTCTACGGCCTTTGCCAAATCTCGTCGCCCTATCTCAGTAAGCAATTCTCAAATCCAATCCTCTTTATTTTCTCTTTATTTTATTTTATATTTTATTTAAAATTGCAAACACAACAGGATGCTGAGACGAGGCAAAAGAAGAACGAGTGCTATGCTGATATCGAGAGGTAACAATTGATCACTTTCAAAAAAATACTGTGTAATTAATTAATTGAGACTTTTTTTTTATTAGTTACTGAGTTTTTGCGTTTTTAATTCATTTAAAAAAAAAACTAGCGGAATGTGGGGTTGGCAATGCAAGTCTTCGGTGGTTGATAAGGAGAATTGTGCTTTGAAATGCCTTTCTCCATCTTGTTATGAGCTCGTCTACGGCAGCGATCCGGTAAGATAAAACTCCTCTTTTAATTGGAAATTGAATTACGTTTACGGGTTTTGTTTTTCTTTTTGGGTATTTGGGGTTGAAAATGATTGTGTTTAATTGTAGCTTGAGGAAGGAGAGAAAGATCTCATTAGGAGCCAAGAATTCAAGTACTGTATGCACAAGTAAGTTTATTTATTTATTTATTTTGGGTGTTATTGTTATAAGAGTATATAAGGCTTATTACTTATTAGTTGAGTTGAGATATGTTTAATTATATATAGCTGAATTGGATGCTAAATGTTTCAATCATGCAACTTTTTTATAGATAATCATGCAATGTAATAAAACAATTTTGTCATGGTCTAATGATAAAAAGCAATCATCAGAACCCGACACTATTGGTTGAAATTCAACAAAAAAATAAAAATAAAAAACACTACATATCCGATTATCTATAAAAAAAATCTAGTCATCTGTTGGTGCGATCCAAAAGATTATAGTGTTCTGCTGTCTTATAAGGAGACCCATTGATCTCAGCAGCTATAATGAAAGGAAGATAATAATTAACTGTTGATAGAATTGCTTTCTGGCCTAAGATACAGCCATACTACTACTGAAAGATACGATTACTCAGCCTTTCATGACAGATGACAAGACAAGGCAATTCAGCAATTAATTATTATATATCTTTAGGTTTTTATGTTTATTATAAATAACAACTATCAAAATATTTAAAAAAATATAAAAAATTGCAGGAAAAATTTTTAAAATAAAAATCCTCCCAACACTCCTAATTTCTAAGAACACAGAAAATAAATGACATTAATACTCTTTCAGAAATAAAAGAGATATTAGATTTCCTAGACTTGAAGTCTTTGACTCATTTATTACTTTAGATGGGAGACATTGATTTTATTTAGTTCTTTTCTGATTGATTCTTGACTGCTATCTCAATTCAACCAACAATTGCAGTGCTAGCTGCATCATCTGTACATTCTTGCATTCAGATTTTTGTTTGTATGGTGGTTGAAGGTTGGTTCTTAGATTAGAAACTCCCCTACCCTCTCTGTCTGTTGGGTTATCTTTTGTTGGGAAATGTGGAAAGCTATAACCTTTTAGATCCTAAAAGTGTTTAGGCTTATTCGGGTTCCTCCTTTTTAGTTTCTCTTCCACTTTCCCTCCTGAAGCTGTCACCTTGATATGTAGCTTCATTTCTGCGGGTGGAATAAACTAATCAAGTTATGATAGTGTTTCAGTGAGAATTTGTCCAGGAAATAAAGAAGTATATTGTCCTAACAAAATTTTTAAATTTACAAAATGTAGTCAAATAAATACATGAGTGGATATCACGAAATAGGGTTACGTTATAAGAATTTACCTTGTTAAGAAGAATTTACCTCTTGTTAATTGGTGCTGCCTTTGTCGATGTGAAGAGGAAACTGTGGATCACTTATTGATCCATTGTAAGTATGCTCATACCTTGTGGAGTGAAGTCCTTCGTTTGTTTGGGGTTCAGTGGGTGATGCCGAAGAGTGTTGTTTCTCTTCTCTCTGCATGGTGGAATCGGTTGGGAAGTCACACTTCAAATGTGTGGAATATGGTTTCAGCGTGTCTTATGTGGTTAATTTGGAAGAAGCGCAATGCCTGAATTTTTGAGGAAACTGAGAGACTTGTAGACTATGTGAAGTCTTTGCTACTTAGGACTTTGTTTGAGTGGTCCCGTATTTGGGGGTTTACGCATTGTCATTCTTTGTTTGAATTTCTTAATTCTGTTAGTCTTTCTTTTTGATTGGTTTGTATTCTTTTCAGTGCAGTGAGTTTACTATCGTAAATTCATTGTACTTTTATTATCAATAAAATCTGTTATTACCTATCAAAAAAAAAAAAAAAAAAACGTTATAAACTATTAATATTTTTGAATTGTTGATTCATGAAGTACACTTTGATTTGGGCTGAAACAAAACATGGTTTGAGGACTTGCCCAGATGGTTGCTTCAGGATTGGACAGTGGTTCGTTGAGAAATTTGAAGGGAAGTGTTTAGTGACTCCTTTGAGAGAGGAAAACCATATCTACCATAGGAGGAAAAAATGATTTTTGGAACTTCTTTGTTGAAAAAAGGGAAAGTGGTATGAGATTTGTGGGTGTTAAGTGTTAACTCAGCCAATGGTGGTTTGTGACTCTAACTTGGGGTTTTGTGGGGATTTAATTGTAAAGATTTTTTTTGGTGCTGGACTGTACTTGAGTGGTCTTTCAACTTATCTGTCTGGAAGCTTAGGCATATATTTAGTTATAAAAAAATTAATTACCAAAAGAAGATGGTTTGAGTTAAATGTAGTAAATTGACAGGGGAAGGTTAATAACTTGAGGCTCTCAGAGAATCAACAGGCCTTTTGTTTGTTGGTTCAATAGATATAAAAGAAGTGTAAACCATGGCTTTTATTAGGGGAATGCTGAATTAGAAAAAAGTCACACTTATTGAGGTGTTAGAAGGTCACCAACCTAGCTGAGCAATGCAGAACAGAAACTGCAGTGGCTTCTGAACCAACTTGTGCAGTTTGTTTTATAAAAAAATTAGTACTAATTAGGCTTCTGGATAAATTCTTGAAGGTTTCTTGGATTGAATTAGTACTAATGTTTCTGTTAAAATAATGAATTTGTTGGGAAATAATAAAAGATGAATCTTAGATAGTCACGGCTAGGTTTCCTAAACAATCACACTAACAAAGGAGAAAGCAATCACACCTTTAAAGAGTGAGAAAAGATGTTTTAATTTTATTTAATTTTACTCTGAAGCACCAACCATTACCTGTGTATCCATCTCAAGGGCAACAAGAACGCTAGATTTCCCATTTCTAAGCATTATTTTTCCTCAATTAAACCTATTTTATGATGCACTAATTGCGGTCAGAAGCACTAACCACCTGTAGCATTTCAAGCAAACTAGAATTTCTTTATGATTCTTGATCCTTCCTTTTACTAGTCTTCTCAGCTGGGATCATAAACGGGTTGTCTCTTCTCTAATAATCTTTTATATAAGCAGAACTACAGTGAGCAGTCTAAATTTCGACTCTTTTTTCTTCCAACTGTGTTCATGTACCGAAGCCCTAAAAAAAAAAAAAAGTCTTGTACTTAAATCACTATATCAGTGAGAAAGTGCTCCACAATGGGTTGCGGTCTCAAAATGGAGCTTTTTTTGTCTTTCTGCTTTAAGATATTGGAGAAGGTCTTTTAGGACTGCTCTCCTATGTTTGCACCCCCTGACTCATACTCAAAGAGATCTCATGCATCTCATTTGCAGCCATCATTAAGTTGGGTCTGAACTCCCTGTGATTATAGAATTGCCTGCAGAAGCCCCCTTCCTTCGACTATCTCTCTCTGAAACAAGAAGGCTTTCTGCATCGTCAGTTTGGCTGATTAGACAGTCATAAGAAACATTGACATAAAGGAAGAGTTAGTTATAAGCCTTTATTAAAGCCTTCCTTTCAACTGTCTTTTCAATAATGAATGAATGGAATTTCTATTTCACTTTATTGACACATTCGCTCGTTTGAATCGATGTAAATTCTCACTGCTTGTCTCATTATTGAATTAATAATGATAATCTTTTTACATTAATCACTGTTGATCCAGATGGATAGTTAAAATATACAAGGCATCGAATAGATATAGGACTTAAAGCTCAGCAAAATTCATACAAATCAGAGTTTGAAATTAAAGACCTTTGGAGTGTGACTCTTGACCTTTCAAAACTCAAGGCATAGACCTCCGCAATCGCAACATCTGTGATGACAATGTCATCACTGAGTACTGCATATTAGTTAAAGTGCTTGTCAGGATCTATTTGTTCAGTTGCATATCACACCAAAATTTGGTGTGATCAAGAGAAGAGCATGTAGTTCTGCTGCCAAAGACAGCGCTACAATGGGGTTACACTAAAGGCATGATAAGGGTATATTGAGACAAACATGTTGAAGAAATTAACCACCAGTAAACAGCTCTAACAAGTCAAGAGGAAATTAATAACATGCTGTATGGAACTATGGAGAAAATGATGTGTGATCTTGCCAAATTCAAGAATTCTGAGATCCAAGGTTTTTGGTCTGGGTGTGAGCTTTCAATGGATCTTGTACATGAGCATGAATATGAGATTGGTATCAGAATATGAAAATTACTATATACAAGTAAAGTATAAGTTGCAATATCAACTTGTTAGATTGGTGTTTGAGGCTAATGGAAAATTGGTGAACGTATCATAAGCAGATTGTATACACAGGATTTCCTAAAAAGTTTTTTAAAGTATCTACAAACATCTAATGCCTTCTAATGGCAATATCTAAATTTATCATTGTCAAGCACAAAGCACAAAGACCCTTCGCTTGAAGGAACCAAAGGCATGACAGGAAATATACAGCAAACACATCATGGGGCAGCAGCTGCAGCATTAAAGTTTTATCTTAGATTGCTTGTTGACTGGTTGAAGAGCATTGGGGCTGTTAATTGTTCCATCTTTTTTGGAGTTCCTTGATCTTTGTAGTTTTGGGTGTTAACTTTTGTGGTGCTCTTGTATACTTCCCTCGTATTGGAGCTTTGCCCTCTTTCTCTTTTGATAAAAGGTTGAACCTAGTACATAAAACTTTTACTTATGTGGGGTCTGGATAGGTGATTGGTAGACTACCTTACCCTCATTTAAAAATAAAAATAAAAACTTGGAGAGGTTATTTTTGAACTCGAACCCACGATGTGTTTTAATAGTTGATTTGCAGTGGTAAAGATAGTCGTGCAGGATGGCACCAACCTTGAAAACTGGAGCATTGGATCCATCCCTACATTAATACAGTCGGTTTAGGAAAAAGAACCCAAAAACGCCATTCTGTTGTTGCACGGATGGATAAGTGAGGTTCCCTAACATGCCTTGATTCTGCCCAGTTATACTTGGATTAGCTTTTTAGCTTATTTGCTTATACATAACTTTTTGAAACCTCATTTTTTCCAAGTACAATAGTAGTTTTGCCAATTTTCAACAAATAAGCAAATAAGCTTTTAGCAAACACCTAATTCAAACACACATCTTTTTTTCTATTTTCTTGTGTCAGTCTTTTGAAACCTCATTCTCACAGAATGCTGGATCTTGTTTGTTAGAGAGGTACATCTGGAAATTTGGATAACATGAACATAGAGCTGAGTTAGATCTGATTTTGAGGGAATGATGCTTTGTGATTGGGATGAATGGGTATTGCTGATTTTTGGTTTTGAGGCAAGGGTAGTGATTTGGTTGGTTTATTTGGCTGAATGGTTGAGTTGGTCTGAAGATTAGTTGATTACTGTGGTGCAATAGCTGATTCTGGCCATTGTCTGGGCACTGGGATGGGCTGGCACAGGGAAAGGAGTTGACGGAGATGGGCACATATGGGAATTGAGCAAAAGGGGGGTAGTGGGTGAGGGTAGAGATATAGATAAGGAAGGGGGATTCGTGTTGGAAATTGTTGACATGGTATCCAGTGAAATGGTATCAATGCTAATGGCGGTGGTGATAGGAGTGGTGGGAAAGTTGGTGGTGGTAAGGCGTTGATAGTGGGGTTAGAGGGGTGGGGATGGGGGATTAGACATCCTTCCTACAAAGAGACCTCTCCTTCAAATCTAATATTCCGTCACCATAGAGCCTTTTTTTAATCAGTAAATTATTTGGTTTAAGGATTGTTGGATTTTTCTTAGCCATTGGAATTCGCTATTAGATAAAAAAAAATAAATAAATAAATAAAAATAAAAATAAAAATGAAAAATGGTAAAAGAAGAAGAAAAGAATATGATTCCATCCTTACAAGACTTTAATCTCAGAGCAGGACTTTTTGATAGTGTTTTTTATGCATCTGCTGTGTTCCTTTTCTTCACAAATGAACAAAACTTATGTAGGTCATATCTTTCTGGTTGGTTTGTCTTGCTTTTCCATTACTTCTTAGAAGTCAGTTTTGTAACAACATACATAATCTCCTACTTAGTTACCAATTGATCTCATGTATGTTCATATTATTGCAGGCTATCAATGGGAGAGAGTCTTGAGGGCATCAAGGGTTCCTTTGACTATTAAGTTACGTTAATCGGCAGCATTCTGACATGGTGCATATTCTCTGCCCCTGCCCCTACCCCTACCATTGCTCCCCCCCACCCTTAAAATGATCCCCAAGAAAAAGAAAAGGAAAAATTGTAACTAAATATTTAAGCATTTGAGTTTATTTTGGTCGCTCTATTTTTGACAATTGACATTTATGGCGTTTTGTGGTGATTTTTAACATAGTGATAACATGCTTTAAAAAAAAGTTGGGGTAAACCAAAAAAAAAAAAGCCTCTAAGAATTTGGTTTTGTAAATGGGCCACAAGTATACCAGGTGTCAGGTGTGCTTTGTCGCCTTTGATAGTATGGAGGAGCAAACTCTGTGTCATATCATATGTGAGACGTGAGATGTGCTGAAATTAAAGCGCCTTTAGATGAAGGGATAAAGTTGGGTTTTACATTAAAAATTGAGTAAAAATTGAGGGTAATTATAATATTTAGTTTCAGCCCATGCAATTCTTGCTTTTTGCAATTGTACTTCAGCAGGTGCAATGCAAAAACGTGAGAAACCACATTTTAGAGACTAAAATATATATGCGTTTAAAATTTTTACCAAACACAATTTTGCTTTTTGGGTTGGCTAACGTGCTTTTTTTGGGCCCAAAAAGCTAAACCAAGCGGGAACTTAGTAATAATTAAGACAAATTATTGTAATAATAATAATAAGAAGAAGAAGAAAAAGAAGAAGAAGAAGGTGAAACCAGAAGTTTAAAATTTCCTTACAGATCAAACACCCACTATTATAAGTGCTAGTTAAACACTCAGTTTTTTCAACAAGTACTTTTTGACAGTTTTTATCAAATTCTCTATTTTTTAAAAAGTTAAACCAAAATAACCCTACATTCAAATGTGTAAAGCATATGAAATTATGATCATTATTGTCCATTGAAGAACACCTACTTAATTTCTATTGTACATCCAAAGGTAAAATAAATATATAATATTAAATAGAATATATCAAAAATAAATCCAATTTTAACCCCTAAACAGTGAAACAAATTAAAAGACAACTTTTCCTCAAAAAAAAAAAATAAATAAATAAATAAAAGACAACTGAATTTTTAACACAGACCAAATATAACTTCCCAAAAACGTTTTACACCTTTCACAGTTTCTTTTTCCTAGCCCACAGAAATTGCTTTCGGCTTGACCAATATTTACACCTCACTAAACCACCCAAAATTTGAAAAACGTTTTCAAGAAAATGTTTTTTGTCAAAAGAAATGCGGCTTAGTGCTGCCTTTGTTGTGGAGTGGAGATAGTAACCCTAGAGCACCTTTTTTTCCTTTGTCATATGTCAATCATTTTATGTCTAACTCTATTAGAGCCTCTAAAATTTCGATACAGGATTTTCTGAATCAATTCTGGTTGGGTTACAATAATTGTTTTCCCTGCTCTTAGGATTTGATAAAGAGAGCGTTTGGATAGAGATTAAACGTGCTGCGTCTGCGTTTTCTCTTCTTTTTTTTTTTTTTTTTCAACCGCAACTGTTGATCCGGTCTTCTGTGCACTGTTTATGGGTCCTACAAACTCCACTTTTTATCAACTTTTTCATTAAAAATGGGTCCCACGGTACTATTCACACATTTAAAAATTATTTTGCTACAGTGTTTTCAGTTTTCAGTTTTCAGTTTCAGCAAAATAAGCGCTATCCAAACAGACAAAAAAAAAAAAAAAACAGGATTTCATAATGCTCGCAACTACCACTCTTGAGACTTGACAATCTATGGATTGAATTATTGGTTTTTAAACTTTATTCACGATAATGATAATGTAATTTCTACGTTACAAATAGTTGAAAACATGGAACAAAAAAGAAGAAGAGATTTTTGGTAAATATTTTTAGAATTTGATTAACAGTGGTCTTAGGACATTTATTAATAGACTATTTTATGAAAATTTTGATATCACATTTATTATTTTATAAGAAATATAAAACACAGTTAACAAATTGATTATTTTTTTCTTTTCTCCTTAAAAGTTTTTAAAAATATTTTTTTAACTAATGTTGTTAAGCATGGTTAACAATAACATCTTCCCATATTTTTATCTTTACAAACACAAGATAAGGGCATTTTCCTAACACATCAGTAAACTGCAGGATAATTCTGTCACCACCTTGATTTTATTTTATTTTTTATTTTTTATTTACTAAACTCGCCGCACTGGTTTGAATGATAGAAAACATTTGTTTTTATTATCGTGTATATATATTTTTTTCTTCTTCTTGAGAAATGTGTAAGAAGAAGTTGTGTGGTCCATATTTGAAACTTTGTCATTAATTACAATTACAAAGATGACCGAAAGTTATCAACAATCATTTAAGGGGTTAATTTACAGCAAGGGGTAGTGCTTCATTATGGACAATGAGTCAGCACATAAAGAGAGTTGATCAAGACAGTTTTATTTTTTGGGGGGTGGTGGTGGTGGTGGTGTTGAAAACCCAATTCCACATATAATATTTTACATGTCTCTATAGAAAATCTTGTTTTAAATAATTAAATCTTCAAACGATTTGATTTAAGGTTCATGGGTATCATCAACCTGCATAGAGGACGATGTTTCGGGTCAATTCATGTATAGTGATTGAATGAATGACTGTTGCAAGTGGGTGAATGTATGCTGGCAGCAACTTTAAAGAACATTCAGTGTTTCTTAATTTTAAAGCTACGAATAAAGTATAAAATTTAACTATAAAATTGGTTGTTAGTTTAGATTACAACTTTATTTAATATTTTTTTTATTAAAAGTGAATTTTGACAAATCAATCATTGAATTACATCTTCTTTTTATATCTTTCATACTTGCAAAATTTCTAAAAAATTAAATATCAATAGCTATATTATCAATAAATTGTTTAAATTGTAAGTTTTTGTAGTTTAAAATTATGTATAAAATATAAGCTTATAAATCATATAGTAAATAATATCCGATTGACACAAAATTTGACATGTGTATTAAAAGTGTAAAGAACATGCAATTCAACGGTTAGATTTTTAAAATATAAAGTAGTATTTATTTTATTGAGTAAAGTTGTAGTCTTAGGTTACAACTAATTTTGTAGTCTTAGGCTACAACTAATTTTGTAGCTAAACTTTATTCATAAATAAATATATGCCTGGAATAGTACATTTTATTTTTATTTCATTTTTTAAAGAGATTTTCAACTTATAACGACTAATGATAGCTCTTTATCATTAGACTAAGATACTAATCAGTTTTTGCTTTTTAGTGTAAGTAGGGGATTGAACCTTAGATCTCTTATTCAACTATAAAATTTTTTACCGGTTGAGCTAATTAGAATCCACTAAGCACACCAAACACAATTAAAGAACAACTAATATGAAGTAAAATTCAATTAATGGCTTAGCATTATAGAACTTCGTTTGTAGTAGGCTTTCATAAATAATAATAATAATAATAATAATAATAATAATAATAATAATAATAATAATAACTCTTTATCATTAGACTAGAATACTAATAAGTTTTTAGTGTAAACGGAGATTGAACCCTAAATCTCTTATTCAACCATCAAAGACTTTACTAGTTGAGTTAACCGGAACCCACTAAGCATACGAAACACAATTAAAGAACAACCAATATGAAGTAAAATTCAATTAATGCCTTAGCATTATAGAACTTCATTTACAGTAGGCTTTCATAAATAATAATAATAATAAAGAAAGAAAGAAGAAGAGGAAGTAGGCTTGTAGCTTTCTTTTGAGTGAATAGATAAAAGCGTCTTATTGTGAACAACTTATTTAGCTTTTTATTAAAAATATTAAAAATAAAAACTAAAATCTAAATAAAATAAGTTGATTATTATTATTATTATTTTTGTTGAAAGTACTATAGAAGAAGAAGAAAAAAAAAAAAAAAAAAAAAAAACACCCTAATGTTACCATTGCGAGAGACTATAATGTTATCATTGCCTACCATGGCTTTTGAGTAGATTTGTTGTGTGCTTTTGTATTAGATATTGGTGGAGTCATGAATTTATCTTTGGGGAGGCCATATATAATTTTTTTTTGTGTATTAAATTAATCTAAAATAGTAACGTACAATCAAGGGAGTCAATTTTGTACTAGAGGCTATTTCGGTTTAGGCTGCGTTTGTTTTGCCTTCAAATGATTTTAGGAAATCATTTTATACCAGCGTTTGTGTTTGGTAGCTACAGAAAATTGGGTCAAACTGAATTCATTTTCTACGTTGACTATAAAATGCCTTGCCTCACCTGTAAAACCATTTCAGGTTTTATTTTACCTTCAAATGGTTTCCACCTCAGGAAAATAGAAGAGAGAGAGAGAGAAACAGCAAGAAGAGATCGCACCAAGCACCGATCTCGTCACACCCCAGCGCCGACCCCAACCCTAGATCGTACCAGTCTCGCCGCACCCCAGCACCAGTGAGATCGCACTGCCTGTAGCACCACCGAAATCGCATCCTAGCATCGGCGAGATCGCACCCTAGCACTGGCGAGATTGCACCCATAGTCGCCGCTGGAAGATCATCGACGCCGCCATCTAGATCGTCACCACCCAAGACTGATCCACCCAAAACCGATCTAGTTCTTGACCCACCCAAGACCGAGCTCGTTATCGACACACCGATCTTGTTCTCCCTCTTGCTCAACATCGCCGATCTGCCTGCCATCGACCACCAGCACACTCCACTCCAGCCCCAAACCCACCCGGTCTGGCCGCCATCCTCCATCCACTCTAGTCTCTCTCTTTCTCGATCTATCTCTCTGTCCCTCACTCTGTCACTCTTTCTCCCTCCGATCTCACTCTTTCTTCCTCTTCCTCAATGTTTTTATTTTGATTTTTGGTTGTGTTAAGTGTATATTTTGAAATTTTATGTAATAAAATCTGTTTGAATGCTGAGAAAATGGCTGAGAAAATGTGAAAAATTTGTAGGAAAATAGCATTTTTAGAATGTTACCAAACACTGAAAATCGTTTTTCAGACTATTTTTCATTGCAAAACCAAACACCTGGATTTCATTTTCCTTACGGGAATTCACTTTCTCCTGCATTCATTTTACACTCGGAATTCAATTTACATTGAACCAAATGCAACCTTAGTTAAAGAAATAAAATGTTTCGGTATTGATCAATACCGATGTACCGTTTCAGAATTATTGCTATATATATTTAATTTGAAAATCATAATAAATAATTAGGACTTTTTAAAAATATAAAACCTTCATTACTTTTTTTAATGTGAATAAACCCTTAATTACTTCTTCATACTATCTTAATCATATTTATTTTTTTTAAAACTCTATACACTGACCCATTAATCTAACAAATAAAAATAATAATGGATATAGTTTCAAAACATCACCAAAATAAACATGAATTAAAGAATAAAATATTACTCGTATCGGTGTACACTCTAGAACCATAAAAAGATGAGTTAAAAAGTAAAAATTGTGCTTAAAAAAACTCTTTACACGTAATTACTTACACCTATGACCCACCCATCTTTTATCTGGCTGACACAAGCAAACAAAAAGAAGCAAAGTGACATTAAAAAAAAAAAAAAAACAAAAAATGTCATTCAAAGGTGCTGGAACCAAGACAAGGTTTGGAAACAAAAATTTAAAAGTTAAAGCTTGATAAAAGAAAAAGAAGAAGAAGCAGCAGCACTAGCAGATCCCGAAGAAGACGATCTGTAGTTAACGAAGAAATAGCAATAGTGGTTGACCAAGAAGAAACAACCATGGTCAACGAATAAGACACAACAGTGACAAACGAAACACACTATTTTTTCAAAAATTGGGAGGGGGGGGGGGGGGGGGGGGGGTGGTCAAGGCTCCTGATGATGCCGAAAAAATCACCAGTAAGCCACATAGTTCTCGCACATTCGAATCAACACCTGCACAACAAAAAGAGAAGACCTCGCAAAGAGCACTGGTGTGGTGCCGGCCAAATACCTCTGAAGGTCAAGTTAGAACTTCTCACAACTCTAAAGTGCTAGAGCGGGGTTAATTATGCGTACCTTATTTTGTGAGGGTATTGGGACTTTTATAGTAGTAGAGGATTGACCTTTCTTCCTTGGGTTAGAAGTCCTTTCCTTATAAGAATCCTTGTGAGCGTGTATTACGGAATCCTTTCCTTGTAGGAGACTAACACTAAGCGTGGGATGCAAGATATTTCCTTATATATTCAGGCGTGGAGGCCAAGTCAAGTTTACATTAGAGCCGTTAGCTTTATCCTACTCCCTTCAACCTTCTCATCGTTAGCTTATTAGTGGTGTCAGCCTTCAGGTGTGTTTTGCAGACTCCCTTCCGCACACTAATCAAATCTCTATTTGCCAATTCACTAATGGAAGCCAACGGCTGTAACTATAACCGCCAGCTTGTGCCTGTCGATTTTACCTATACCGTCAGCTTATGCCTTAATATAAGTAAGTGTTATTTTTGTCCTTATCAGCTGCCCCCTACTCCATATCCTCGTCGTTTTAAACTGACGAGTTATGAAGTTAAGTTTTTTACTGGTTTACTATCTTTTGGTCCAGGGGAGCGGGAAAATCATTTATGGGTTTTTCCTCAAGTTGCCATTCATTTAATGCTTGGACACGTGGTGCGTTCTCGTTGGCTTCGCTTCTGGACAAGCGCGTTGCTTCGTTTTCTGCGCATTCTTTCTCCTATATATAACTCGCATTCTTCTCCTCATTTCTCTATTCTGACCTTGTTGATCATTAAGAGAGAGAGCTCATCGCTTTCACTTTCGTTAGCTTGTTGACTTATTGCTAACGCCGTCACTTTTAAGTCTATCCATTCTTCAAAGGCTTATTCACCTGTAAGTTCTTTCTCCTCATTTCTTTTGTATTTTTGCATTAGCTGAACAATTTCCTAGTGAGGATGTCAATTTAGGTACTTAGAATGGATCCGTCACTTGTAGGTAGTCAGATGTCAAGTGACGCGTCAAGTGAACAGTCGTCAGTCCACGAAGGAGCGGGCTATGACGAGGTTTTTGGTTCAAGTCAGGAGTTCGTCGGCTTTTCGGGGTCATCTGAGAGAGAAATGTTAGCCCGGTCTCTTGACGATGACAAGGAAGATTATGTTGAGGGAGTTGAGGAGGAAGTAATAGGTGAGGATGAAAGGGAAGGGGAAAGTGACGGAGAGAAGGATGAGGATGAGGGTGACGGGGAATCCTATGAAGAGGCTTCAGTAAGTCCCGGAGGTAACCGTCCCTTCATCCCTCCTAAGGATTGGGCCGTCAACAAATTTTTGCCAAAAATGGGTGATAGGATTTTCAAGGATTTACACGCCCGTTACCAGATCCTGGACCATATTTCAATCTATCTTCCTAGGAAAAAGGAAAAATGCTATACTGGATTGACCGCTAACGTCGGCATGTATGACGCCGTCCTTGCTGTCGGATTAAGGCTCCCATTGACGGCTTTGCACCGTCAGCTTGTTGACTACATGGGACTATCCGTCAGCCAGATTGCCCCCAATGCTTGGAGGACTTTCATCGAAGCGGAGATTTTGTGGGGTCGTCTGAGCGGTGGGAACCGTCAGCTTTCCCTTGACGGGTTCTTTTACTGTTATAGAGCCCATCATATTGCTTCATCTAAAGGAACTTATCATTTTTCCATTAGGGAGAAGGATTTAAGACTTGTATCTGACATGCTAGATTCCAACAGGAGTTGGAAAAATAGATACTTTTTTATTGAAGGGTCGGACTGGGTTTGCCGTCCAGAAGAGTGTGATACCATGCCACGTGGTTTCGATAATACCTGGGGAATAGTTAGGGACTTAGGTTTAACACCGGCGGTTTTTATTTTTTAATCCCGTCAGCTTTTAGTTTTTTGTTGCTTCATTAGTGTTTTAATGTTGTCGCTTTTTTTTTTCTTTTCTAGCCTACACCCGTCCACATATAACTAGCGAGCAGGAGGCGTTCATCTGTCAGGTTCTTGAAATCCCACTTGAGCAACGAAAGTGTAGGGACTTGATCACCCTTGACACTCTTCATTTGTATTGCAGTGGTCTAGAGCCGACGGTTGAGGCTCGTAGGTTGGATGAATTTTCTCGTCAACGTGGGTAAATTCTTTATTTATTCCGTCAATTTACTGATTTCGTTTGCTTTGCTAATACACATTCATTACTTCGTGCAAAGATGGAGGCTGTTAAGTAGAGGGTGAGGGCTGCTGCGACCCGTAAGAAAAAGGAGAGGGAAGCAAAGGAGAAGGAGAGGTATCCTTGTCAGCCCCTAAGACCGTTGCTAAGGTCACAAAAAAGAAACCTGATGGGAAGGACGATCGTCCTTCTAAAAAGGTTGCCGTCACTCCAAGGGATGTGCCCCCTAAGAAGAAGTCACCCCTCAAACCAAAACAGGGTGCGGGCAAGGGAGTGATGACTTCCACTGGTCCTGTCATTGAGGGACCCCGATGCCTTTTGACTCATAATGACTATGCCGTCGAGGAAGTGGAGTCCTTTATAAAGCTGACAGACATAGGGCCTTGCGATCAATTAGGGACGGAGGACTTAATGGCGTCAGCTCTTTTTGACCTTAGTAGGGTATGTTTTTCTTTTCCTTTGGTTAAGTTTGTTCCGTCTGTTTATGGTTCATTTGACTGATGACTACATTCTTTTCAGGCCTTAGTGCGTGTTAAGGCACTTCAAGACCGATGTATTGCCAAGAAGGGCGTCGTTACTCGGGTTAGGAAACACAACAATACCCTGATGAATGAGCAGGCTCAGTATAAGGAAGGCTTTCGTGATTTGAACCGTGAGTTGAAGGAGAAGGGGGAGAAGTTGGATGAGGCGGAGCGTCAGAGGGAAAAACTTCAGGAAGAGGTGACGGCTTTGCGCCAACAGGTGGAGACGGCTGGGACTGACACTGTCCAAAAATTTAAGGTGTCGCAATTATTCGTTGACTCTTGTGCCGATTTTTATGGCACTGGGTTCAAAAGATTGCCTCAAACAAGTCGCGTCAGCTTTCCTAGAGTTGGACCTGTCTGGAATTACAATGGATGCTCCTAAGTCGATGACGTCAGCTGATGACGTCGTTGTTGGTGAAGGTGACGGCTCCCCTGAAGCCAATCCTCTTCTCACGGATGACGGTGCCGTTGTTTTGGCCTAACCTATTGCCAATCCTTCTCATGTTCCTACCTCCAATCCTCCAGTTGTGTTTGTAAATGTTAAAAGTCCTCATCCTCAGAAAAAAGGCGACGGGAACCCTACTGATGCTCTTGCTGCTTGATTTTATTTTCTGTGTATTTCATTTATTTTGCAAACAATGTTTAAATGTCCCTTTATTTTTGGGCTTTTATTTGTAAACAGTTTTTCCTATTATATGGCATGTTACTTTCGTCGTTTTCTGTCTTTTATTTGTTAATGCATTGTGTGTTGGATGCCTAGAATGAATTTGTCGGCCTGTAGTCCTGTCGGTCTTGGCAAACTCATCTACTTCATGGATCAATGATGGACTTGTTTATTTTAAGGGTATAAGTCCGTCAACACTTAGGCTTGTCCATCTCATGGGCCATCAACTCATGCTTTTTGTAGTTTTTTGACCTTATCCCTTGAGTTTGATAAGCCCGTCGATTTCATGAGTTTTGCCTCTGGACATTGGTTATTTTGCAAACCTCACGATCTCGTTTATTTTATGAAATTTGACGAGCTTGCCATTCTTTTTAAGCCCGATAGCTTTATGGCGTCGTTGGACTTTGAACTTATCCTTTTTATAATCTCATCCCTTTGATAAGCCCGTCAGCTTTGATGGCTGAAACTTTTCAACCCTTTGGAATAAATTGTAGAGCCCGTCAGCTTTGATGGTTGAAACTTTTCATCCCTTTGGGATAATTTGTAGAGCCTGTCAGCTTTGACGGCTGAAACTTTTCATCCCTTTGGGATAATTTGTAGTTTTGGACAATGAAGTCATCTGCTTCTTATGGATTTGTCCGTATTTAGACTTGGTGTTTTTTTTTTTTGGCCTAGTCAAAGGGCTTCAACCATGGTCCATCCCTTTGGGATGGGTCTGTCTGCCTTATGGACTTAACGTCGCCCACTTTTACGGTCTTAAGGTCGTCCACTTTAGGGACTTAGAATTTTTTCACTTTTTATGGACTTAAGGTCATCCACTTTTTGTGAACTATAAACTTGTAAATAAAAACTTCAGTCGTTTTGAATAAACTCCTTTTATTGCCATGCATTCATAAAAAAGTAGTTTTTAAAAACCTGCCATTTGGGATTATTGTAGCAAAAACTAAAGTAAATGATAAATTTGAGGAGTATAACTAAAATTCACTACGGTGAACTGTAAATAAAAAGGGGGTGTTGTTTTCCATGTTGTCACTTCTACTGGTAGTACTTCAGTAAGTGCTCGGCGTTTCAAGGATGTGGCAGCTTCCGTCTGTCTAACGTCTCCAGGTGGTAGGTGCCCTTCCTCTGCCACACCGTGATTCAGTAAGGTCCTTCCCAATTTGGGCCGAGTTTCCCTTGGGTTGGGTCTCTTGTAGCGCCCAGGACTTTCCTTAGAATGAAGTCTCCAACCTGGAAGTCTCTGTGTTGGACCCGGGAATCGTAGTGCTTGGCCATGTGGTCCTGGTACCGCGCGAGCCTTTGTTCCACTACTGCCTTGACTTCGTCTACTAGATCGAGTTGTAGACGCATGGCCTCGTCGTTCTTGCTCTTGTCATGGTTGTGCACCCTGTAGCTTGTGAGTTCGACTTCGGCAGGGATGACTGCTTCGCTCCCGTATGTTAGTCGGAATGGTGTCTTTCCTGTAGGTGTCCTCGCCGTTGTCCTGTATGCCCAAAGTATGCTTGGCAACTCTTCAGGCCGTATACCCTTTGCCCCCTCGAGCCGAGTCTTGATAATCTTGAGCAAGGATCGATTCGTGACTTCGACCTATCCGTTAGTTTGAGGGTGGGCGGGGGAGGAGTAGTGGTTTCTTATCCCCAACTGCGAGCAAAAGTCCCCGAAGGAGTCGTTGTCGAATTGCTTCCCGTTGTCTGAAACTAAGACTATAGGTATGCCAAACCTGCATATGATGCATCTCTAGACGAAACTCCTCACGTTCTTTTCCGTAATGGTGGCCAAAGCTTCAGCTTCCACCCATTTTGTAAAGTAGTCAATGCCTACTACCAAGAACTTCAGCTGTCGTATCGCTATAGGGAATGGTCCCATCATATTTAGTCCCCACTGAGCAAACGGCCATGGAGCCGTTATCGGGGTCAATTCCTCGGTTGGTTGTCTAATAATATTGCTGAACTTTTGGCATTTGTCGCAGGCCTTGACCTAAGCCTCGGCATCCTTCTGCATGGTGGGCCAAAAGTACCCTGCTCGCACTAGCTTGTGCACTAACGATCTTGACCCTGAATGGTTTCCGCAAATTCCCTCGTGTACCTCTCTCATGACGTAGTCTGCTTCTTCAGGACCTAAACATCTTAGGTATCTGTGGGAGAAGCCTCTCTTGTACAAGATGTCCCTTATCAAGACGAATCTCGCTGCTTGGACCTTCAGTTTTCTTGCGGCCTCTTTTCCATCGGTAACACACTGTTTTTCAAGTAAGAGACTAACGGCGTGGTCCAGTTGCTTCTAGAACCTATCTCCTGCACATCGATGGAATCTATCAGTGGAGAGAGCTGAATAAAAGAGAGTACATTATCAAGGGTGGTCATATGTTCGGCTGAAGTAGCTTTGGCCAAACGGTCGGCTTGCTCACTTTCTCCCCTAGGGATCTGTATAATTTTGGCCTTCAGCTCGTCTACCCTCCTCCTTGCTTGGTCTAGATACCTCTTCATTCTTTCGCCTCTACACTCGTAGTCCCCGTTTATCTGGTTGGTGACGACCTGAGAGTCACAGTAAATGACCACATTTATGGCACCTGCAGCTTTGGCAAGATCAAGCCCCGCTACTAAAGCTTCGTACTCCACTTCATTGTTGGTGGTAAGGAAATTGAGGCAGACCATACACTCGACCGCGTCCCCTTCGGGGAACAGTAGTACGACGCCGGCTCCCCCAACCTGCCTGTTGGAGGATCTGTCTACATGCATGCTCCATTAAGGAGACTCCTCTACCCTCCTGTCCTCGCCATTTGTGAACTATACTATGAAATCTGCGACGATTTGTCCTTTGATGGCGATTCGTGACCCATAGTGCCAATCGGCCAACAGCTTTAGGGTTGCTCATTGCCCATCGTAAGGGCTTGTCGGTTAGGACGATCACTGTGTGGGCGTGAAAGTACGGTTTGAGTTTGCGGGCTGTCGTAACCAGTGCGAAGGCGAGTTTCTCCATGGGTGAGTATTTTTCTTTGGCACCGTGAAGTGCCCGGCTGGCGTAGTACACGAGCTTTTGCACTCTTTCTTCTTCTCTGACCAAGGCAGCGCTGATGGCGGCTGGGGAGACGGCTAGATAGAGAAAAAGCTCCTCACCTAGCTGCGAGGGACTTAGTAGCGGTAGGGAAGAGAGATAAGTTTTTAACTCCTCGAATGCTTGCTGACACTCGGCAGTCCACTCGAAAGATTTCTTCAGCGTGCGAAAAAAGGGTAAGCACTTGTCCGTTGCCCTTGAGACAAATCTATTTAGCGCCGCTATCTTGTCGTTGAGGCTTTGTACTTCCTTCACATTTTTTGGGGGTGCCATCTCTATTATGGCCCGGATCTTGTTCGAGTTGGCCTCGATGCCCCTCTGCGACACCATGAATCCTAGGAATTTTTCTGCCGTCACTCCGAAGGTGCACTTTCCTGGATTAAGCTTCATGTTGTAAGAGCGAAGAGTGTCGAATGTTTCCCTGAGGTCTTCCAAGTGATCTTCCTCCCTTCGGCTTTTCACCAGCATATCGTCAACGTAGACTTAGACATTTCTCCCAATCTGTTGCGTGAACATCTTGTTCATAAGCCTCTGATACGTTGCGCCTGCATTTTTTAGGCCGAATGGCATCACTTTATAACAAAAGAGGCCTTGACTAGTTACGAACGAAGTTTTTTCCTGATCAACTTCGTGCATTCGGATTTGATTGTAACCCGAGAAAGCGTCCATAAAGCTTAACAGCTTGTGCTGAGCCGTAGAGTCTACTAGAACGTCGACCTGTGTAAGGGGATAGCTGTCTTTGGGGCATGCTTTGTTTAGGTCAGTAAAGTCCACGCACATCCTCCACTTTCCGCTGGCTTTCTTGACCATTACCACATTCGCTAACCAATCTAGGTAGTAAACTTCCCTAATGAAGCCTGCCTCTTGTAACTTTCCAACTTCTTCTGCTATCGCTCGGTCCCGTTCTTAGGCAAAGACTCGCTTCTTCTGTCGGACGGGTGGATAGGATGGCGACACATTTAGGCTGTGTACCATGATTGAAGGGTCAATTCTTGGCATATCCTCATGACTCCAGGTGAACACGTCCTGATTTTCCTTAAGGAAAGTTACGAGTGCTGAGTGAACAGTTAGGCTGGCGAGAGTACCGAGCCTTGTGGTCCTGTCCGGTCTGGAGCTATCGAGGAGTATCTCCTCGAGCCTCTTTACAGGTTCTGCCCCCGTCCGTTGTTCTTCTATGCTCATGGTTTGCAAATGGTCGTCCATTTCTAGTATTGCAATATAGCATTCCCGCAAGGTTATTTGGTCCCCTCGCAATTCCCCTACTTTGCATTCAGTGGGGAATTTGATTATCAGGTGATAGGTTGAAGTTACGACCTTCTAGGAGTTAAGGGTAGGTAGAGGAGCAATCGACCACAAGGAATGTAACATCCCTAGTGATTTGCTGAGGATAATCTCCAATGGTGACCGGTAACGTGACCGCGCCTAGGGGGTACGCTTTGATTCCTCCGAACCCGATGAGTGAAGCGTTGGTTGGAACTATTCACTCTCTGCTGATCCGCATATGTTGGAATGCTGGATAGTAGAGAATATCTACGGAGCTTTTGTTATCGACCAGGACTCGGTACATGTTATAGTCTCCTACCTGGATGCTAACGACAAGCGTATCATCATGCAGATGGTGGAGGCGTCGGGCATCTTATTCCGAGAAACCAATAAGGGGGTTGTCGACTCGCGGCATCTTCGGGATGACGTTTATGAACTGGACGTTCTGAACCATTTTGAGATAAGTCTTTCGAGCCCTTTTTGATAAGCCATTGGAGGCTGCGCCCCCTACAATCATCCTTATCTCTCCCAAGGGTTGTCTCGGGCGTTCATTGTCTTGTCGGGGAGCCTGCTCTTGAGGAAGCGGGTCTGCTTTTTCCTTGCTAATGAACTTCTGCAGCTTCCCTTGCCTAATGAGGGCTTCAATCTGCTATTTCAAGTCATAGCAATCAGCTGTGTCATGTCCGTGGTCGCGATGGAAGCGACAGTATTTTTCTTTAGACTGCTTGTTGGGATCTCCCTTTAGCTTTCCAGGGAAAGTCAATGTCCTCGTCCTTAATTTGCATGAGGACTTGGTCGATTGGGGTGGTCAGTGGAGTGAAGCTTGTGAATCTCCCCGTAGGGGGCTTAGAGTGCCTATCATCCCTTCGCTCTTCGATTCTGGCCATCTTCCGCCCTCTTTCTTGTCTGGTATCTTCCTGCCTTTCTCTTTTCTTGGGCTTTTCTTCGCGAGCCAGTAGCGCGTCTTCGGCATTCATGTACTTGGTGGCCCTATAAAGCACGTCCGACATAGCTTTCAGGTTGTTCTTATATAGCGAAAACAAGAACTTACCCTTCCTTAGTCCATTCGTAAATGCTGCTACTAGTATTTTGTCGTCGGCCTCGTCAATCGAGAGTGCTTCCTTATTAAAGCGGGCTATGTAAGATCTCAGCGTTTCGTCTTCTCATTGCTTGTTACTCATCAAGCACGCAGTAGACTTCTTATAGCGGTGCCTCCTATAAAGTGCAAAGTGAATTGGGCGTTCAGTTCTTTGAAAGTGCTGATGTAGTTGGGTGTCAGCCGATTGAACCAAATTCTCGCGGGACCTTTTAGCATTGTAGGGAAGGCCCTACACATGATCTCGTCTGCTACTCCTTGAAGGTGCATTAAGGTCTTGAAGGTTTCCAGGTGATCAAGAAGGTCCTTGGCTCCATTGTAGCTTTCTATTTGCAGTATGCGAAATTTCTGCGGTAGGGGGAAAGAGTTGACGGAGGTAGTGAATGGCGAATCGGTTCGGTGGACCAAATCGTCGAGGTTGCTAGATACCCGTCCTTTGAGGGCGTTCATCATAAGGTCCATCCTTTCCTTCATCAATTGCATCTCCGCAACCATATAAGGGGGGGCCATGTCAAAGCCGAAGGGATGGCTGGTTTCCTGTCGTTCTTGGCTGCTCGGGGCGTTGCTTCCTTCGGGCCCCTCTCGATCTCTTCTCTCGGCACTGGTACCTTTTTGTTCATCTCTTTGGTTACTCGGTGCTGTATTTTTCTAGAGCAGCTGTTCTTCTAAGTCGCGGTTTTGTTTGGTGAGGCGTTCCACGGCAGCGGCGAGAGTTTGGACCTGTCTTTCTAGGGCAGTCGTGGGTGTTTCCTCTTCTTGGATGTCGTTAGTAGTTGCCATTAAGCGAGTGAGCACCATGCAACTCTTTTGTCCAGGAAGCGATAATATGGCTTACAAATTGTAAAGATCGAATTTCCAGCCAATTATCTAATTTTAGGCTGTGCTACTTAATTTTCTCCATCTCTTGAGTGGGATCCTTGCTTTGCAAAACTTCAATATCATTCTCAAAGCTCCATGATTCTTGTTCTTATTATCTTTTTTTTTTTTTTTTTTTTAGGGAACCATGATTCCTGTTCTGGTGTACCTAAAATTGTTTTATTCCACCTCTTTAGGTTGAGAAAGTATCCTGTGAGATGGGCACATGCGACCATTATCTCATTGACATGTGAGACTCATATTTTTTCCTTTAGGTTATACTTAGCTTGTTGAATTTCTCTAGCTAGTTTAAAACAATGAGACCCATTCACTACTGGCTTGATCTTTGGTCCACATGGCCTCAAACCAAGAGGCATGTTCCTACCACGTACCTTGCTCTAAATGAGTTTCCAAGAGATTGGGATTGTGACTTGACATAGAAACCACCATGTGCTTATGGAGGGACATATGTGTGAATGTCCCTCCATAAGACTTCTGAACTTCAACCAAGCGGTTAATTTTAATTATAATTAAAAACTTTAGAGCATTAAAATTAAGATTTGATCAATACGTACTCTCAGGACATATATTAGTTATTTATTTTAAAAAAAATTTATGAAAAATTAAAAAAACTATCAAGAAAATTAGTCACTTTTTCTTTTTCTTTTTAAAAAATTTTTCTTTTAAAATAATTTTACACTAAGAAAACTCTTAAAATTATAATCAAAGATTGACGTGTGCTAAATATAAAATAATATATGGATATACAAAAAAATATGTTAGTGTGACTGCCACCCTTCCGAGGGATAATTACATAAGAATCCATCATCATCATTATTGTTAATTATCTCGCTTTACTTTATCCTCGATTGATTTTTCCTTCACCATTAATGTATCTAATGAGCGCACTAAGATAATTTACCAAAAGTATTGATAAAAAAGCAAAGCACGTGGGAATTGAGAATTGACATTGGTGAAGTATCGAGAAAACATAAAAGCTTAAAAAGGGCAAAATATAGGCTCCACCTTTTACGTTTTGTTTGTACTTTAAATAATTTTCCTTTCCTAATATTACATCGTCTCAATTTATTTGTTCTTTATTTCATTTGAGGATGTTCTAAAATATTATTCTAATTTTAAAAATAAAAATTATTAATTTATTAATATTTTTATTATACTTTTACTTTATTTTTAAAATTATTTAAAAAAAATTAACTAATATTTAAAAAAATTAATTTAATTGAATACTTTTTTAGTTGTCTTATTAAGAATAATTATTTTTAAAAAAATTAATAAATTTATTTAAGAATAATTTTATAAATTTATACACAAATAAAATAATAAATAATATTTTTTTTAAAAAAATTGACCATTCAAACAGCACATAAATTAAGACGGAAGGGACTATAAAAAAAAAAAAAGGAGCAAGCCCACATTCACAAACATCACTCTCGCTCACTCTCTTGGAGGAGAGAGTACTTAGTCATGGAGGTCCAAAAAAGCAACACAGATCATGTAGTCCTCAATATAGAACACCCAGATCCCAAGCTCAAACATCCACCCCAGAAAGGCTCCAATGATGATCCACTATCCCAACCCATAACAAGAACCAAAACCGTTAAGCGCTTAAACTTTTCCAAACCAAGATCACGTTTTGAAGAGATCAACTATCCTCTTCCACCAAGAACAATCCAAGAATCCGAAGAACTCCAATACTTAAACCCCCACGACGACACGTCGTCCACAGATGACGATGATGATGAAGTGTGGTATGAAAACGAAGAAGAAAACGAAGAAGGAGATGAAGCACAAGGAAAGTACAGAAAGAAAAGGAAAAGAAAGATAAATAAGAGAGCTGTGATTGAATGGACATTGTTTCTCATTATAATGACTTGTTTGGTATGTTCTCTCACACAACCTTCTCTTAAATATGAGAAAAAATGGGGTTTAGAGATATGGAAATGGTGCTTAATGGTCATGGTGGTATTCTGTGGTCGCCTTTTCTCTGGTTGGGTAGTGGGGTTTCTTGTATTTCTCATTGAAAGAAACTTCATGCTTAGAGAAAAAGTACTATACTTTGTCTATGGTTTGCGTAAGAGTTTCCAAAACTGTGTTTGGCTTGGCCTTGTCTTAGTAGCATGGATGATCATGCTCCCTAATTTTCACAAACAAAACAAGTTTCTCATGAAGGTGTTTCGAGCTCTTATAGCGGTTCTCATTGCGGCAACAATATGGTTGTTAAAGATAGTGTTTGTGAAAGTCCTTGCTTCATCTTTTCATGTTGCTACATTCTTTGATCGAATGAAAGAGAGTGTGTTTAACCACTATATATTGGAAACTCTATCTGGGCCTCCATTGGATGAGGAAGAGAGGGACTTGCCTCGTCGAAGATTACAGGCGTCGAAGACATTGCCGGCGAGACTGAGGGATAAGACGTATCCATTCACAAGGTCGAAGAAGTATGGGTCGAGGAGGATTGATATGGAGAGACTGAGGAAGCTTAGCTCGGAGGCTAGGCCATCGGCTTGGAGTGTGAAGAGGTTGGTGAGTTATGTGAGGTCCTCGGGTTTGTCTACTATTTCAAGGACTGTTGATGATTTTGGCAAGGCTGAGTCTGAGATTAATAGTGAATGGGAGGCTAGGAATTGTGCACAGAGAGTATTCAAGAACGTTGCAAAGTCTGATGCCAAGTGAGTTTTCTCACTCTAGTTATCAATTTTTTTTTTCTTCTAATATTGGTGTCCCAATCTCGAGTATACTTTTTGTCGCCTAAAAAATAAAATCCAAACCATAAAACAATTTTCCAAATATCATATTTTGGGTAGTTTTTCATTATTGATATTAATCTGAATCATGAAATGGACTCTCTTGTCTTCAAGTGAAATTGAGTATCATAATTTGGGTAGAAATTCCTTAATTTATTGATGTTGTGAGGCCTAAGAAACCACTGAACCCAACCTTTCTCTAGCCATCATTCTTCTTTTTCTTCTCTCTTATTTATTTATTTATTTTTTATAGCTATCTTTCATTACACGCTGGTGGTTGATCGTGCTATTGCGTACACATCATATTACCTGTCCATCCCCCACTTGTGGTTCACATGATTCTCATCTGACAAATATGCAAAGTTGGTGATTGCTCATTGACACATTGCTCGTATTACTATGGAAAATTCTTAGGACCTTCTTCTCACATTTATGATTTATGGTGGATTTCACCAAAAATTTAATGATCAAACTCCGTCATGACCGTCGTGAATATGAGAGGAGGAGGTAGCATTATGAGAGTACCTAAGGACTAAGATGGCCCTCCAAGAAAGAAGAAAATGATTGCTATAGGACATTTTTATTTATTTAAATAATGTTATTCCTTGACTAGGTAAGATTCAAATCTAGCTCCACTCCAACCACATAGTCCCTACACCTCTTTTAAATTCTTTGCCAGAGTACTCTGTAGGGGCTTCTTGTACACTCAACCTGCTCTAGTACTGGTTTTCATTAAGATAATAAAATTGAAAATACTAACCGATTTTGGGCTTTCTCAACAAGAATTTGATAGGATATTTCATTGGTGGTGGTCACTGGTCATGGACTCATGTCAGTAAGGGGTGTGAATCCGGTGTCAGCATGTGAGCCTCGCCCCCCTCCCCCCACATGGATTTATTTTTTGGTCCTGAGGAAAACGATTGTTTTATTTATTCAATGCACTAGCTGGAAGAGTTGAGATCTTTGTTGTTCCCAATTGATGGCACCTATATCTACATGTTCTCCAGTGTCTACATCGGCTACATGGTACTTAGGTGTAATACATTACAGTTTTTCAGTTAATATTACTGCATTAAATTTAGCTATTCTGGTAAAAGCTAATACTGTTTATCCTCAACAAATTTAATTGAAAAACCCTTAATAAATGCTCAATTGCACAATATTATGCTCTTCCCAGCCTATCCAAAGAGTTGAACCAGAATTCATCTTCCAACTGATCCTCATTATAATATTGAAATATATATTTCCAAAAACAATGATGTAAATCTATACTATACACTAACATGTTAGTGGCCAAGTGGCAAGGGCTTGGGCCAACATGCCTTCGGGCATGGGTTCAAGTTCCCCACTAGCAACATATTGTGGCTCTTTATATTTCACCTGAAAAGTTGTTCACTTAACTCATTAGCAACTGTGATGTGGAGTGTTAGCCCGAGAGCAATTAGAGTGGTACTATGATTACGCTCAGGTAGGAAAGCCACACTGGTGGGCCCTTCTAATAATTATAAAAATAAAAAAATAAAATACAAGGTTGAAAAGTAAATGAATTGTCTTTTGTGCTTTAGTACCACTGTCATTCTGTCAACATTGTGCTTGCTAGCAATATTTTTCACGTGCTTGAGTAAAAGAGATTGTCCTTTGCAATACAACGGACCAAATGGTCCACTTAAGCATGCATTCAGTATTCACAGCTACCCTTTAACAATTTAACGGTATCTTTTGTCCCCAGCTTGTAGATCTTCCTCCACTGACTAGTGACCACTGGTCCTCTTCCATTATGGTTTGCGTACTTTTTACAAGTGAGAGCCAACTCAGCCAAGTCACTTTTGTAGAGCCAAAGAAACAAAAATTAAGAGAGCCAGCCCACTATGAATGGCTGAGCAGTCTTCAATCAATATATTCACACAAAATATAGGGTTTTAATTCACTCCATGGAAAATGTACAATCATTGTATGATTGAAATGCAATATGGCTAATTTTGTGAAACTATGTTGATTATTTTGTTCTTTATTTTCAATATCTTCATTCATTGTTAAATAGTTCCTCTCTTTTTTTATTTATTTTTTAAATGAGTTAAAATGTTAGATGTTTAAAAAAAAAAAAAAAAAAATCTTCAAATTGAGTACACTGTCATTCTGGATGTCTTAATATCTGTACGACATAATCTTATTGCTAAAATTGGTTTAGGCAGCCTTTATTAAGAGAAACTTAAAGTCAACAATTTAGTTGACAGCCCTTTTCTAGCTAAACTTTGAAACTACTCGAATTAGTTTGCACCACCAGCAACAATTAAAAATTTAACTGGACCCCTGAATTTTTTCAGCAGGTAGAAAAGATGCACACCGTAGAATGTAGTACTTTTTTATTAGTTCAAATGATAAATGATAAGCCTGAATAACATGTTGTGCACTTCTCTGATTGTATAATCTAATGCTTAATTAAACCCACAAAAGCCACAGAGAAAAGAAAATTGTGTTCTTACAGTTGGGTGGTTTTATAACTTAACAGTAGCTTTTCAAAAATTTTGAGACTGTGGTTATGATTTGATTGAGAGCAATAGAGAGGGAGAGAGATTCGTGGCATAATCTAACAGTACTCCATTCCTCTCCAAAATATATTGCTGGTCATTTCGAAACCTTAGAATGTCTTGGCTTTTGGAATCTTTATATTGAGTTTCAATTTTCAGAAAGGGACTCACGTTGAAACTTATATGCCTTTTGATTAAAAAACTGCCTATGTTTGAAGCTTGTGTAAATCTTTCCATGTGACCTCATGTTGAAGATATGAACGTCTACCTTGATCTTTTCTATTCTTTCCTTTGATAATAACTTGTATAGGGACGGTAGAATGCTGATCTGGAGAGGCAGAGAAATGTTCCAAGTTAATATTATTGTTTGTGGAAAAAAAAAAAAAAAATCCCTTCCCTTGTGTTACGTTCTACAATTTTTATGCTACAATTCAGTAATTCTCCTTTTTGCATGTTTATTCATCAGTTTTTCTTTTCTATTACAGATATATAGACGAGGAAGATTTACTTAAGTTTTTGAAGAGTGAGGAGGTTCACACTATATTTCCTCTCTTTGAAGGAGCATTGGAAACTGGAAGAATCACAAAATCTTCATTCAGAAACTGGGTGGTAAGCTTCAGAATAATAATCCTGACATATATCAAGTTAACACTTTTTCCAATATATAATATCTCTCAACATGTGTTTGCTTGCCTTGCTGGCTCCTTGTTTACCTACTGAAGACAACCATATATAGCTTCGAATTACGATCTGCTCCGATTTTAGATTAGACATTAGGGAACATGGATGGACCAATTCAATTTAAACTTGGTTGTACTACAGAAGTAGCCACAATATTTTGTGGTTTATTGTTCAAGTGTTATACCTGCGATTTTGATGTTTCAATCTAGTATTTGCTCTAAAGCCACTACAATGCAAATTTAGCATTATTTATTAACTATGGCTTTTTAAGAAAATGAATGAATTCTAATTGCTTTTTTTACTATACATTTGTTTTTCTAGCTAGGAAGAAGAAATTACTCTTGAAATATTTTGCTAAGCATTTGACATTGTCAGGTCCATGCCTATGTTGAGCGTAAAGCTTTAGCTCATTCTCTGAATGATACCAAGACGGCTGTCCAGCAACTTCACAAGTTGGCAAGCGCGATTGTGACTGTGATTATAACTGTGGTGTCCCTTCTGGTAATGGGTTTGGCCACAACTAAGGTGATCTTTGTAGTTACATCTCAGCTACTGCTTGTGGGGTTCATGTTCCAAAACATGTGCAAAACTATGTTTGAGTCCATCATTTTTGTGTTTGTGATGCACCCTTTTGACGTTGGTGATCGATGTGTGGTTGATGGCATACAGGTAAAAAAATGATTAGAAAGTATACTTTATTGTGAAAATGGAAGTGCGACTAATAGTATTTATTATCGTTATTATTACTATGATTAATTATTTTCTATGCAGATGATTGTTGAAGAGATGAATATATTGACAACAGTCTTCCTACGGTATGATAATGAGAAAATATATTACCCAAACTCTGTTCTTCTTACGAAGCCAATCAGCAATTTCAGAAGAAGTCCGGACATGGCCGATGTTATTGACTTCACCATTGATGTGTCTACTCATATAGATGATATTAATGCCCTGAAGAAGGCTATACAAGTGTAAGTGATTTATTGCATCTACCTTCACCAAATTGTTTTCTGCAATCACAAGTGCCTTGCTAAGTAAGGGGAAAAAATCACAAAAGTTACAAACTAGGCTAAAGGATATCAAAATGTGTTACAAATGAACAAAACATAAAATAAAGTAAAATAAAAACCCAAAATTCTATAAAAAATTTAGAGAAGTGAAAAATTCTGAAGCTTGAACTATGACAACAACCTATTTTTACATGTGCTGATATTCAAGTTCATTGAGTTTATTTGGACCTTGAGAATGCTGAGTGCTTAATCTTTTCAATATATATTTATTGTTCATAATCATAGTTTTTACAAGAGTGATTTATCTGTGTGAAAAATGTTATTATTGGATGCAGATACCTTGAAAGTAAGCCAAAGCATTGGAGCCCGAAACATGCTGTGATAGTGAGGGAGATTGAGAATGTAGACAAGATGAAGATGGCTCTTTGTGTTCAACACACCATGAACCATCAAAATTATGGGGAAAAGAACAGTCGAAGATCAGATCTAGTCTTGGAATTAAAAAAGATTTTTGAAAACCATGGCATAAAATACAACTTTCTTCCTCAAGAGGTACATGTCACACGATTCAACGTGACCAATGGGGGAATGGCAATTCCATCTTAAACATATGCTCAAGTCAGTGTACTCTTGTATCTCTCTCCCTCTCTCTCTCTCTGCTGAGAATCATAGATGGGTTTGTATTTTGATTGATTCACTAGTTTTTTCACTCCCACCACCAACTTGCTACAAGAAGATATAAAGGTATTTGTGCAGTGTTGCCGTGTGGATTTTTGATGAGAAATGATTCATTATAAATGTGACATTGTTCTCTAATTGCAAGGGTCAGGCTTAGGTTCAGTGTCAAATAGCGCTGGACCCGTTGAGATGATGACATGTGTCCACTTTTAAACATATGTCACCATCTGACCGAGAGTGCACTGGACCTAAACTAAGTCTTAATTGCAATATTTTGAAAATTTCACACTTTGACTGACATATGTAGCGCTTGACATTTGCCTTTAATTGTGTGATATGTATGTTAAGAATGTATCATGTTTTGTCTTGGAATGAAAACTTTAACGCAGCCTTTAACTTGTTGGTTATTAGTAATTTAATCAATCTTTTGAGCAACCACTTACTTGTAAATTTCTAAATTACATAGAAAGTTAAACCACTCTAATTGTTCCTGTGATTAGTCTCCATTAACAATTCAAGGCTAATATGATATTTTACACATTGTACCTTGACTGAATGTGAAGTGCCCAATTGTTTTGTATGGAAGCGAGTGGAGGACTTGAGGGGCTATTAGTGAAAGTAATTTGAGCAATTATCTTCCCCTGTAAATCCATTTTTTAATATTTTGGAGGAATCAAAGGAAATGATTTTTTTTTTGAAAATTACATTTTAAACCCTATAATTTAGGAGTGTAACAAACTAAACCTTGTAGTTTCAAAATTAACAAATTAAACCATTAAAGTTTCAAAAATTAATAAATTAAATTTTAAAGTAACAAATTAAACTATGAGGTTCCAAAAAGTAACAAATTAAACTCCAAATAAAATATCCTTCCATTTAATTGGATTGAGGTTCAATTTTTTAATTTTATATACTTAAAGGTTTAATTTGTTATTTTTGAGGTTTACTTTGTTACTTTTTAAAATCTTAGAGATTTACTTGTTACTGTTACTTTTTATATTAATGGGTTTAATTTGTAATACCATTAAACAATAGGCTTTAAAATGAAATTTTCCAATATATTTTAATAATTTCTTTTTCCCTTAACTGCCAATACCCTATTTTTATTTTAAAAAAATGGCATATTAGTAATGTTGTTATAAACTAATTCATTTTAATTAAATTTCCAAACAAATTTACATTTTCATTCCATTCTTTTTGTTTCAAACTCCAAATAAGAGAGGTAATTAGTTAATTCATTTCCTTTCCATTTTACTATCTTCTCTCACATGAATGGTAAGTTTAATTAATTAAATTTATGAGGAATCTACAATTTATGTAAAAGGAGGGAGTATCACGTACATTTCAAATTTATTACATTAAGATTCTTAAAAAAAGAAATATGAAAGGGTCTTGTTAACAGGTATGCTTAAGGTATTTCTAAATAGACTATTTTAGCAAAATTTTAATATTCCCTATGTAAAAAAGATATTATACAACAAGAGGATGTCTTATAATAGTTTATCCCTATTTCAAATCCAAGACAAACCAACGCAGAAGATTTCCCTTAAAGTTGTGTGAACTTTTTTCCCGTGCTCTCCAGTAGCACCCTTTCCCTGAGCAAGCCTCCAATTCCCCTTATACTACCTTAACCCATCAGCCTCTACCATCCATGCCATTTCCTTCCCATGGCCCATTCCCACCACCTTCCTCCCTAATCCAACAAAATCATAAGCACCTCTTAATCCCCCAATACCATTGTAGACACTCAATTTTGCACCCATGATTTAATCAAGAAGAATGACTTGAATGACCATCCATGTACCCCAAAAATCATGATTGCATTACATGCATCAATTTGTTCTTGTATTACATGCATCAATTTGTCTTTGCATTATATGCATTAATTCATTCATTGCATATCATAAAAATGATCTTGAGATTCTAACGGTCATAATGGTGTGTTCGGTTTCCAAATCGGACCATCGGATCGAAAGATATCGCAAGATCAAGTTGCACAGTCAACATGCATTGTGTCTAGGTAGAGTCAACCACACATGATCAATTTAAATTAATTCTGATTGGTTAAGCAATTAAAATTAATTAAATAATTTTGTGATTGGTTGATAATTAGTGTTTAAAATAGGGATGCATGCATGGGAATAAAATGAATGATTGGATAACAATAATATTGTGGATAATTTGAACTTTATCAAGATTTATTTTAGGGTATTTATCTACAAGATAATTTTTCCTGAAAAAGCCTGAATTATCTAGAAAAAAGATAAAAAATCATAGACTAAGGATGAAAACACATCTAGGTGCAGGGACCAGATTAAAAAACCCTAGAAGGAGAGTCCAAAATGCACTTGAACACGAAAGAATGTTCGGTTTCCTAGAGCCCATTTGGCACTTTTGCAGTACTGAATGGCACTTTTAAAGGGCCAAATTTTCCCCTTTTGGGCTTTGGCCCAACGCCCTTCAGGTGACGATAAGGCACACCTTTTTCGATCTTTTCACAAAAAGATGAGTCCCGATTCGCGTTCTACATATCGGAGCTATTTTTTAGAGTCTTCTAGCCTCTATAAATAGAGGTTGGGTCTCATAATTTGGCACCTTTTTTTTACGTTCTGAGAGGCATACGTTTTAAGGCTCTCAAATTGCTGATATTTGCTAATCCTCTCTAAGATTTGCTGCATAAATTAAGGTTTTTAGGTTCCAAAGATAATTGAATAAAATTCTTTGAACCCTAAAACATCCTCTCAAGAACAAGGAGTGCTCATGCAAGAGGTTGTTTTCAATCACCCTATTCTTTTTATGATTCTTGTTTATGATGATGAATGTTTTCCTTTATCCAAAACATGAATTGTTAATCATTGTCTGGTTAAAGCATGATTTGGATTTTGTTTATGTAATCGTCATGATCTCTTTCTTAATTCCAATAATTTGCATATGATCAACGCTGTTTCTTGAAATTAAAAACAAATCTACATCTTTCTTAGATGTAAATCTGAATTTTTCTCAATCAAAATCAGATCTGCATCTTTCTTAGATGTAGATCTGATTTTTTCTCAAAATAAAAACGGATCTACATCTTTCTTAGATGTAGATCTGAATTTTTAACATATGCAGATTTTGAAATAAAGAAAAAGATTAAACATGATGTGTTTGTGTTTGTTTTAGTTAATTCATGTTGCATAAATTTATGTTATGATTGAAACTCTCTTCTTAAACAATCTTTTCCATATTTTTTAAAAATATATAAAAAACAGATCTGATTTTTCTGTTATAAAAAAACCATCTTTTTTATTATCACAAAATAGATTTGATCTTTTACAAACCAATTTTTTTTTTTTTAGTTCTTAAAAACAGATCTGATATTTTTCAAATCAGAAGACTATGTTATGTAATAAACACAGATCTGAATTTTTTATCTCCAAAATACTTTTTTTTTTCTACATACTACAAAACAGATCTGGTATTTTGACAGATCAAATTTGTTTACCAACCAAAACTAATTTGATTCCTTTTCAAAAGAAGGGACTTCATTCATATATAAACTTATGTGATTTAGTTTTTGTCTTCGTAACCTAGCCTCCGAATTTATGTCTTTGGATAAGTAGATCTAGCCTTGTCTTTATTTTATTTTGGGTAGAATGTAACTAGGACAAAAAGGCATGTAATTATTTGGTAGTTTGTAACTAGGACCCAAAGCCATGTAATTTTTTATTCAATCAATGAAGAGAACAATTTAGTCATGTATCTATTTTTTTCTTATTTTTTTGTATATTAAAAAAAGAGAGGTTCCTTAAAAAGCACTGCAAAAATCTCTCTTTTTTGAAAGGCAACTTTCGAGGTCTCTTACAATGACGACTCCACTGGGCATGTCAAGGGCTAAGCTTTGTATTAGACTTAAGTGACCAAATATGTACCCTTGTTTTGCATGGTCTTGCATGATATTGTTGTTTGTTTGTTTATTTATGTTTGATAGGATGTTGTATAATATTTTTGTTGTATGATATTTTGTTGTTTGTATTGTTTGTTAAAATCTTTCCCTAACTGTCATAATGTGTGCCATCCAAACAACAATGTATGCACCACTTTTCAACAATTTTGTGGTGGTAGTAACCATGGCTCACCGGTCTTCATTAGATTCGGGTACCCAGTGGCGAACTCACCAACTCATAGCCCAAAGTCACTGGATCATTTCCTGTTGACTGTAAGAGACAAACCATGCCATTCGGACCAACGCAATGTTCATTACATTACAAGTTGGGAGGTGTAATGTCCTAGCTATGGGAAACAATGAAACAACAAACCCACCCTACATAATGACTTAGAACCTACCCTTAGGTCGGTCTTGGTTAAAATTGCATTGCATGTTTTGTGTGTTTGTTTTGGTTGATTGATGGATGTGGATGGGGTCTTAAATTTGATTAACCCAACCAAGCCTGTCATTAGGGGAGAATCTGGTCAAGATCTGAAGCAAGGCTACAAAGAGAACCTAAGCCTGACACTCAAGCCAGTAGCTCTAGTTCCAAGCCCGTCACTCCCATCACAATACTAAAGCCTTCGAGCATAGAAGAGACTTCATTGCTGCAACATCACAACCCCATCTTTGACCTCCAAGACAGTTCAAGCCACAAGAAGTTTGAGGCTCCTAGCAATAAGGCAGAAGAGGGAGAACACCCAAACATAGAGGAACCCATGAACATCCAAGAGCTACTCAACACCATGGTAGCTAGTCAGATTCAGCTGAGGGAAGACATGAACCATATGATGCAACCATTTCAAAATTCAAAGAGTAATCAAGAGGTGGACAAGATTGATCATGATTCACCAGCCATAGAGAGTGAGAAGAAGATCAATGAGAGGATGAATAAAATGGAGGAGATGATTAGAAGAGCCTGTAAGATGGAGGAACTTATGGACTATAATTCTCTCTCCTTGTTCCCTAATGCAAGGTTGCCAACCAAGTTCAAGATGCTAACCCTGGATAAATTTTATGGGATTGGCTGCCCAAATTCCCATCTAAAGATGTATATGAAGGCTATGTAGCCCTTACGCGCGACCGAGGAAGTACTTGCTTAGATGTTCCAAAACACACCAACTGGAGTTGCTCTTAAGTGGTTCCTTAATCTGGATGATGCAAGAACAAGAAGTTGGGAGGACATCTGTCGAGAGTTTCACAAGTAATACGAGTACAATATGGAAGTGGATATCACAAGAAGAGACCTTGAGACTACCAAGCAAGAGTCGAAAGAATCCTTCTCTACTTTAATTACCAAGTGCAGAGCCAAGGCCGCACAAATGATGAATAGGCTGAGTGAGGAAGAACAGTTAGCCATGGTTGTAAATAATTTATTGCCTGCATACCAAAAGTATTTGTTTGCATAATATTTTCCCAATTTTAAAACTTTAATTACTACTAGAATCCAAATTGAGGATGCTATAAACAATGGTACTATAAAGACCGATGACCTTCCCAGGTTTAGAAAGAATGTGGGATCTAATTCCAAGGCTGCAGAAATTTCCAACATCCATAAAAATGATCCTTATCAATTGATTGCACCCATTGCACCTATGCAAGTACCACAAGAGCCTAGGCCTAAGAGGGAATTTCATGAGTTGTACATGCCCATAAGCCAAGTGTATGACAAGCTAAAAGCAAAAGGGTTACTGAAGCCCTTAGACCCAAGACCAATTCCAAACCCCTTGCCCTCAAGGATTAATGTGAATGAAAGATGTGCTTATCACCAAAGCCCTAATTATGAAACTAACAGTTGTTTCACCCTTCGTCGTGCAATTCAAGGCCTAATAGACAACAAGGTGATTACGCCTCCTACAAGGCCTAGCATCACTAATAATCCCTTACCCAACCACAACTTTGGGAAAGAACCGAGAATTAATTGCTTGATGACCGAAGAAGAAAATAAGGAAGACCTGTCTGACTTGATCTATGACCTACTCGAATGCTTCATGATGACATGGGAAGAATTAATGGATAGGACATCTACTACCACTACAGGATATGACATATGGAATGAAATATCAGAACCCGAGAACTACCCAATGTCCACAAACAGGGGGAGACACTTCAAACCCTAAGAGAATAACCAAACATACATAGATGGGGGGAGACACTTCAAATCCCAAGTAAATAGCCAAACACCCACAAGTAAGGGGAGACACTTCAAACCCGAAGACATCGATCCCTATGATCCAACTAAAATTGCCCACATCACAAGGGAGGGAAGACACTTCAAACCCCCACATTTAGAGACTGACAACCTAGTGGAAGCTTTGAATAAATGCCTGTCGAAGAAGATAAAGTCCTCAAGCAACTATAGAAGACACAAGCCAACATATCCTTATGAGGTTTACTCATGGCCTCATATAGACACCGACAAAACCTAGTAGACCTCCTCATCCAAATCCAAGTCCCTCCAAAAAAAAAAAAAAAAAACTCCTAGGATCTGAATGCTATGATCGGGTCCATAAATAGGGAACTCATTATTTCCTATTCTGACAAGGATCTGACCAAGAAAGGGAAGCACCACAACGACCCGTTGCATATCACTGTAGATTCCATGGGGAAGAGGATACCAATGGTTTTGATAGATGATGGAAGTGCTTTGAATGTGTGTCCTTTGAAGACTGCTAGTTGCTTAGGCCTTAGTATTGAAGACTTTGTGCTTACTAATTAACATGTGAGGGCATATAACAAGACTAGAAGAGAAGTCTTGGGAACCATAACATTAGAGCTTACCATAGGACCGATGGTCAAGAAGGTGGATTTTCAGGTCCTTAATATAGCCTTATGCTTCAATATGCTCCTTGGGTGACCATGGATCTATGACACAGAAGCCGTACCTTCCTCTCTATACCAAAAGGTTCGGTTTCCACATGAAGGGGCTACTGTGATCATCTATGGGGATACTTTGACTGTGCCTAAGCCTATTTACAGTATTGACTCTGAGAAGGAACCATTGACTTTGCATGGCTTTGAGATTGAAAGGACTGGTTTTGATAAGAGAGAAGAAGAAGTTGATAAGATCCCAATGGACTTTGCTCTTTATGGTAACAACAATGTGGTAGTAATGATGAGAAGAATGAACTACCTTCTGGGAATGAATTTGGGGAGAACTATGAAGAAACCTACTGTTCAGGTCCAGATGATTCCTACTGGCACACTACCTTTTAGGCTTGGCTATAAGCCCACTGATGATGATTTGTTAGAGATGGAAGTGATAAAGATGGCCCGAGCCAAAGCCAAAGCAAAAGGACCCCCTTGTCCTCTAGAACCTCTAAAACCCTACACTCCTACATTGAATGGGAAGTTCGTAAAAGCTGGAGAAAGTCAACATTATTGGGGATTCCTTGAACCGAGATTTGATCCTATAACAAAGACAATGGTGCTTGGGTTTGAGATGCTACTTGATTGCAACAACAAGGTTCTAGAATTGAAGAAGGAAGATGCAACTTGGGTTCCTACTGATTGGTTTGATTACATGGACCTTGATGCCATGACTACACTCCTTGGAGATCATATTTGCAACATAGAAGAAGAGGAATAATGGGAGACTTGCCAGCATACATTAAAGAGCTCGTATGAACTAAGAGCCAATGATGGAGATAAGAAAGGGGGAACAACCCCTAGTGATGATGAAGATGGAAGTGAAGACAAGAATGATAGTAGTAGTGACGGTAGTAGCAATGATAGTAGACATGATGATGACGATAGCAGCACCAATAGTGACGATAATAGCAAAAGTTATGATAGCCCATACAGTGGAGATGACTAGGGTGAACTCCCTAGTGATAGAGAAGATGAAGATGTAGATCTATTCTATAAAGAATATGATGATGATGCAGACTACTATGGTTAAGATATTGAAGATGATGTTGAAGCTAACAGGTGGAGCGACATTAATAGTGATCAATACAGGTTGATAAATGTGTTAGAGAATGCAAGTGAATAGAATGATGCACCAATCAAATGTATCATGATGAATGTTCCTATAGGCATCTTTCAGATTGGATTGATATCACTAATGTTAGTTCAAGGTCTGGCCCTAGGTATGACAATCATGGAAGAGAGGTTCTAGAATTGGGGTCGTATTATGATTCAGAACCAAGTTCACTAACCCCATATACTGAAGAGGATGATGACATAGATGCTAGGCTGGCCGCTCTAGACCAAAAACTGATGGTCCACAGTCTCAGAATCATGACACCTGAGAATGCTGAACATAATGAGGAGAGAATGGAAGAAAGTGAGTCAGAGCATCTCCCTCAACCCACCTACCTGGGTAACAGAGGCAAGCACGACCTATTTGATGAATAGATGGATAGCATAGAGCGCTTGGATGCTTTTATGACCGACAATCCTACAAACATGGAGGTTGAAGAAGAAGATATGAATTATATGGATGTAGATCCCCCGGTACCAATGATGAAGGAAGAAGAAGCTTACTAGGAGCCACTAGCCATAGTAGAAGCCACGAATGAGTTGAAGAACTGGGCAGGGGAAGGAGCCGCCCACCCCGTGGAGGACTCTGTGAGGAAGATCAAGACCGCCGAGTTAGTCACTCCTGCCAAGAATGTTGTTTCCATTCTTATTGAGTCTATTTCGGCTAGTGTTTCTATTCTTGTTAAATCTGTTTGTGATAGTTTTCCAGTTGAGTTTGTAGAGTCTATTAAAAACTCTTTCCCTTTTAATATGATTTTTTATTCTGCTTATTTGCTGGCTATGAATGTTTTTAATTCTGAAATTGGTAAAGAAACTCTTAATAATAAGGAATTAAAACACAGATACCTAGAACCAATAAAAGAAGAAACCCAACCCATTAGCCTGGGAACCAATGATGAGCCCAAAATGATCCAAGTAGGCAATACCCTAACCACTTCAGAGAAAGATGCATTAGTGGCATTGCTGACAGAGTTCAAGGAGGTCTTTGCCTGGTCATATGAAGACATGCCTGGGATTGATACAGATATAGTACAGCACTACATTCCAACTGATCCAACCATGAAGCCAGTCAAGCAGAAGTTGAGAAGAATGAAGCCAAAGTGGACTCTCAAGATCAAAGAAGAAGTAGAAAAATAGTACAATGTAGGATTCCTAAGAGTGGTCAACTATCCAGAGTGGTTAGCCAATGTGGTCCCGGTACCAAAGAAGGATGGGAAGGTCAGAATATGTGTAGATTTTCGCGATTTGAATAAGGCCAGTCCAAAAGAAGACTTTCCTTTGCCTCACATTGATATACTAGTTGACAATACAACAAGTCATGCTTTGCTATCGTTTATGGATGGGTCTTCAGGACATAATCAGATTAAGATGGCTCTAGAAGATATGGAGAAGACTTCCTTTATCACACTATGGGGGACATACTGCTACAAGGTCATGCCATTTGGCCTTAAAAATGCTGGTGCAACTTACCAACATGTAGCCACTACTTTGTTGCATGATTTGATCTACATAGAAGTAGAGGTTTATGTCGATGATATGATAGTGAAGTCCAAAATCTGTGAAGGGCATATAACATCTTTGAGGAAGTTCTTTGAAAGAATCCAGTTCTACAAGTTATGGTTGAATCCAAAGAAGTGTTCTTTCGAAGTCACATCCGAAAAATCGTTAGGGTTTATGGTAAGCCAGAGGGGAATAGAAGTTGATCCTGAGAAAATCAAGGCAATTGTAGAGATGAAGCCTCCAAGAACTGAAAAGGAGATTCGAGGATTTCTGGGGAGGATACAGTACATCAGTAAGTTCATAGCCCAACTCACTATGACATGTGAACCAATCTTCCAATTGCTCAAGAAGGAGGTCCCAACAGTGTGGAATGAACAATGCCAAGAAGCCTTTGAAAAGATCAAGAACTATTTGACAAAGCCACCAATACTTGTCCCACTAGTTCCCAAAAAGCCATTGTTGTTGTATCTTACCACTACGGATACAGCAATGAGGGCTTTACTTGCTCAATACCTAGAAGAGACAAGAAAGGAGAATGCAATTTACTACATCAGCAAGAAGATGTGCCTTATGAAAAGAAGTATTCGCCATTAGAGAAGACATGTGTAGCACTTGTATGGGCAACCCGTAAACTCAAACATTATATGCTTGCTTACAAGGTTTTGTGGATTGCAAGAATGGATCATTTGAAGTACTTAATGGAAAAACTTGTGCAAGATGGAAAGACTGCTAAATGGGTTTTGCTTCTGTCAGAATTTGATATTAAATATGTGGCTCAGAAATCTGTGAAGGGGAGAGCAATTGCAAATCACTTAGCCCATTGTTCACCAGAAGAAGCTGAAAAGATCCAAGGAGGCTTTCCAGATGAAGACATCATGGGGATTGAAGTAGAATCATGGAAGATGTATTTTGATGGAGAAAAAATAAAAATAGAAGTGGAATTGGAGTTCTCTTAATTTCTCCAAAAGGGGCACACATTCCATTTTCTGGCAGATTTAATTTCCCTGCAACCAATAACGCCACAGAATATGAAGCTTGCATTATGGGCCTACAAGCAGCCTTAGGCCTAGAAGTGAAAGAGCTGGAGGTGTATGGAGATTCAGCCTTAATAATCTCTCAGATTTAGAATAAATGGAAGATCAAAGAAGAAAGGCTAATGCCTTATCATTAATACCTTCAGAAACGGGCATCAAAATTTAGTAAGATTCAACATCAGTATATGCCGAGGATGCAAAATCAAATTGTAGATGCTTTAGCAACCATGACATCCATGATGGAGGGGCTAAAAGAAGATGAAGCTAGAACAATAGTATTGGAACAAAAAGAAGAACTAGCCTACTGCATGACAATAGAAGAAGATGAGGAAAAGAGTGGGAAAGGTGAATGGTATTCGGACATCCTACAATATCTCAAGGATGGGACATACACACCATCTGTAGATAAGAATGACCAATTTTCCATCCAGAGGTTGTCTACTAATTACATTATTTGTGGTGAAAGGCTCAATAGAAGATCATATGATGGAATTCATCTCCTTTGTGTAACTCCCAAGGAAGCACATCAAATAATTGAAGAGATTCATGAGTCAAGTTATGTGCCACATATGAATGCACACATGTTGTCAAGGAAGATAATGAGACAAGGCTATTACTGGACTACTATGGAAGCCGATTATGTGGCTCATGTTCGAAAATGCCATCAATGCCAAGTCCATGGAGATTTGAAGCACATGCCAACTATGCCATTACATACCATGACATCACCTTGGCCATTCTCTACATGGGAAATAGACATTATTGGGAAGATTCACCCAACAGCAACCAATGGCCATGAATTCATACTCGTAGCCATTGACTACTTTACTAAGTGGGTAGAAGCTGCTTCATATGAAGTCCCAAATTCAAAGAAAGTTGCTCAGTTCATTTAGACCAATATCATCTACAGATATGGGGTACCGCATGAAATTATATCAGATAATAGGTTGCACTTTAAAGGAGAAATGGAGAAGTTACTATGACAGTTCAACATTCAACACCACAAGTCTTCACCTTATCGTCCTCAGACTAATGGAGTAGTTGAGGCTGCTAATAAAAACATAGGGTGAATCTTGAAGAAGAGCACAATGAACTACAAGAACTGGCACCTATAGTTGCCCTATGCACTCTGGGGGTATAGAACATCAATTCGATCTTCCACAGGAGCCACCCCTTACTCATTGGTGTATGGATGGAAGCAGTCCTTCCTATTAAGATGGCTCTCCATTCACTAAGGACAGTACTAGAGAGTGAAATCCCTGAAGTAGATTGGTTGCAAAGCATATACGATCAATTGTGCATGCTAGATGAGAAGAGACCCAAGGCCTTGTATCATATTCAAGGTTACCAGAGGAGGCTTAGGAAAGCTTTTGACAAGGAAGTGAGAACCAGAGATTTGAAGTTAGGAGATTTAGTGTTGAAAGAAATACGAGCCTCAATTCAAGATGCAAACGGGAAGTTCAAGCAAAATTGGGCAAGCCCATACATTATCAAGCAGATATACTCTAGGGGAGCAGTAAGATTAATGGACTTAGATGCAAACCCTTTCACTGAGCCAACCAACATGGACCAACTGAAGAAGTACCACGTCTGAAGTGGTTGTAAATTATGTTGTTTCCCTTCCTAGGTTTAACTAAAACAAAAAAAAACAAAAAGAGTTAGGTTGAAAACCCGAAAGGGCAATCTATGCAAAAGAAGAGTTAGAAAAAAAAAAAAAAAAAAAGGTGAGAGAGCCTGCTAGGTTGAAAACCCAAAAAGGCAACCTAGGCAAAAATTAAGGCAAATAAGAATATCATTATCAATGAACTACTTGATGACTTGATCCTTCTATCAAGGGGGTACGTAGGCAACCATGCATTGGTTTGTCACAATTTCCCAAAACCCACCATTTGTCCATTAACCAAAATTTAACAAAAAATTCAACCATTCCATTAAACTATTTCTCTACACAAAATTCAGAAACCCACACCTAAAAAAAAAAAAAAAAAAAAAAAAACCCAAACCCTAAGCCATACCATAAAAAAATTCCAAATCTCAAAAGCCTACACTTCAAACAGAATCCCTAACCTGCAAATCCTAAATAATTCCTAAACATAAGAGTTTTTACATCAACTTTTAAATAAACATGTTCAAAGCCAAAAATAAGAAGGTTACTTTGTCTTTAGTCTTCTCTTTTTGTTGATCACTAATTTCTCCTGTGATAGGCACTTTGTCATCATTGTCCCTTCTTTTGAATTCGTAGTTGTCTTCATCAAGTCTTTCCTGGTTGTCTCTAAGAAACTGTTCTCTCATAGCAATCCTCTTAGCCTCCTTATCAACAATCTTGTCTATTAACCAGTTAGGGTATGTTGTAGTCATCTTGTGAAAGTGAACCTTGACAAAAAATTGGTCCACTTGGTCAGCCATCTCCAAACCCAATAGCATGTGCTTTGCAGAAGTAGGATTAGTGTCCACAAGAGTGAAGAAACTTCTTCTTTTGCCACCGGGCATTCCTTGCTCGTATTTGAATTGCCTTAAGAGTCTATATCCCTTGTAGAAAGTTGCCCTCTGCAACCCAACAGGGAAGATGTGGTATGATCCTGGAGACCTCAATAGAGGGGTTGGGCACTTCCACCAATAACAGTCCCATTGAATGGAGGTATTGGATTTCTTGTCCAAGAATTTCACCCAGTCACTCTTAGTTTGGCACTCAGTTTTGATTACAACCCTGCTAAGAAAACTTCTAGGCTGGTAGTTACCAGTTGTAGGCTTGGCAATCGTGTCCAGTCGCTCCATCAGCCATGTCTACAAAGTCAAAGAACTCCCTAAGAAGATCTAAGTTTCCCCACCATGAAATATAGCATCTAGTCCTAGAAGAGTTTCTACCAAGATCAAAGAAACAGGATTATCACCATCCTTAATTTGATTCACAACACTTATAACTCAAGCATCCACAAAGCCGTGTCTTCCAGAACAAAGCAAAAGTTTTCACACCATACATAAAGCCAAATCGAAGTTTTTCTGCATATTGTCGGTCACTCCATAGGTGTGTTTGTCAATTAGCCAAGAGATAGTGGCACGAAGATTCACCATATGACCTTCAATCATACTATTAGTAATGGAGGTAGGAAGACCAACAGCATCAGACAAAGATTCCTTATGCTGAGGATCACAAGAAACCACTACAGATTTTTTGCTGGGATCATAGCCCAGGATAACAAAGAATTCTTCAATTGTTGGACAGGGTTCAGCAGTATTAAACTGAAACACATGATCTTCAGGATCCTAGAATTTCACAGTAGCATGAAGGAAGTCCCACTTGATTTTGACATTCCTTAGAGCCTTGATTCCCTCTAGTTTGTAGGCCGTAAAATTGGTTTTGATATTCAAATCAAAGCTACGAACCCATTTGTTGATATCATGTTGCTGAATGAGAAAAATTATGATTGCTAGCCATGGATGACTTTTTATTGTGTTTTATTAACCTTTAAGCAGAGATTTGTCGCAGGAAAATTCATTTGAATAAGCTGCATCAATTCCTAATCAGGTTTGAAATAGATTTCAGAGAGTTTGTAGCTGACTAGGAGAGTGTTTCATGATCACAAACAAAGTAAAAAATTTTCAAAAAATGTGAAAATGTGAAACACGCATGGGAAAAGCATGAGGAGTCGACCCACCATGGCGTGAGCATCGTGATGTGGCCAGGTGCCATTTGGCACTCCAAAAGTGTCGAATGGCACTCCTCATGTGCCACATGGTACACAGCCCCTCCATCATACACTTATGCAACTCCATGCAATTTCACGTTCTAGGACAATTTTTTTAAGATCGTTTAACATTCAAAAAGAGTTTTTTGGTCAAACTAAGGCATTCTGACGTGTCTAACTAACTTATTTTCAAAAATCATCACTTGCATCATTGTTTTCAAAAATTGATCAAATCAAGTTTTTTTAAGACTCATAGTTTTATGTTCCAAAATAGGGGCATTCGCCCATACCTCATTCATTTTGAAAGAATCAAAGAAATCATCATCATTTAAAAAAAAATCATCATAACCAATAAATGTTCAAATAGCGTTGAAAACACCATGAACGTTTAGACCCCCAATTTACAAATTACCAATTCAAGCTTAATATCAAACAATGTATGTGCAGAAAATCAATATAAGCTTATACCAGAATTGATAAACAATCTAAACCAAATAAAATTGCATCCACAGTAGAAATTAAATGGCAAAGATTAAGGGAAGAGAGATACAAACACAAGGACAACACAATGATGTGTTATCAAAGAGGAAACCGAAGCCCTCGACGTAAAACCTCTCCGCCACCCTCCAAGTGGTAAATAATCCACTAAAGAATGTAGTTGGGATACATGAACAACAGAAGACCCTCTAAGCCTAATCTACCCAATGTACCTAAGCTCTCCAAGCTTCTTGCTCCAACAATGTTATGCCGAATCTATTTCTTGTTTAGCTTATCGGATTCCGCTATAGCCCATAGCATCAACCAATAGTCATTGGCTCCTTCCTAAATGCTTCTCAAATCACCAAAAAACCTTCTCACAGATATGGGTATGGTGAGAAAAGGATTTGGGTAAGAACCTCTCAAGGATGTAAAAATGGAGAGGGTGAGAGTAGATGAATTTGAAGAGTCTCTATGTGAAGATTGTGGATGAATCAATCTTGTTTTTCTCTAGGGTTTCTCTCTCAAAATTCTCTCTGGAAGCTCTCTACATTTCATGGGTATAAGGAGTATTTATACTAGGGTGAGAATGGAATGCGAAGAGTCAGGTTTTTCAAAACAGGGCTGGCTGGCGGCTTAGCCTCGCGACTTGACTGAGTCGCGAGTTCAAGCTGTGAGATAACAGAACGGCCAGGCTGGGCTTTTTGTCTTATAGTGCTCTAGCTGGCATGACTGTTCATCTTCTCGTACGATTCACTCGTGTGCTGCAGTTGGCGGCTTGCCAGTCACAAGTCACCTGCGAGTCTCTGCATCCTTGCATAATCTTGAGCATTTCTTCACACTCTCTCACTCACTATCCTTACATGATTCCCACCTAAATACAGGGTTACTAATTGCTAAAATACAAGAAAATTTGGCACGGAATAAAGCTAACAAGATGGTTGATTAAATTCAACCTTACGATCTTCCCCTTTGGCTATTTCGTGACAAAACCCTACAACAAACTCTAGACTTAACGTGTGAGTTAGAAACAGTTGATCAAAACTTACTCACACCTAACTCTAGAATCTGTAAAGCTCTTGAACTATAAGAACAAGTATCTCATGAAACACAACAACACAGTATGATCATTGTATGCAGAAAACTTGTAATGCAAATAGAGCAAGCACAATGCGATCAAGCAAAATGGAAATAAGAAATAGACCATGACTTGACCAAACAGGAACAATCACTATGCATAGTGATCACAATGCTCATTCACACACGGAATGAACATCCGGACATGCAAGCTAATAACCTCAATTGCAAAGTATCATTTGCATGTCCAACACTCAACCAGTGCAACAACTCAAGGTAATTGCATTAAGGATAAAAATCCAACAAAGGGCACAAGAGTGATGTACTTAAAGAAAATGCATGACATTTAACATCAAGTACTTAAGCTACAAAGCAAGGGTACATAAAACCTTAAAAGCTTACAAAAGCAACAAGTACAAACCCTTAACACATACAAAATAACATAAAGATTGAAATATGCTAATATGAAACAAAAAAAATTAAACATAGGCCTGCTTGCAGAAATCTCCTCCTTTGATTCAGTTGTTTCTCCCCCTATCATTGTACTCCCCCTATCAACATCATCTCCCCCTTTTTGTCATGGAATAGATAGTCCTCATCTTCTTCTAGCTTTCTTTGAATCTAATCCAATTGAGTTTGGATAGAAGTGAACTTCATATCCCATCGAATGCTGAGATGGTGCAAGATAGATGTAAATCTGGACATCTTGTTGCTCAACTTGTGGACAGATGCCACAATGTTGTCTAGTTTCTCATCAAATAAGGATGAGCTAGAGCGTGAACCACTGTGAGATGTGGAAGTTTCTTATTTGATTCCCTTCCGACTATGACCAATGCTAGCGTTGAACGTACGCATGTTGATTGGAGCCAGTTTTTTGCACGGAGTATTGTCTGTTGATGAATGAATTCCTTTGAGCTTCAATATCCTAGAAATAAGGCAGCAAAACGGAATGCATATCCTTGATTCAATTCGAAGAACCATTTTGCGCAGAACATGAAAGATATGTGCACAAATGTCAATCGCTACATCAGAGATCAGATCGTGAAGAAACAGGGCATGTCTGAGGTTCATATACCCAGTACTAGATAATGGGTACAAGTTGTGAAACATTATGATTGTAAGCACCCTCAATTTCGGAGGAAGAGAGGAAACACTGATTAAGTTTTCATTTGATGAAAATTCCAAGTCTTTTCCAAGGGCCTCTCGAGTAGGCCCTCATCTGGACATAGATCATCATAAATTGGCGAGTTTTTAGACATTGGCCTATTGATGTGAAGAATCTCATCAAGATATGCGGGAGAGACTGAGAAGCTTTTTCCTCTAACCTAGCATTTGAGTTCTTCGCCTTCAACAATTGCATTGGCATAAAACTCTTTTACCAAACTCTCATATGCTTCATCAAGATCGGAGAGAAGGTAATTCCAATCTTTGTGAGCAAACCATTTAGGAATGTCGGTGTCAAAAAGAGAGGGTTGATCAATGACCCTTTCGACTAACGGTGTAGCATCTCTGAAGTAATTCTCATGAGTCTGAAAAGCAACATAAGATCTGAACTTGTTGGGATCGAACACTCCTGATGGTGAACGGGTCCTCTTTGCTCTAGGTGAGAGTTCATCAACATCAATGACAGGCTCTTTCCCTTTGCTGCTACCCTCTTTAACAGTTGCTCTCTTGAATGGAGACATTTTCACCCGGCATCATGTTCTATCAAAAACAGGAGAAGCCACACAAGACACCAAACACTATTAGCATTGAGTTAGATCCAAAACATGGATAAAGAAGAAAACCTAAAACATTGGGATTTAGCTCTCAAACATGAAAATGGGTGTGTGTGTGCCACTAACAACACAATGTTTACTCAAGATAGAGTAGATCATTACATAACTACCAACAAATACACAACAATTTCAACATAAGATCAGATACTTATATGCAATCAAGAGATATACAAATATCAGCAAAACACATAGTCCAAGAAATATATGCAGTAAATGTGAAATGTACTGTGTGAGAAACAAAGACCATACCTTTCCTTGAAGATTGAATTAGAAATGATGGACATCAATAGTGGTTTATGTAAGAAAGACGATGAGTTTGAGAAAGGTTCAAATGGGGAAGACAATGAATAGTCACAAAAGATCAAGGGCAAAACTGAAAAGTTTTGAAAACTTCCTTTAAAATGCAAAACACGCAATTTCGCGACTGAGTCAAGTCGCCAGCCAGTCACCAGGGTAAGCCGCGAAACACTTTGAAAACAAGATTCTTGGAAAAATTTCTAAGTGTTCCTCGCGACTAGAAGGCCTACCCGCGAGAGAGTAGCGAGGTGAGCCGCGAAAATCTCTGTGTACCCCTCACGACTAGACCTTCCAACCGCAAACAAGTCGCCACACTGAGCCGCGGGAATCATAAAAACTCAAATTTTGAAAAATTTTCTAAGTATTTTTCGCGACTAGGGCATTTATCCGCCAATGAGTCGCCAGTGAGTCACCAGTGAGTCGCGAAAACCTTCTGAGTAAAGTTCGCGACTGAGGCATACGGCTGGACTAAACCGCGATTAAGTCGCCAGAACAGGGCAACACTATTTTTGAAATTTTGACAACTTTTGTAAAAACAAAATACTTTCCAAAAATAGCCAAAACACTAAAAAAAAAATGTGTTTGATCAACAAAGATTGAGCATGTGAAAACACATTTAATCAAGTATAATCACACAAATAAGTATGGCATTCATTCAACATAGACTTGTCTGTTGTGTGTGAATATAAAAAATGAGATAGTTCGTAGTCTAATATGAAGCTTCAATGATCAATTCAATCAAGGCATACACAACTAGTACTAGATAATGTGACCCATCTCAATTATAGAAGTATGCATATATGACCTCTCACATAAACTTGATACCATAACTTTGAAGCTTTTCATTTGGCTCCATATACATCATAACATTTGATCTTTTTGAAACAAAACATCTCATTGTGAGATTGATGCCTGGAATTTTTTGATATTTCAATTTGATGAGTTAGCCTTTGGGTTTTTGGGCATCATACAATTTATTTTTGGTCGCTTTCCCTTTTTCCTAGTCAAATACTAGTATGTGCGACAGGCTTTTGCAGCTCAGTATCTCTTTTCATTTGGAGATTTACATTTGGTGAGCTCTTTAAACAAAAACAACAAAATAAAAAGTAGGAATATATATAGACACAAGTCTATGCATGTTTTAAGATCAACAAAACCATTCACTAATCATTCATGGCAAGTTTGAATATTTATTTACAACAGTCACATAGATTCCAAGATTTCTTCCACAATGATATGAGTGCATAGGGAGCAAGCTAAGCTCGTAGATGCACAAAGCCATTAGTACAAAGGTACAAGGCAAAGTATGTTTTGAGACAAAACTCAACAAAGTCGATCAAACTTTTTGGATTTTCTACTTTTTATGTGTTTTTGGATTTTGACATAAAAGCAAGAAAAGATTGATCAAAGAAAATATCAATGTAAAGACATTTTAATTAAAGGAATGCAAAAAGACACAACATGCATGAAAAAAAATGCATAAATGAACACAAAAGGAACACATGGAAGATAGAGTTCAAGGAATGATACCGACACCAATGGTCTTATGCAAAGATTCAAACCTTGGACTATCAAGAGGTTCAGTGAATATGTCTGCCTTTTGATTGTCAGTGTTGATGAACTCTAGACACACAATCTTGTCCTCCACCAAGTCCCGAATGAAGTGATACCGAATCTCGATATGTTTGGATTTCTAGTGCTGAATTGGATTCTTTGACAGATTTATGGCACTAGTGTTATCACAGAAAACACACATAGTGTCTTGAGAGATTCCATAGTCATGTAGTAGCTTTCTCATCCATAGTAGTTGTGCACAACAACTTCCTACTACTATATATTCAGCTTCAGCTATTGAAAGAGAGACTAAATTTTGCTTTTTGCTCATCCATGAGACCAAGTTATTTCCTAGATAGAAGCAACCACCGGAAGTGCTTTTCCTATCATCAATGCACCTGGCCTAGTCAGCATCTAAATATCCAGCCAAGCACTCATTTGAATCTTTTGAATACCAGATCCCGTAGTCAGATGTGCCATTGATATAGTGAATAATTCGCTTGACTGCTGTCAAGTGGGACTCTTTATGCGTTGCTTGGAAACGTGCACACACCCCGACACTAAAAGCAATGTCTGGCCTACTTGTAGTGAGGTGGAGAAGACTGTCAATCATGCTACGATAAAGTGTTGGATTTACGACACCGGTAGCATCTACGCTCAGTTTTGCCAAGGAACTCATGGGAGTGGAGGTGTGTTTTTTAGAGTCAAGACCAAATCTTTTGACAAGATTTTTGGCGTATTTCTCTTGAGAGATAAATATTCCATCTTTTCGTTGTTTCACTTGAAGCCCTAGGAAGTAGTTCAACTCCTCCACCATGCTCATCTCAAATTCCCTTTTCATTTCTTTTGAAATTCATGAGCTAGTTGATTAATTGTGGATCCAAAAACAATATCATCCACATACACCTGAGTAACAATGAGAGATTTCTCATCTCTTTTGACAAACAATGTTCGATCGGCTTGACCTCTTTTGAAACCACGATCCAACAGGTATGTGGTAAGGCGATCATACCAAGCTCTTGGTACTTGCTTCAACCCGTACAATGCTTTCTTCAACCTCAACATGTGATCCAGAAACTGAGGGTCTTGAAAACCCTTTGGTTGCTCAACAAACACTTCTTCATTTAGAAAACCATTCAAGAAGGCACTCTTCACGTCCATTTGGTACAGCTTGAAATCCATAATGCATGCTATGGAGAGAAGAATTCGGATTGACTCTAGTTATGCTCCTGGTGCAAACCATTCATCGGAATCTATGCCTTTAACTTGAGTATATCCTTGAGCCACCAATCTAGACTTGTTCTGGACAACTTCACCATTTTCATTTGTTTTGTTCTTAAAAATCCACTTGGTGCCGATTACATGTGTATCCTTGGGCCTTGGAACCAACTCCCATACATCATTTCTAACAAATTGATGTAACTCTTAGTGCATAGACTCTATCCAATTCTCGTCTTTGAGAGCGTCCTCTACCTTCTTGGGTTCAAATTGAGCAAGATAACAATTGTACTTAACATGATTCACACTATATCTTGGTCCTTTTCTTAACCGCAGTCCTTCATTCACATCACCAATGATATTGCTTGGTGGGTGGTTGAGAATTACTCTTGACGATGGTTTCTTGGAAGTTGAAGGTTCCTCATCACGAGAAATTGGAGGTTGAACTTCCAGAGGTGTGAGTGGGCTTGAAACACTTTGTGTTGATCTAATCTCTCTTCTTGATATAGGAGGTGTAGACTCCTTTTCACGTGATTCTTTTTCAGCATCATCACCTAGAGACATATCATCATTATCATCATTCTTCATAAGATTCAGCCCCTTGCCATCATCATCTATGTTCTTTTCTGAGATGGTGTCATCTATGACCACATTTATTGATTCCATCACCGTCTTAGTGTGCTTGTTGTACACTCTATATGCTCGGCTATTTGTGGAGTATCCTAGGAATATCCCTTCATCACTTTTAGCATCAAATTTTCCAGGATTTTCTCTATCATTTAGAATGTAACACTTACCTCCAAATATTCTGAAATATTTCGCCTTCGATTTCTTTTCTCTCCAAATTTCGTATGACGTCTTCTTTGTCCTTGCTCGGAAATAAATTCTGTTCCCAATGTGACATGATGTATTCACAGCTTCAGCCCAAAATTTTTGAGGAATGTTCTTGTTGAGCAACATAACCCTTGCCATCTCTTGGATCACCCGGTTCTTTCTTTCAACTACCCCATTTTGTTGTGGAGTCTTTGGAGCTGAAAATTCCTTCTTGATGCCATGCTCATTGCAAAAGGCTTCAAATTTAGCATTTTCAAATTCCTTTCCATGATCGCTTCTGATTTTGATTATGGGAACCCCTTTTTCATTCTGTAGCCTCTTGCATAACCTTTCCATTTTATCACATGCTTCTGACTTCTCTCTAAGGAATTCCACCCAAGAGTACCTTGAGAAATCATTAACTACCACCATAATATAGCGTTTTCCGCCCATTCTTTCAGTTCTTGTTGGACCCATTAAATCCACATGAAGTAACTCCAAAGGTCTTGAAGTCGCAACTACATTCACCTTAGGATGAGCTAATTTTGTTTCCCATTTGACATGGACCACAAAAACTTTTCTCAATTTTCCCAAACTTTGGCAAACCAACTACTGCTTCTAGCTTTGAGACTTTAGCCACTTGCTTATAATTAGCATGCCTAAGTCGTTGATGCCATAGCTCCAAGAGATTCACTCGAGCACTTCGACACGCTATGCTTGGTTTGGGAATGATACCATAGCAATTGTCGGTAGTCTTAAGTCCCTTTAGCACTTGAACACCCTCATCATTTAGGATTAGATACCCTTTCTTCGAGAATTGGACTAAGTAGTCCTCATCACATATTTGAGTGATGCTCAGCAAATTCACTTTTAATCCTTTGATGTACAGAACATCAGTCAACATGGGCAGTCCCGAAATCTCAACGGTTCCATTTCCAAGAACTTGTGAGTGACTGCCATCTCCGAATGTTACATAACCATCTTCCTTCTCTTTGAGAGTTTTGAATAAGGACTTAACTCCAGTCATATGCCTTGAACACCCACTGTTAAGATACCACAAACATGAATTAAAAACTTTCAATGCGGTGTGAAGAATATAGCTTTCATCTTGATTTTCTGCATTCATAGAAGAATTTCAGACTATCAAGCTCATCACATAATTGTCTATTCCTTTTCTTATATTTTTCAACCAAGGAAATCGACTTACACAAGTTATTATGAACATCATGATTTCTATGGACTAATGATTTCAGCATGTGTATAAAAATTCTAGCATGTTTCTTTGACTTAAACAACTCTAAAACTTCATCACTGGGACAATCTCCAAACATGCTCATAGAATCATTATCACAAACACCTCTAATCCACATCATATTGGCCTTTGCCATAGCACTTTCCATAGCAAGCCAAGAGGTCTAGGATCACACTCAGGTAATAAAACCATAGTGAGTGTACTCGCTTCGATACCAATTGAATGTTCAAATAGCATTGAAAATACTATGAACGTTTAGACCCCCAATTTTCAAATTACCAATTCAAGTTTAATATCAAACAATGTATGTGCGGAAAATGAATATAAACTTATACCAGAATTGATAAACAATCTAAACTAAATAAAATCACATCCACAGTAGAAATTAAATGGCAAAGATTAAGGGAAGAGAGATGCAAACACAAGGACAACACAACGATGTGTTATCGAAGAGGAAATCGAAGCCCTCACTGTAAAACCTCTTCGCCGCCCTCCAAGCGGTAAATAATCCACTAAAGAATGTAGTTGGGATACATGAACAGCAGAAGATCCTCCAAGCCTAATCTACCCAGTGTACCTAAGCCCTCCAAGCTTCTTGCTCCAACGAGGTTATGCCGAACCTATTTCTTCTTTAGCTTACCGGATTCCGCTATAGCCCATAGCATCAACCAATAGTCATTGTTCCTTCCTAACTGCTTCCCAAAGCACCAAAAAGCCTTCTCATAGATATGGGTATGGCGAGAAAAGGATTTGGGTAAGAACCTCTCAAGCATGTAACAATGGAGAGGGTGAGAGTAGAGGAATTTGAAGAGTCTCTATGTGAAGATTATGGATGAATCAATCTTATTTTTCTCTAGGGTTTCTCTCTCAAAATTCTCTTTGGATGCTCTCTACATTTCATGGGTGTAAGGGGTATTTATATTAGGGTGAGAATGGAATGCGAAGAGTCAGGTTTTTCAAAACAGGGCTGGTTGGCGGCTTGACTGAGTCATGACTTCAAGTCGCGAGATAACAGAACGGTCAGGCTGGGCTTTTTGTCCTGTAGTGATCCAGCTGGTGTGACTGTTCATCTTCTCGCACGCTTTACTCGTGTGCTGCAGTTGGCGGCTTGCTAGTTGCGAGTCACCCGCGAGTCCTAGCTGCGAGTCTTTGTATCCTTGCACAATCTTGAGCATTTCTTCACACTCTCTCACTCACTACCCTTACATGATTCCCACCTAAATACAGGGTTACTAATTGCTAAAATACAAGAAAATTTGGTACGGAATAAAGCCAAAAAGATGGTTGATTAAATTCAACCTTACAACCAAGATTTCCAAAAATCATGCATTCATTTTAAACCAGGGGCATTTGGCTCCACCTTATTCAAGTAAGTGCAGATTCTAGTAGAGCCAAGCTAGATAAGTCTAAATTAGCATTACAAGACATCATCAGGTGAATTCTAAACTCGTCTTAGTTAAAGTCTCTACATAATCCAAGGGGTAAAGAGCTAAACATGGAAAATAATACAAGGTTGTCTAAGGAACACTTCCATTTCTTTTGCAAGAAAAATAAAAATACAAGTCATACATCATTAGGACTCCGAGTCCGCTTGCATGAGGATCCCCTTGATCCACCTCTAGAGGAGCCACCCTCAGTATTTCCTTCCTAACTTGTGAAAAAGCGAGGATCTTACTGATGATTTTCAAGTTAGAGGCTTTTGATTCTTTCCTCTAAAGCTCTTCTGGTAGTGTCAGCACTTTCCATTTGATGTGCCTGAAAAGTTAGCAAAATCAAGTGTTAATTCCACTATTAAGCACAGTTCAAGCCAAAGATGCTCAAAAAGAAACATGGCATACCTAGTTCAAATCATTGAGCACGTATTGGGAGGATTGAGTGTGAGCCAATGACTGCAAGCTTCCAATCATCCACATGCTTTCTTCCACTAGATCCACATCAACCTAAAGCACAACTCTACCAGGTTAAGAGCCGTTCATAAAGCTAAGAAGAAGTAAAGATAAAGAATTGAAAATTCAAGAACATATCGGATCGGGCCAAGGAACATTTGGTACGTGCTCTAGCCTAAGTCTCTGTGAAGGAACTAGTAGAGCGACCAGCATGGTGAGGAGAGGGAATCTCTTCCTCTTCCTCTCCCCCTTCCTCTCCTTCAGAAGATGGAGGCTGAGAATACAACATGCAAGTATTGTTACCAAGCTGAAATATGAAAAGGAATTTGCAAGATCAAGAAATTTGAAAAATATCGTTTTGCCAACTAAGCAACCTTGCAGATGAAGTCGGATGAATTCAGAATAATTCCTTTCTACTCCTGCAACAATATAGCCATCACAGGCCCGAGCAATCTCTTCATCAGCTGGAAAGTCAGCCAACCGAACAGTGTGACAAGGAGGAGTTGGAATTGTGGTAGGAGGATACTCATGTTCAACTTGGGGAAACACCCAATCGCCAATATACCAATACCTTCCATGCCTACACTCAAACAACACTTGGCGGCCATTCAGTTCTAGAGCCCGCTCACACTCTGCATACCCCTCACATCCAGCCTAAGGATTTAAATCCATTTGAAAAGTCACAAAGGAACTCAAAATGAAAAGAGATTGAATCATAGCCAAGTGCTAAAGATTTCAAAAGAAAGAGAAGGAAGAATTCATAACATTAACAGTCAAATTATCAATCACCAAGTGCCAAATTTTCAAAGAACGCCTGGAAGGTGTAGACAAACGATGTTTGGGCAACCAATGCAAAAATCTAAGAAAAATGCCAGCAACTTCTTCCTAGATTTCAGGACTAACTCCAAAGTACTCGTCCATCCAGACTTGAAAAATTCACAATACCATTACCAAATAGCCAAAATAACTTTCCAAAACCCATACATGGCCAAAATAATTTTCCACAACCTACACATAGCCAAAATAAATCCTAAACCTCACCTGCCATACAAATGGAGCCCCACCCAAGCTTGAAAGGCTTCGCCTGAAGAGTTGGGTCATGAAATGCATCAAAGTAGCATAAGTCATACCACCCCAGTCATAATTCTAGATTTGTTCAATTTTTCTCAGGCTCTCCAAGTAGCGTAGATTCACAGTACTGCCTAAATCAAGACACAAGAAAGTCCCAATAAAAAGAAGCATGAACATACGAGCACCTTTTGCCACAGTCTCACATTGGGAAATATTATCACATAGCCAAGACAAAAGAATATTGTTACTCCTCATTCTAGAAGGCACTACACCTAGAAGTTTCTTGAGTTCAGTTGAAGTAAGGGAATCATTGACAAGAATTCTTTCACCACCAACCTCAGACCAATGATAACAGAGAAGTCATAAGGTGTCAACATTACTTCCCCAATGCCTAGAAAATGGAAGGTACAGGTAGTGTCCAAGAAGCGCTCTGCCAAGGCAAGAAGTAACTGAAGATCTTTGTATTTATGTGTCTCTTGATTTAACAAATCTTTGAAAAAAGTGCCAAAGCCTACTTCATTGATGATGTTTTTGATGCTAGGAGACAATGTTGCCCATGCACTTTTCAGCTCATCAATTTCCATGACCAAAACCCACGAGCAAAAATTTCCATAAAAAAAATAAATATATTCTCACAACCAATGCCCCACCACCACCAAAAAAAAAAAAAAAAATCAATGCCCCACCAAAATTTCATCACAATCAAAATTTTCCACACATCCGTACTCAACTACCAAATTTTTTCCATAGCCATGCAAAAAATTCCTACATGTCCAAGATAAAAAAATTCCCACAAGTTCAAGCCCATGCACAAACAAATTCTCACATAGCCAAAATCATAACCACAAAAATTTTCCATGAACCAACCTCACATACCCAACAAAATTTTTCATAGTCAAAATTTCACCATAATCAAAATTTTCCATACCCATAAATTTACCCAAAAAATTTTGCCATGTCCATAAAACAAAGTTTACACATGCCAGCAAGTTTTTCCCACATACATCGTGAACATATTCATATAAGCCTAACACAAATTTTTCACAATGCCAATACTCCCAAAATCCAAACCAAAATTCATCCAACAACATCACCATCTACCTACATTGTCAAAATTCCATAAGCCGCTAACATTGTCCAAATTGCACCATGATCAAAGAAAAAAACAACACTTCAAGAATGCTCCAAAGCCAATATTCTCCAACATAACCAATCATGCAATGCCCCAAAATTTTCAAAATAACCAAATGACAATATCTCACCATGAAACTTTCAATGAAATATGCAACAACAATTTTTCCAAGCAAGGAAACCAAAAAAATAAAAAATAAAAAAAAATAAAACTAACATTGGTGTCTACATGACAATATGGAGCATGGGTCCTAGGGTCTTGAAGAATTCCATCATCATTTCCATCATCATCATGCCAATCAAATGTTGGATCATATTTCTTAACATGAAAAGTAATAAAAGAAGATCCCTTGAAGGAAGAAGCCATCTTGATGCAAAGAAAATGGGTTTAGAAAATGGGTTTCACCAAAAATGGGTGTGTGATGCAAATGCTCAAAACATAAGGAACTAAAGAAATATTGATAGAGATGGATTAGGGAAGGATAAGAAGCTTAGAAAAGTGTTTTTTGTGAGAAAAGATGGTGAGATGAAGAAAAAAAATCAAGGGGAAGAAAAAGGTGAATAATGTTAATGGAGGAAGAAAAGTTGATAAAAGATGAAGCAAAAAGGAAAAATGAAGAAACAAAGAAGTGGGGGGCCAAAATTTTGGCCCCTACATTTAAAACTCAGCCAAAAGCTAAGTCAACTTAGTCAAACTGAGTTGACTCATTCAACCCGAAAGAAAGAAAATCTTTTTCAAAGTTTTCAAGTAGCTTTCAAACTCCAAATTTTCAATTCAAAATTTTCATTCCCAAATTTTTTATTCCACATTCTCAATGCCCAAATTTTAAACTCAAATCTTTAGATTTCAAAAAAATCCAAATCACAGATTTCATGATCAAAATTTCAAGCCTTAATTTTCAAAATTCTAAGTTTCAAAATTTTAGATTTCAAATTCCAAATTTCAAGTCAAAATCTCCAAATTCCAAAGTCTCAAAATTTTAAATGTCAATTTCAAAACTTCCAAGTTTCAAAAAATCAAATGTTTCTCAAAAATAGAATCTTTTGTCAATCAAACTTTTCTTGATAAAGATTTAAATCAAGAAGGAGCAAATGAAAATCACACGTCTCAAAAAAACTGTGGGATCAAAAAGCTCTCATAATTTAAAATCTAGCCCCCAAATTTTGACTTTTTGTAGGCAACACTCCAGATTGAAGTAGAGAAGCCCTAGATTGACATTTCAACAAACTCCAAATTGAAGTAAAGAAGCCCTAGATCAACACTCCAACAACTCCAGATCAAAGTAGAAAAGACGTTTGATCAACATTTCAGCAGTCCAGATCGAAGTAGAGAAGACCTTTGATCGACACTTCCACAATTCTAGATTGAAGTAGAGAAGACCTTTGATAGACATTTCAACAATTCCATATTAGAGTAGAGAAGACCTTTAATCGCCATTTCATCAGTCCGGATCGAAGTAAAGAAGACCTTTGATCAACACTTCAACAAGTCTAGATTGAAGTATAGAAGACCTTTGATCGACATTTCAACAATTCCAAATTGAAGTAGAGAAAACCTTTGATCACCATTTCAACAATCCAGATTGAAGAAGAGAAGACATTTGATCGCCATTTTAGTAGTCCAGATTGAAGTAGGGAAGACCTTTGATTGCCATTACAACAACTCCAGATTGGAGTAGAGAAGACCTTTGATCGCCATTTCAATAACTCTAGATTGGAGTAGAAATGACCTTTGATCGTCATTGCAATAGTCTAGATTGAAGTAGAGAAGACCTTTGATCGCCATTTCAACTACTCCATATTGAAGTAGAGAAGACCTTTCATCGCCATTTCAACAACTCCAGATTGATGAAGAGAAGACCTTTGATTGACACTCCAGCAAACTCCAGATCGAGGTAGAGAAGCCCTTGAGTTGTAGACAGCTACAGTTTCAAGGTAGAGAAGCCCTTTTGCCCTTTAATTGCCTTTTGTCAAGATCGAGGTAGATAAGCCCTTGGGTCACAAACAACTCCATTATCAAGATCAGGATTGAAAAGTCTCTTGGTCACCCCAATTGTCAAGAATCACTTCCAGAGTCATCAACTACCAGCTAAGTCAAGTATCTTCATTTTCTGTCAAAAGATAAGGCACTAGTTCTATGTTCCAAGGTTTTAGGTTCAAGGGCTAGATAATCTTTGAAAATTCAACCTCAATTAAATCATGGTCGCTAAAATTAGTGTCTTTGTTTTACATTGACATTCGCTTTTCAAGCTCTATTAATGGGGGGCATTCTATAGGCACTCAATTTTGCACCGATTATCTAATCAAGGAGAATGACTTGAATGACCATCCATGTATCCCAAAAATCATGATTGCATTACATGCATCAATTTGTTCTTGTATTACATGCATCAATTTGTCTTTGCATTACATGCATTAATTCATTCATTGCATATCATAAAAATGATTTTGAGATTCTAACGGTCATAATGGTGTGTTCGGTTTCCAAATCAGACCATTGGATCGAAAGATATCGCATGATCAAGTTGCACGATCAACATGCATTGTGTCTAGGTAGAGTCGACCACACATGATCAATTTAAATTAATTTTGATTGGTTAAGAAATTAAAATTAATTAAATAATTTTGTGATTGGTTGATAATTAATGTTTAAAATAGGGATGCATGCATAGGAATAAAAGGGATGATTGGATAACAATAAAATTGTGGATAATCTGAACTTTATCAAGATTTATTTTAGGGTATTTATCTACAAGATAATTGTTCCTAAAAAATTCTGAACTATCCAGAAAAGAGATAAAAAAAAAAAAAAAATCATAGACTAAGGATGAAAACACGTCTAGGTGTGGGGACCGTATAAAAAAACCTTAGAAGGAGAGTCCAAAACACACCTGAACACGGAAGAACATTTGGTGTCCAAGAGCCCATTCGGCACTTTTGGAGTGTCGAACGACACTTTAAAAGGGCCGAATTTCCCCTTTTTGGGCTTTGGCCCAACGCCCTTCAGGTGACGATAAGCACCATTTTTTGATCTTTTTGCAAAAGGATGAGTCCCGATTCGCGTTCTACACATTGGAGCTATTTTTTAGATCTTCTGGCCTCTATAAATAGAGGCTGGGTCTCATAATTCGACACCTTTTTTTTATGCTCTGAGAGGTATACGTTTTGAGGCTCTCAAATTGCTGATATTTGCTGATCCTCTTTGAGATTTGCTGCTCAAATTAGGGTTTTTAGGTTTCAAAGATAATTGAATAAATTTCTTTAAACCCTAAAACATCCTCTCAAGAACAAGGAGTGCTCATGCAAGTGGTTGTTTTCAATCACCCTATTCTTTTTATGAATCTTGTTTACGATGATGAATGTTTTCCTTTATCCATAACATGAATTGTTAATCATTGTCTGGTTAAAGGATGATCTGGATTTTGTTTATGTAATCGTCATGATCTCTTTCTTAATTCCAATAATTTGCATATGATCAACGTTATTTCTTGAAATTAAAAACAAATCTACATCTTTCTTAAATGTAGATATGAATTTTTCTCAATCAAAATTAGATCTGCATCTTTCTTAGATGTAGATCTGAATTTTTAACATATGCAGATTTTGAAATAAAGAAAAAGATTAAACATGATTGTGTTTGTGTTTGTTTTAATTCACGTTGCATAAATTTATGTTATGAGTAAAACTCTCTTCTTAAATAATATTTTCCATATTTTTTTAAAAATATATAAAAAAAAAACAGATCTGATTTTTCTATTTTCAAAAAACCATCTTTTTTATTATCACAAAACAGATCTGATCTTTTACAAACCAATTTTTTTTTTTAGTTCTTAAAAACAAATCTGATATTTTTCAAATCAAAAGACTTTATTTTATGTAATAAACACAGATCTGAATTTTTTATCTCCAAAAAACCATTTTTTTTCTACATACTACAAAACAGATCTGGTATTTTGACAATCAAATTTTTTTACCAACCAAAATAGATCTGATTCTTTTTCAAAAGAAGGGACTTCATTCATAGATAAACTTATGTGATTTAGTTTTTGTCTCACATGTTCAACATATTATTCATAACATGCATAAAAATGGTGCATAGGTCACAAGAGTCTAGAAGACCAGACTTTGTATAGGCGGAATGGGTGCCTAACACCTTCCCATTCCATAACCTAGTCTTCGACTTTAGGCCTTTGGATAAGTAGATCTAGCCTTATCTTTATTTTATTTTGGGTAGAATGTAACTAGGTCAAAAAGCCATGTAATTATTTGGTAGTTTGTAACTATGACCCAAAGCCATGTAATTTTTCAATTATGTAATTTTTTATTCAATCAATGAAGAGAACAATTCAGTCATGTATTTATTTATTTATTTATTTTTTGTATAAAAAAAATAAGTGGCGACTCCACACCATTTACCCAAAAAGAAGGGTTCCCTAAAAAGCACTCCAAAAATCTCTCTTTTTTGAGAGACAATTTTCCCGGTCTCTCACAACCATCAATAGTCCACCTTATCTTCAAAGCCCAAACCTTTGCTTTAGCCCCCAGCACCCGTTTTGTTGCTTTGTCCCCAATACCCAATTGTCACTATGGAGGTCTCAGAATTGGTTAGTCGAACCAAACAATGCTCTTTCCATGACATTCACCTTAAGCTCCCTCTAAACCAAGACCCCCAATCCAACCTTGACTCCACACTAATAGGCAAACTCATATCTACAAAGCCCCTAGGCCTAAACATAGTCAAGGCGGTAGTCACCAAAGCCTGGCGAACTGTGTACCCACTAGAAGTAAGAAAGTTGGAATATAATATCTTCCTCTTCAGATTCCAACATGAAGCAAACTCATAAAAAGCCTTTCAACGGCGACCTTAGTCCATCCGCGGAGGTCATCTAATCCTTAAAAAGTGGTGCTCAAACCTCTCATGGTAGGAGATTGACTTCACAACTTCTTCCTTCTAGATACAAATCCATAGACTACCCAACTTATGGCACTCTAAAGACAACTTGAGGCAAATAGGCACCAAGATCAGAAAGGTTCTTGAAATTGACTTTACAGGTGATGGAGGTGGAGATTAAAGGAGATTTACCAGAATCAAAGTTGACATTGACATTACCCAACCCCTCCTACTGGGCTTCCTCCCTTGAGCCAATCTCAATGACCTATTGGTGAGTATCAAATATGAAAAACTCTCAGATTTCTACTGTACCTGTGGAATCATTGGCCGTGATGAGAAAGAATGCAGCAAGGAGTTTTATTAGCTACAAAACTTATTTGGATCAACGTTCTATGCTGCTGGATCTTGGTTGAGACTGGAAAATGACCATATTCCGATAGGTGTGTACAACAAGCCGGATAGACCCACCATATTCCATCTCTTTTCTACAAGCTAACATCTCGATCTCATCACTGCTACTCACTGGTGGACCCTTGGCAGACATGGTTGCCATCACCTCTCCCTTATCATTTCGAACAGTTGCACCAAATCCAAAAGTTCTAGTCTCCATGAAGATGGCAGCATCAAAATTCAACTTGAAAATTGATTGGGGAGGTGGTTTCCATACATCCCTACTTGACTGCAAAACTTAAAAAATAGCCAACTGCTCCTGTGTTTGCTGATACTCCTCTTAATATTTTGTAGCTCTTTTATTCAGTAAACCTAGATGTTGAAGCTTCCCCCCATGTAGCATTTTGTTCCGTTGATTCCAGATGATCCAAGATTGGACCAAAAACAATTCCATATCCTCCAACGAAAGTCTATCTAGTAAGTATTCAACAAGCTAGATCATGTCTGATTGTCTATGCAAGCACTTTTGTAGTTTTATGAGGCTCCATGTCTACATGTCCTGAGCAGCATCGTAATCCCACAAGGCATGTATCATCGATTTTGGAAATCTAGTGCAATTCAGGCGAACATTTTCTTCAATAATTCATCTCTTAGCTAGGTTAATCCGTGTTGGCAAAATTTCATGGCATGCTCTCCATCCAAAGACCTTAATCTTATTTGGATCCTGAAGTTTCCATAGAGCTGCCCATACCTATTTTCCTACACATTTGTTGGAATTTTCAGTCCAGTCCTCACCCCTTAAAACCTGTCTGGATACCTTGTATGCTGATTTGACAGAGAATAACCCATTCCTATTGTATAGCCAAACAGTTGAGTCAGGGTAAAAGGATTGGACAAATGACTTCAGCATCCTCTCTGTGGAACATGGACATGATAAAATCTTGTCTCCACCAATATAAATCCAGATCAATAAGGTATGAAACCCACCAATCCTCTATATCTTCATTGGCCGGGTAGAGGATTTTGTTTGTTGGATGGTTAGGAATCCATCTATCCCAACGAACTCTAATGGAAGAGCCATTCCCAACTCTTCAACAACATCCGAATTTCTGAATGGGCAGTGCTGCCATTATGCTTCTCCAAACAAAGGAGCAATTCAGTGACTTAACAACATCAAGAAACATAGATTGTGGAAAATACCTCACTTTAAAGAACTGATATAGGAGCGAATCATTTTCTTGTATCATTCTCCACCCTTGCTTAGCTAGTATAGCTAGATTGAATGATCTCAGGTCTCAGAACCCCATCCCACCCTCTTTCTTTGAAATTGATAATTTATCCCAACTTTTCCAAAAAATCTTCCTTTCATTCCCTACTTGTCCCCACCAAATTTTACACACATTGCATTTAGTTCATCACACAGTTTCATAGGAAGCTGGAACACACCTATTGTGTAAGTGGGGATGGATTGAGCCACTGCCTTGATAAGAACCTCTTTTCCAGCCCTCAATAACAGCATGTCTTTCCATACTCTATCCTTCAGTTAGGAAAAGGTATGGCATTTTTCATGCCCATTTAGTATAGACAACCCCAAAAATGATTCAAATCGATCCACCTCCTTAACACCTAGAGTCCCCATTATCTCCTGTTTCTGGCTACTTGGGGTATTACTACTAAAATATACCAAAGACTTCTCCATGTTTATACTTTGACTCAAGGCTTTTGCATAAGTTTGAAGGATCTCAGCAATCGCCTCCACAACACTAAGTCACTTATCAAAACAATAAGGAATCATCTGCAAATAAAAGATTAGAAATTTTAGGTGCTCTTTTACAAATGGATACTCCATTAATTCTTCCCTTCAATTCTTCCTTTGCCAATAAAGAAGTGAACTCCTATGCACACAACAGAAACAGATATGGTGAAAGAGGATCTCCCTGACGGAGTCCTCTAGATGGATGAATATTACCATAATATTTACCATTAATAAGAACAGAGAAAGATGGTGCGATAACACAACTCATCACCCTTTCTATCCACATTTCTAGAAAAGCCCATCTTGTGCATAGATCCCTATAGAAAGAGCCATTCTACTCGGTCATAGGCCTTGTTGATGTCTAGCTTCAGTGCCAGAGATCCTTTTTTGACCTTCTTCCCGCAGTGCCTTATGTGGAATGTCTCATATGCCACCAACACATTATCTGTTATGAGACATCCTAGGACAAAAGCACTTTGAGTGGGAGAGATGATATGGAGATGGACCTGTTTGAATCTGTTTGCCAAGACTTTAGAAATAATTTTATAAATGACATTACGCAGATTGATAGGTCTGAAATCAGACATTTTCTCTGGATTCTTCACTTTAAGGATAAGAACAATATTAGTATGATTAATATCAGGCGCCATATTACTAGAATTCAAAAAATCCAAAGCAGCAACAACTACAGAATCACCCACAGCATGCCAAAATTTTTGGTAAAAAAGAGCATTCATGCCATCAAGTCTAGGAGCCTTTATTGGTCCCATCTGGAACAATGCCGCCTTGATCTCATTCGTACTGAATTCACTGGACAATATCTGCTGCATATCAAGGGTCACCTTGCTAGAGACTGCATTTAGACACTTTTCCATCTGATCATATGAACCTACTTTAAACAAATTATCAAAGTAGTTCGAAGCTACATTGAGTATACCCTCTATGTCTTCCACCCACTAGTCTTCTACATTTTTAATCCCCTTAATGTGATTTCCCCTTCTCCATTGTGTTGCTTTGGAATGGAAGTGTTTTTATCCCCATACTTTAACCAAGGAATTCTTGACCTTTGTGCCCAATAAATCTCTTGCTTTAAAAGGAGTTCATTTTTCCTTTAGCTCACTTCCAAATACTCGGCTCTATTCTCATCAGTAGTTTCAGCTTCATTTAGAGCATCAACTTGATTTTGAAGCTATTTAATAGCCTTAGTGTTTGGGTCAAACTTGGTAGCTCCCCATGCCATTAAATCTGCTTCGTAGGTGCTGATTTTTTCCTTGATTAAAGCCAATTCGAATTCTCCATTCCCTGCTGTGTTCCATGCTTCCTTTAGCACTATCTCACATTCATTCCATAAAAGCCATGATTCCTTAAATTTGAACCCCTTATCTCTTCTTTGTCAATGCTGTCTATAGCTCTTAGTTTAAAGGATAATAGGCAAATAATCTGAAGCATGAAAGGAAAGGTGGGTTACTGTACTTAGCTGGTATTTCTCCCTCTACTCCTTGGTTGCTACAGCTCGATCAAATTGCACCTTCGTGTTTGCATCACCAGGTCTCTTTTTACTCCAAGTGAATGGGTAGCCCCTAAAAGCCAAATCCTCAAGCTGACACAATTCCAATGCATCCCAAAAAGCATCTACCTAGGCTGTTTGTGGTGGTCATTTGCTTTGCTTCTCTGAGACATTAAGAAAAGCATTGAAATCACCAATGGAGAGCTAAGGTCCATCCACATATGTTCTCAGGTGAGCTCATAGTTTCCACGACTTCTCCAGTTGATGTACTTCCAGCCAGCCATAAAAACATGTCAAAAACCATGTAAAACTATCATCCTCCATCACCTTAGCTAAGACATGATTTGCAGTAAAGTTAATGACCTCCATTGATACATCTTTCTACTAAATTAATGCTAATCCTCCCCCTTGAATTAGGATGTTTTACAATAATCTGATATAGAAAAGGCAAATTGTTGTAAAGTTTCTCAAACCCTTCTTTATCTAGATGTGGTTCCATGAGAAAACACACAATGGGAGTTTGTCCCCTCACAATCTTGCGAAAGCTATGACTTGTCTAAGAGTTCCCAAGCCCTTGGTAGTTCCAGCTTAGAAGCCTCATTGCTCCTGACAAGGGTGGACCTCCACCCCCGCTAATACATCATCATTGATAGTTCCATCAGTGTCTACCTTCCCACGCTTTACAACCAGTCTTCCTTTTTCATCACACGGACATGTAGTAGCCTCATTCATCTAGTCCCTCTTACCAACTGTTGGCAACGTGAGAGCCTTAGTAAACCCACTCAGCCCAAAATCCATATGATTGATTCTAGTCCAAGTGGCTTTGGGCTTTGATGAGAGCGGCCCAATTATTCCAGAGGCCTAATTGGTAATAGAGAGGTGAGGTGTAATACCAGCTTCATGATTTAAATTTGAATTTCCCTTTATCCTATCCATTAAGGTAGATAATGTTCCATCCTTATCATTAGCATTAAATCCATTATCTACGCTATCAATCTACTGTATATCAGAGTTCCAGAATTCGCGATATTTCCATCCTTCACATTAGCATGAAATCCATTATCTACAATATCAATTTGCTAGAGATCAGGGACAGTTCTAGAAAACGCGGGATTTCCTTTATCGCGATAGCTACTCGTAATAGGGTTTTCTGTATCACTCTTCCTTATCGCCGTCAGCTTTCCAAACTTCGGTTGATGGTTGTTGTTTGTTCTGGAATATCACCCATATCATCAATAGAATTAAAACCTTTCCCCAAATCTCGCCTAGGTGGAAATCTTGGATGGTCCCCTGTAGCTTTTAACCAATTACCATATTGATACTCCACCTCCCCTCCATTTTTTTCTAGTGCAAAGTGTGTTGCACAGTGTTTCAAATCATGTCCAAGCATACCACAGTAGTGGCAAAACATTGGAAGTCACTCGTATTTAAAATTCACCCACGTACGTTCACCATCCGATCCAGTTATGAAATCACCATGTCTGAGTGGCTTTGTAATCAGCAGTGCAACACGAACTTGCATGAAGAAGTTTAGATCATCTTGTCTTCTTCTCATTTCCACCTCCTCAACCATACCTAACCTGCTGCCAACTTCTATTGCTACTTTGGGGGAAACCATATCAAATGGGGCTCCCCCATATCTAGACCCATAGAGAAGCATAGTCCATTCGTATATTCCCCACATTCATCCCTCTTTCCATCGCTAAAGCATGAGCAGTTTATTATCAAACATCCATGGACTACCTTTTAAGTATTTGAGTCATATCAAACTCCGATTAGAATTTGAATTGAAACAGATTCAGACCAACCTCAAGAATCTACATCTTGTCTTCCAGGCCCCATGCTCTCCTTAATGTATTCTTTGCCACCCTTTTGTTGAAAGATTTGCATGTAAGAAATTTTACAATGAGACTCAGGTTACAACTTTTAATAGCTTCCATCCTTCCTTCATCTGATATAGCAATAACTGCTTCTTCATCGGCCATTAACTTCATATTTTCCAAACTATCAATCACATTCTCTACCATTGGAAATAACAAGAAAAACTGAACAACATAGTACCCCTTAAAGCTGGCCTAATGGAGGGAAAGGCTTGTTACGAGACGAGAGGGAGAGCTCCTACAAGGGAAAGGCACTTTTCGATAAATTATTTGAGTATTTTTTAAGCTAATGTGAGTTGTCTTTAGTTTTTTTAACACAAAACTAACAAAGTATTAATTTGGTAGGTGCATAGAATTAATGGAGTAAATTGGCCAATATAAAAGTTTAGGCAGTGTCATGGCCACTATATTAAAATTCAGCAGGTGTGTGAGCATTTTTTCCTATATTAGATTAGTGGTTTATACTTTTACTTTGTAGCTTGTATCTTTTTAATGTTCTACAATTTTATATTATTTTTAAATTTGAGGAAAATGGTTTACTATCTATTTCTTTAGTAGATAATGGATTAAGTAATTAAAATTTTTTATTCTTTTACGTTTTTCATTCATATATTTATAGTACTGTATATTATTTTTATTGAAGTATCAAAGATTAAAAAAAACAAATTTACACTTAAGTTGTCTGTTATATTTGATTGAACATAAACAATAGTTTACATATTTTTAAGTGAAAAAATTGGCGATGTAATTAGTTCAGAAAAATTCAATATTAAAGTTTTTAAAGTGAGTAATTTAATGAAAAAACCATGATCAATTATAAATGGTTTTTAAGGGGCCTTTGTAAAAACTAGACTCCCTTGCGTATTTAAAAAGGCATTTTACACTTCTTTTAAAAATGCGTGTTTTGGGTGTATCACCGCCTAAACAAAGGCACTCTTCATATCATTAAAGAATGTAAGACACAATTTAAAAATATAACAAAAAAATTTTAACTTAATGTTGAGCACTTTAACTTGGCCCCTCCTAGAAAAATTTCCTGATTGTACCAAAGATAATTAATATTACGTATATAGAATTACTAATACAACTGAAATAGTATTAAAATTATTTGTACATTTTGTATTAGTTGTTTTAAATGTGTACTATTAGCAAGAAAACATGTAAACCTCAAATTATGATGAATAAAAAATTATGAAACTAAATCAAAAGAAAAAAGCCTCATCACACGCATTCAACAATTATTATTATTATTATTAATTGAGCTAATTAGAACCCATATAAAAATCACCTATTTAAGTATATATGTCTTTAAAAAAAAAAAAAATAGTTATGCTTTCAAGAAATATATATATTATATATATATATAGTTAATGGAGAAGATAATATTTCATAGATTCCTCCATTCACTTACATAGCCAAAAAAAAAAGTTTTTTTTGTCTTATTATAATTTCAATTAATTTTAATTTTGTTTACTTAAAATCCAATATACATACATACAAATTACGTATGACAATAATAACATCTAAACATACAAATTCTAGAAAATTTTAATAGATAAAAAATAAAAACTATAATAGATTTGAAAATGTTGATGTTTAATATAAATAAGTAAAAGATGAAACAAAAAATATTAGTTTTGATAATTTTATTGTCATATATAATAGTAGCACATCTTAAAAAAAAAAAAAAAATTATCAACAACAAAACATATCAAAATTAAGTCAAGTTGAAATAATTTTAAAGAAGTATAATATGGGAAATAATAAATTATAGAAAACATATAAGTATATGATTTGGAATATTTTTATTATTATACAAGTATCCAACATAGTTAAGTTTATTTTATTGACATTCTCAAACAAAAAAAAAGGGGGGAGCAGAAGTTCCGGAAGCTTGTAGTGCTTTTCCAAATCCTTCTTCACCTCGAACTTCTATAATATAAAAACACACTACCTCAATCTCCAACCCTATTTTTCTTTCGCAAACAAAAAACTGTCTCTCTCTCTCTCATAATACTGAATATTATAGTTTCAATTATATTTCAACCGGGTCGAACATGTCGAATCCAGAAATCCAAGGTCGATTTCCTACTATCCTGGATATAGTCTTAGCAGTAGCCGCAGCACTCCGCCACAGCTCGCCGGAGAAGCATGGGGAGTTGCGGGCGTCGAAGGCAGCTATCAAGGCTATGCCGAGAGTGACAGTGACGGCGGAGGAGTCTGATAAAGCCTGCTCGATTTGCTTGGAAGAGTTTGAAGTCGGCGGCGAGGCTAGAGAGATGCCATGCAAGCACAAGTTCCATTCAGTTTGTATTGAGAACTGGCTCCGGGTTAAAGGGTTGTGTCCGCTTTGCCGATTTGTTATGCCTCTGGAGGAAGAAGAAGAAGGAAGAGAGAGTATGGATGTTGTGTACCATCAACATGTGGAGGAAGAAGAAGGAAGAAGAGAGGGTATGGATGTTGTGGACCAGGAAGAAGGAGGAGAAGGAGGAAGAGAGAGTATGGAACATGTGGAGGAAGAAGAAGGAAGAGAGAGTATCCAGCAACATGAGTTCTGGGTCCACTTTGTGGTTGTTGATTCAAGTATGGATTCGGGTTCTGATCGTGTTGAAGTTGAAGATGATGACTCGTCAACGCAAGATATGGTCTGAAGACATTCAACGATAGGAATTAGTCATTTATCTTTTGTTTATGTTTTATTTGAGGTCCAATATTTTTATGATTTTGTGGATCCTACAAGAACTGCGAGAACTTGCTGTTACAATATTTCTGGGTACGATTTGGAACATTTTTAACTTCTTGTGAGTTAATTTCGAGTTTTACTTGTTATAGCATCTAAATTGGAGTTAAAAATTTAGGCCTCGATTAGTATGGTAACTCATATATATGTTTTTAGTTTTTAAACAATATTACATATATTTTTACACATTTTTTATTTATAAGTATTTTCACACATTTTTTTAAACAACAAAACACTTGTTTTTAAGTGTATATACCAAACACTCTTTTAGCAATTTGGCATCTATAAAAGTCAATTTATCTATTTTACCTCTTCATTTTACAATACGACCGACATCAATGGATCTATATTTTTAGCTATTTGATTAAAATAATACAAATAACTTATTAGAATAATAATAAAAACATCCACCACAAACGTCAGTAACCAACCACAACTACAACCACCTCGACCATTGGCCACAACCACACCCACATTCCCCATCACCACTATCACCACCAATCCATAGAAGGAAAATAAATAAATAAATAAATAAAGAGCAACCAATTAACTTGATCTACCCACACAACCACCACCACCACAGCCCACAACAAGAAAAATAAAAAATAAAGAGCAACCAAGTAGCCTGATCTACCTACACAACCACCACCACCACCACAGCCCACAGCCCACAGCCAAAAAAAAAAAAAAAAAAAAAGCAACCAAGCAGGGTCAGCGGCATGGGTCGGCAGCATGGGGGTGGGCTAGCGATAGTGAGAGGAAGTTGAGAGTTGAGAGAGAGGTGAGAGTTGAGAGTTCTGAATGATAAAGAAATATAAAAAATAAAAAATAAAAAATATTTTAATAAGAGGTAGAATAAAAAATTAAATTTTTTTTTTAGCTTTCAGCTATAGTGCACAGCCATATATAGTTGTGCACTGTAGCAGTGTAGATAAAAAATTTACCTATTCCACCACCATTGTAGCACCTTTTTTGTATATGGTGGTGCTAAAAATAGCTTTTTAGCACCACCATTGTGGATGCACTCATGCCGGTTGATTTAAGTTAATTTTTTGTTACGATATTCCTATGATGAAGCAACAAATAGACCTAATTTGATGAACAAAGAACCATCAATTTGGTTATATCCAAGCTAGTGATATTTTGTGTTATTTCTTATTGCTGCTTGATGTGGTGAGTAACTGCAAGCCATATGCTAATTTCTTCCGTGTCCTTTAATTCGTTAGGCATAGTCTGTTTAAGCTTTTAAATAATGTGCATTTTTGTGCCTTGTGCTCTACACACTTTATCCGAACCTACTAACAACTTTGAGGAAGTTTATCGTTCTTGGAGCTTTAAGGTCATTAGTATTAGATGTAGCACCACAGAAGATGATATTGAGCAATTAAACAGTTATACCAGCTACGGACAAGATTTTTTTGAGAAATAAGACTTTGCATTTTATTAAGGAAGGCCCTTCAAATCAGCCTGGAATACATTGAAAACGTATGGTGGAACATCTTCCATCCAAACTAACAAATGAGGATAGGAAAGCGCTCTTCTTGCTAAAGAATGAGCCACCTTGTTACAATGCCTAAGGGCATGTGAAAACATACATTTCTTATTGACAATATGATATTGAGCTTAAAAAATTTATTATGAACATTGGTAGGACTTGATTTAAGTTTAAATTTCTTTGAGATTGGATGTTTTAGTGAATTAATGCTCTCATATATGTGTGGGGGAAGATTTGTTTTTTTTCCTAATAATTAAATACTGCGTGTAATAAGAGTAGCTCTCCCTGTAAATTAAATTGCAGGATGTTCATGGTAAAAAAGTGGTTCTAACTTGCAATCTTCTTTTAAATTACATGGCCTTAAGTGCTGCCCTTAATTGAATGAGGTAATTGTTGGAATCAGTTCACTACTTTCAAAGTGGAACTTTTTGAATTATGTTGACATCCCTGCGTGGACTTCTTAGTCTAATTTGGTAGTTGTCATTTGACATATCTTTTACATGGGTATGGCTTTTCTGCATAACAACTCTGCCTGACCATTCATATTTCCCTCTTGCCACTTTCATTGATCCTTCATGGTTTGGGGGTGACCATTAGAATTCTTATTCGGAGTTTGGATTTCTTTAAGAGCATGAATGGAATTGTTGCTCTGAATCATTGAAGTTGAACTTGAATATCTCAAAAACATTTTCCTGAAAATTTTGAAAAGTTACTTGCAAAATGCTAGAATATATATATTGCAAACACCTTCAAAAATAATTTTCTGGACCATTTATGGGTCAAAGTTTTACTAATAAAAACACTTGCATAAGTAACCAATTAAGTTCATCCCTTATTCTTCTGGATTCTGTGTGTACATGACAATAGGACTTTTCACATTATGGGTGCCATCTGACCATATGAACGATGCAGAAATTCTTGTCTTTGCTGTTAATGCTTCCCCCGATACTTTCACAATAAAAGACTTCTTCTCATATAATAACTTGAAGGAGATGGAGCTAGGTTTCACACTAACATTAATTTGAGAATTTGCTATGATCTTTGACTTGTAAGTGGAGTTGGCAAGGCCTACATTTGTCACTGTTCTGGTGAATTCAACTGTGAAAGGCTTGCCTATTTTAACTAGAGCTTGCATTGATGGGTAATTGAGATCCTTTGGAGAACCTTTCGTCTCCTTGGGGCTAGGACTGAAGAGACGAACTTGCATACTGTAGAGCATTTTCATGTAATCATCTTTAGAAGCTTCATACAATAGACCAAGGTCTATTGCTTTTCTGGATGGACATGGCCAGCACCATAAGCAAACTCGCCATCTTCATATTTACCATCAGAATGTTCTGTGACATTCATTGACAAAGCTTGAGTACAATAAAATAGAATAAGTTAGAAGCATAGCACAACTAAGAAACCGATAGAGCAAGAAAGATGGAGAATGAAGATTACCAGTGGCCATGAGAGCAGATTTCATGGCTGAAGGAGACCAATGAGGGTGAAATGATTTAACATAAGCGGCTGCTCCAGCTACATGGGGACAAGACATCGAGGTTCCAGACAATATATTGTACTTGACAGACCTCTTATTACCAGGGGCACTTGATGGTGAAGCAACAGGTGAATATGCTGCCCTAATATATACTCCTGGAGCAGTTATATCTGGCTGCAATATGTGGCAAACATATATATATATATATATATATATATATCTCTGTTAGAAATGAAATTCATTTAAGCGATACATGCATCCCTGGAAAGACAGTAATTGATGGGCAACCTTTAAAATTTCGTCAGAAATTGAATTTGGCCCACGAGAAGAGAAGAAAGCAAATTTAGGAGCAGCTCTATCTTTGATAGCTTCACTTCTTATAATTTCTCCATTCGGGTTACTGGAAAATGAAAACTAGAGACATCAACAACAGAATCGTAGAATAAATCTTCTCCCAAATCAAAAACTAAACCAATAAAATCTAATCAATCAGTGTACGAGTTCTCATGAATTCTAGCAATAGTACAACTTGATAGTTGTAATAAACAAATCAGAATGTACAAAAATATTAGGATTCTCACTTTGTAGAATTTATGTAGGACTTCACCAAATCATGGTTGTGAAAGTTAAACCAGATGAAGGTAAGGGAACTACAAAATAATTCTCATCTAAGGTGATTGACCCAAGGGCGCCAGCTCTGAAAGCTTCATTCCATCCTGTTGACTTATCACAGACCACAATCTTTTCCTTCACTAAGCTGCTATCTAGCCAAAGGTGACTGCCGAGCCTAGTATGGAACATGGAGTGTTTAGTTTTTTTCTTTTTTCTTTTTTAAGACAACTCAAAGTCAGCAATAACGAAAATAACAACAATTACCGAGCATCAGCGTCAGAACAATTACTCTTAGCATCTTCACCCTTTATGAGAGGGAACTTCACTCCTTTTAGTGTGAACAAATCAACTGTGAACGGTTTGAGACCCCTTAAAACAACCAGATTGGTTAGCCTCGTTAATTAGCCAATTTGTTACTTAATCAAATTATGCAATTCTAGGTTAAAACAATCAAATAATCATATCAAACATATAAAACAGCGGAAATATAAATAACGCAGTGATATGATCACCCAGGAAACTACACGGTAAAAACTTGGGGAGGATTTGACCCACCGATCCTCAAGGCAAACCTGAATCCACTATGAAAGAATCGAAGTTCATACAAAAGGACTTAAAAGCTCTCCGCTCGACTTCCTAATGCTTCCCACTAGTAGAACTTACTGACACGACCACGTGCAAGCTCCGAATCCACGGACTCCTATTTTCTTGAATTCTTCAATCAGCTACAAGCACCCACGCTTGATATTCTTTAACCTTCAATGGTAGCAATCGAGTTGATCATCAAGATGTTGAAGTAATCTCTATCTTGAAAACCCTAAGTTTTGTGTAAAGGAAAGCTCTTTTAGATCTCACAAGAGATTTACACAAAACCGCAATGTATGAGCAACAATACAATTGGAGCAACTCTAAAAACGTGGTTAGGGTTTTTCTTTATATACCTAGGGTAAAAACAGAAAACTCAAAATGTTTAATGAGTTAGGGCTGAGCTGGAATATTCTGCAGAAAAACATTCTGCCCGAGATTCGATCGATCGAGCCTTTCCTTCGATCGATCGAGCCAGGCCGAAGTGCACCAATGCATCTACAGCCACTCGATTCCAACTTTACATGAAAGACCCAACTTTGAGCAAGTCTAACAAGACTAAATAACCTGTTTTGATCATGGTTTGCCAACAATACAAATTAGAGTTCTAAATACATAAAATCCTAAATCTTTAGAACCTAACAAACTCCTCCTTTGGCAATCCGTGACAAAACACAAACTAAAAACTCAAAGTTTACAATTTAAAAAGCCCTTTACAAAAATAATGCTCATAACAACAAATCTAATCTTAACTACTATCCATCAGTTGCAAGTGTAGACAGCAGTTCAATTGAATCAACTTGAATATTCCTAAAATACTCAACAAACGCATAAACACATGTGTGACAGAAAATAGTATATAAACAGGTATAACATTCTTATATGATTCACACAACACAATATAAAGACATATATCAATGAATAACTAATATAATATAAATCAATAAACAGTGAATCCAAAGAAACAAAAATCAAATAAAAAAATCATGTATATCTATCAATGTTACTCCCCCTAACATGAATATTCCAAAAATGATATACAAGGTGAAGCGCCTAAATACAATCTACTTCACAAAACCAACAAAGTCTCCCTAACTACAAAAATTTCCTCTACAAACTCTGCTCCCCATTTTTGTGACGGAATGCCAAAGGGCAATCACAATCCATCATCAAAAGGAGGTGATGAGGGTGAACGAAGACGCGCTAGATCAGCTCGTAAAGCTCGGATCTCGTCAAAAAGGTCCACCAAAAGCTGACCATGAGCTGCCTGAATGGTCATGACAGTCTCCAAAGTACGACGGATATCAAAGTCATTCGATGGAGGTGGAGGAACAGCAGCAGTAGCAGCAGCATCAGGACCAAGAACAGCCTCACCAACAGGACCTGTAGAAGAAGAGGGAGGAGGTGCGGACCCAGAAGGCTCAGACCTAGGGTGTTTAGAGCCAGCTCGAAGGTGAGCAGCCTTCTATCTAAGAAAAGACGCACCTATAGGAGCAATCACATGAACGGGCTCAAAGGAAGGGAAGCCACTAAGATCAAGATAAAGTAAAATCCTATGAATGAAAATAGGATGAACAAGAGCATGAGCAGAAGATGAACTCCTATAAACATCGTTCAAAGAACGAAGAAACAAATGGGGAAAACTGATAGGAACATCAGTGATAAGAGCATATAAAAATACACACCGCTCGAAAGGAATGGTGTGAAGATGAGAAATGGGCCAGATGGAGTGACAGGCTATCCTAAAGAAGAGATAGTGTAACTTAGAAAGCTCAGCAGTGGTGATCCGAGGATCAGAACCCCACTGGATAGATGACCCAGTGATGTAAAACATGACATCACTCAAAACAGGAGACTCATCATAAGGATAGACAGGGTCCTGTACCAAAGGTACCCCTAGAGCATCAGCCACTACCTTAGGAGTAATGGTGTACTCTACGCCTCGCATCCAACTCTTTACCATAGTGTTGGAATCATAGACGCGGATAGAGATGTTCGAGTAGAACTCTCTAATTAGGGTAGCAGGTGGAGGAGGATCAGAAATATCCACCAAAGGTAACCAGCCCCTACGTTCAAAGTTCGCCCTGATGGCAGGATCAAGCTCATCTAGAATGACAGATCGCTCAGACCAAATTTTCCTCTAAAGGTTCAGCTTATCATAAATCTCTTGGTTTTTCTCACTAGGAAATTTCTCTCGGTCAAAGGGAGAAGGGGAAGGAGTAGATGAGGTGACAGACCTACGAGCTCTAGTTTTCCTAGGCATGATGCTAAGGAAAGACAGACACAAGAGAAAAACAACAGAACAAAAGAAGCAAAAACCAAGAGTAGACTGCAAGTTAGCACAAGAAAAATATAGAGCAAAAATCTATATGATGCATGAACATTTAAAATGGCATGATGCATGTACTAATGCAGTAAACAAAGTTCAAAATTAAGTTGAATTGAACAAAAATGGCTTGAGCATAGAGTTTCTAACAAAAACCCCAAAAATTTGAAAACCACTTGAAAAATTTTGAAGTACATGGATGAATTAAGCATTACAAAACATTACACATAGATTATAATGCCTAATTACATCCAATCAATAAGCCTATTTCAACCTAATTGAACAAAATCCCCAATTCGGAACTAAACATAAACCGTAGAAATTTCAACTTCTCACAAAACCCAAAATTGATCAAATTAAACTATCACAATCATGTTTATAACATGTCCCCATAAAAACCCATTAATCAATTGCACAAAATTAGGCTTGCAACATCAAAAATCCCAAAAATTGAGAGGTCCGAAATTTTTAGAGATAATGCATGAAAAATGCAAATAAACTCAAAAATGAGGGGCAAAAGAGACTTACCGGCTTGAGGAAAGAGAAATCTTACAAAAAATTTGGAGGAAAACGACAAAAATTTGCTGTAGATCCTTGCCAAGTCGGAGAGAGAAAAGAAAGTTTGAAAAAAACTTTTGAAAAGGTAAGTGAATCAGTTAAAGAACATTGTTTTAAAAAGCTGATTCACGACTTTCGATTGATCAAAAATTACTTTCGATTGATCGAATCACTCCGAAATTTTTAAAAGGAATTTTAAAATTTTCGATCGATCGAAAAACAGACTGGATCGATCGAAATAGGCAGCGGATCACAGTATTTTGAAAAAAATTCCTGTTTTGAAAACCTCAAACCAATTTTTGAAAAATAACTCCTCAGAGCATTGAAATCAATGAAACACAATGTATGAGTATGAGATGAAATGGAATGATTTTTCAAAAAAACCTAAATTTGTAATCCCAGTTTCTCCAAAGAAAGTTTCAGCCAGTTCATTCTTTCATTTCTCAGGCAAAATAATGTTTTGCATAATTCTCAAGATATTTTCAAACTTGGTTGGTCAGACCAAAAACACACACAATAACATGTATAGTGTTTAGCAAAGAGTAACTCGTGTAGTGTGTGCAAACTAGCGAAATCTTGAGATACATGTGAGGTGATATGTGAATAGAAATCAATCACAAAGTCTACAAAATCCATCACATAGAATTTAAAAGAGACTATCATCTAAAGAGTTACATCATATAACTCCCACATCTCTTAGAACATAAGCTTGCAATCATGTAAGTTTCTTGAATTTAGCCTCTTAATTTTGTGAATTGGCATCAAGCCTAATAGTACACACCAGTTTTAATTAAGTGAATTGGCATCAAGCCTAATAGTACACACTAATTTTAAGCATTAAGCAATTAAGCCGAGGCTACACCTTATGTTCTTTTTGTGCATATTCTACACTTTTTCGAACACAAAATCTTATGATATGCACTAAGGTGTTCATAATTGGCTAGTGAACAGTGGTGAGATGGTTATTTATGCCTTTCTCAAAAGAATCAAGTTCGACAGTCAAATAACATGTGACTTCAAGATTAAGACAAAGTAATAAACACCATAAACATCTTTCCCACACAACATGCACTACAAAGCTTCAAATAGTAAAGTGCAATAAATAAGCTCATCAAAGCTAAACAAGGTACACAAAAACATGTTATATGTAAATAAATTGACCAACCTTGTTTTCAAAAACCAAGAAAAATAATGTCAAACATATTTTTGCTTTCTCCTTTTCTCCCTTTATTTTTTTATTAAAAAAGAGAAAACAAATAAATCCTAGAATGAAATGCATGAATGTAATGCAATGCAAGTCCTAGAAAAAAACAAAAACAATAAAAACCAAAGAACAATGGTCACAGAGGAATGAGCAGTGAAGCACAAGGACCATGTCAAAAAGACTCAATTAGGACGAGTCTTTTGCATCCAAAACCTTTTAGATGCACCACGAGCATTGGAGTTCTTATTCATATTCGAGTGATTTCCAACTCCAGGATTGGAATAAAGGTTCAACGCCTTTACCAATTCACCAATAAGTGTCATAGGATCTTGTGCTTGAAGCACAGGCACCTTTGGTTTGTTTGCTCTCTTAACAGCTTGAAGCTTGTAACATTTTGGACGAATGTGTCCAGATTTTCCACAATAATGACAAACCCAAGCAGGTTTACCATGCATCTTGTCCTTAGAAAGAGTAGAATCCTTAGGTTTAGATTCTCTTATATCAACCCTAATCTTTCTAGGAGGTGAAACTTCTACAGGTTTGACAACCTCACTCACAGGGGGTTTGACAGTTTCACTCACAACCTCACTCACGGAAGGTTCAGACAAAGAAGAAGGAACAAAGTTCGTGGAATGTGGTGCAGAATCAAAGATGCTTTCAACATATCCTAAACTAGATTTGTCTGAAGGATACTTTTGAACATTCAACATTTGATCAAGTTTAGAACTAGCAGATCTAGCAACAGATAAATCATGTTTCAAAGTTTTAACTTTATCAAGCAAAAGCATGTTCTCAGATTTAACATTGTTCAAAAGATCATTAGCATCAAACAGTTTAACAAGCAAATTTTTCTTTTCAAGCTCAAGAGATTCAATTTTCTTCATGCCAAGTTCAACATTCATAGCATCCTTTGCAGCAATTTTGCAAAGTTTATTGTAGTCCTCTTAAAGATCTGCATCCTTAAAGAGTTCCCCATCAGAAGGGTTCTCTTCAACAGATACGCTTTCATTGACTATAGCTGTAGTAGTGAAAGCAATGAAGTTTCCATCCTCATCACATTCAGACTCATCATCAGAAACCTCATTATCACTAAGGGTTACAGCCATAGCTTTACCCTTAGTCCTCAAGAATGTAGGACATTCAGATTTCACATGACCATACCCTTGACAGCCAAAACACTGAGGACCCAAAGAATTATTTGAAGATTGACCAACTTTTTCTCTAGGTTTTTCAAAGTTATTCACCTTAGTGGGATCATTCTTCCTAAAATTTCTAGGTTCAGCAATGTTTGTACCTCTTACCTTTCTGTTGGTATTCCTAAGAAAGTTTCTAAAGTTCTTGGCAAGGTACGCAATCTCTGTAACAAAGAGCTCATCATCAAATCCACCACCATCAACATCATCAACTGACTTAAGAGCCATTGATTTGGATTTGTTCACTTTGGGTAGGTCAGACTCATAGGACTGAAGAGATCCTACAAGCTCATCAACAGGGATGGAGTCCACATCCTTGCTTTTAGTAATGGTAGTCACTTTTAGTCTAAAGTCTTCAATTAAAGATCTAAGAATCTTCCTAACAATTTTAGGTTGATCATAGATTTCACCCAAATTAAAAGCAGAATTAACAATGTCGTTCAATTTAGCATAGAATTCATCAAAAGATTCATCATCAGACATTCTAATGTTTTCAAATCTAGAAGTCAATTGCTGCAGTTTATTGATCTTAACTGCCTTTGTGCCTTCATGCACAGTTTGGAGGATTTTTCAAGCAGTATGAGCAACCTTAACATTTGAGATCCTCTTAAACTCCTCCATAGAAATAGCATTGAAGATGGCATTCATAGCTTTGCTATTGAAGCCTGCTGCTTCTTTTTGAGAAGTTTGCCACTCACTCACAAGAGTAGTGGGCTTCTCCCATCCGTATTCAACGGAATTCCAAACTCTCTTATCAATAGATTTCAGGAATGCTTTCATCCTTACTTTCCAATAAGTATAGTTATTCCCATCAAAGTGGGGAGGAACAACAAGAGAGTGTCCATGCTCCATGACAACAGGGGTCAAGGATCAGCTCAGAGATCAAAAAATCTCTAACAAGAGAGCAACCCGCTCTGATACCACTTGATCGGTTTGAGACTCCTTAAAACAACCAGATGGTTAACCTAGTTAATTAGCCAAGTTGTTACTTAGTCAAATTATGCAATTCTAGGTTAAAACAATCAAATAATCATATCAAACATATAAAGCAGCGGAAATATAAATAACACAGTGATATGATCACCCAGGAAACCACACGGTAAAAACCTGGGGAGGATTTGACCCACCGATCCTCAAGGCAAACCTGAATCCACTATGAAAGAATCGAAGTTCATACAAAAGGACTTACAAGCTCCCCGCTTGACTTCCTAATGCTACCCACCAGTAGAACTTACTGACACGACCATGTGCAAGCTCCGAAACCACAGACTCCTTCTTTCTTAAATTCTTCAATCAGCTACAAGCACCCACGCTTGATATTCTTTAAGCTTCAATGGTAGCAACTGATTTGATCATCAAGATGTTGAAGTAATCTCTATCTCGAAAACCCTAAGTTTTGTGTAAAGGAAAGCTCCTCTAGATCTCACAAGAGATTTACACAAAACCGCAATGTATGAGCAACAATACAACTGGAGCAACTCTAAAAACGTGGCTAGGGCTTTTCTTTATATACCTAGGGTAAAAACAAAAAACCCAAAACGTTTAATGAGTTAGGGCTGAGTTGGAATATTCTGCAGAAAAACATTCTGCCCGAGATTCGATCGATCGAGCCTTTCCTTCGATCGATTGAGCCAGGCCGAAATGCACCAATGCATCTGCAACCACTCGATTCCAACTTTACATGAAAGACCCAACTTTGAGCAAGTCTAAACAAGACTAAATAACCTGTTTTGATCATGGTTTGCCAACAATACAAATTAGAGTTCTAAATACATAAAATCCTAAATCTTTAGAACCTAACAAACTGCATTTCCCTATAATGAAAAAAAAAAAAAAAGCATAATAAAGAAAATAAGGCACAGGAAAATTGCGCGATTAATGCACATGAAGAAAATCAAAACATAATTTCACATAGTGGCAATCAAAGAATGAAATTAGAAAATTTTAGTGGAAAAGTATTGCAAAGAATAATAGCATTAGTTGCAATGACAAAAACTTTAATACACCGCTTGATGACCACTACAAATAATTTGAGGGTGCTTTGCTTGTGAAACCTCATTCCAAATGGCCGTCAGGGTGCTTTAGCTTTTAGATATATATAAATCTATAAAACGTATTGGAGATATTATTTCTAAAATTACTTTTATCTCTCCATCTCTACAAATATATCATTTTATTGTTTTGATTTTTTTTTTTTTTTTGAAAAAATTAGGTGCATTTGATTGATATTATTCTTTTCTTTTTTTGAGATAAAAGGAAAAAAAAAAACACTATTCTTTTTTCAAGTGATCTATATTATTCAAACTTTTGTATAGTGTGTTATGGTTTTTTATTTTATTTTTCTACAACTAAAATTTTTAAGTTCCAAAATTAATTATTTGAATTTTTCATTCTCTTAAGAAGATTATCATGATAACTAAACCTCATTACAAATTTATAATTGATATTACTCAAATAATTTGTATAGACATTCAAATACATAATCATCTCACTTCTAAAATATCTAAAAATTTACTTAAACCAAAACTATAAGAGAGATAGAGAGTACATGTGATGAATAACTCAAAAAACACACAACCAAAGTGTATCATCTAAAAGTAAAGACAAAAAAAAAAAAAAAAAATATATATAGTTGCAAGAAAGAACTAATAATGGAGAGAGAGAGAGAGAGAGATCACATTTTTTGGAATAGAATGTGAGACAAATAAAAAAATTATATAAAAGAAGATGAGTAGAAGAATATTCAAAAGAAAGTGTATAGTTGTAAACACCAAATTATCCAAGTCATGCTATGTAATAGAATAACATTAAATTATCATTTTGTAATTTCATGTGATAACTTGTAACAAACAAAGAAAATAAAATTAAAAAGATAAAAAATTAAAATATAACAAAATCATATCAACCTAAAGTAGAGTTAAACATAATAATTCATCAATCTAAAGAATTAAACATCCACCCAGAGAAAGAATCTATATATATATATATATATATATAATAATAGGTGAAGCAGAGAGAAACTCAAATTAAAATTTCTAATTAGAGTTCTAATTTCATGCCATGTGTCTAGATTTATCCTTCTAATTGTTCAATTCAAATATGAAATTGGAGTCCAACTTTTGCTCCATCTGTTACGAAACATTGTCCTCCTCTCCTTTTTTTCCTGAAGAAAATGCTAGCTTCAACTCCCCTTCTAGAAATCTGTGTTTTACATTAAATGCTGTGCTATTTTTTTTTTTGGATAAATGAAACCTTTTGATATTAGACACGCCAGGTTCACCTCCCCTTCTACAATAATCAAACACAAATTAGAAATACAGCTCCCCACAAATCCAAAACTCTCAGATTCAACACCTCCAGAACTCACACTTCGACCCCAACAACACCCACGATGACTTCTTGGAGCCTTCGTGTTCTTGGCCTGGCCTCAATGCCAAAACCCCGTGGGACCTTAAGCCCAGAGACCTCTACGATGAAACGCCACTGTCTAACCCTGACAACAATGTTCCTTACCAGTTCGACCATGACTCTTCCACCCTTGCTTACAAGCTCCGTAACCACCAAATTTCCGGCACTACTAAGTCCTTCGCTGTAGCTGCCACTGCTACCATCATGCTCCAGCAGCAACTCTTCATATCTCGCGATGTCGGCGCTGGAGCCGGCTAGTTTGGTCTGATATAGATGCCGCTTTCTTTGGGTGTCTCCGACGATGTCATTGATGGGTCATCATCTTTCAAGTCTCCCAATATGGTGAGTTTTCGAGTTTTGAGTTTGACTTTACAGTAACTGTTTGTGCTTTGAGTGGTATTAATGTAAATAGTGGTGAATTATGAGGGTGTTTTTGTTTAATTTACCAGGGATCAATGATGAATGCTTTTCAGCTGTGACTATTCTTATTTAATATTTTTTGGTTATTCGTATTTTTTGATTTCAAGTATTTTGGATTTATATCTGTCAATGTCAATTCCTTTCTCCACAGAGATGAGGTGGGTTCTTTCTAAGCTTTTCCTTTTCAGGGTTTGTAGGTGGAAAGGGAAATCCTTGGAAGCAATCCAAGTCTAAGTAGAAGCAGTACTACCAAGAATAGTTTCTACTTTATTGGAACCATCACCAGTAATTTTTTTTTTTAATTGAATGTTAAATATACTTTATGTTTGGATATTTGGTTGGATTGGTTTGATTTTTAGGTATTTGGGTTAGAATTTTTTTTTTTTTTCATTTAGTTAATTGGGTTTGGATTTTTTTTTTCTATTTGTTTTTGTTTTAAATATTAGGATTAAAATGGTTCTGGGCTATTCTGTGATTGATTTTACAATCTGCATACTATGCTGCCAACCATGTCTTCTTTGCTGGATGCTGCTTCTCTCTTTGCAATAATTTGAACCGAAATAGGTACATATTGTTTTAGACATTTCTTATATGATTTATTCTATTCTAATCTATTTGTTTATACGACTTCTACTAGATGTTTCTTTGCCTATATTTTATTTGAATTTTCTTCAATATATTTATTTAATGGTATATTGCTATGATCAATATGAAGATTAATTAATATTTTATACGCCACTTAGAAGTAGTGAATCTAATTTTGAATATTAGTGCTTCTCCTCAAAAAGTCTAAATATGTGCACGTTCTCATGGATTGATTCCTTAATGTACAACTTTGCCCAGTTTTGAAACTGGTGGATATATGACAAAAAAACAGGTATACAATAGTTTTTAGTGGTAGATGATTTTAATATAGTTAATTTTTTTTAAGTTCTATTGCCATTTATAAATGGCCATTAATATCAGATTGAATTAATTATGAATCTAAGAGCAAGCACCGTGAAACTAAATTGAATTTTAGCTAAAACTTCGAAATGAATAGCAAAGTAGAAATTGACAATGAATATTCCACCTGACAATTATCAATGAATATTCCATGCCTTTATGTATGGGTGGATTCTTTTATTTAAGTTCTCTTATTTAGAACTCCCTTCATGCCATATCGTTAAGCATTATGATAAGTTAATCATGGAAAATTTTGTGTGTATTGTTGTGTTTTCCTTCTCTAAAATGGGATATGCTATGAAGTTTTTGGGTTTATGCATGTGCATATAGATTAATATGCATCTTTTAATGAACCAATGCTGTATTCTATTAAAAATACACCAAATTTTATTTTGTTTTAAAGTACATCAAGTAGGCTTTAGGATTGAGGTTGAATTTTTTTCCCCATCAATTACATTTCAGGGTTTGCTATGACGTGAGCTACATTGTCTAAGGAAGTCAAACACTTTAGTGAGAGTTTTGTTTTTTTGTTTATGTGTCCTTAGTATGTTTAATTATTTGGTTGATTTATTAATTGACATGCTATATCAATAATAGGCTATTGGTTGTTGCATCTTCATCATGATCACAAGGCCTCATCGATATAACTTTTCTAACATATAGAAAAAAAGCCCATTTAAAACTATACAATGTTTAAGTTAAAAAGTGAAAGGTTATACTGTATGAAACAAACACGTCTAAAAAATTAAAGCCAGATGCTAAATCTCACACAAACGTTAAACCCACTCATCCAAAGCTAACTGCCATTAAAACTACCTATTTTCTTCCTCAAATAAACATATTTTTCAATATGTTTTTATCGTCCTTTTGTCAAAGCACGAATTCACAAAGATCTTTATCAGATAAGATGGTGGGTATTTTGCAAGAAGATTACTAAATCAAAAGGTTAGGAACCGCCATTATGAGATTGTCTTACCACAGTCTTCAGCCTTACTAGTACTGTTAGACGACCCGCTGCTGGTATTTATGTTTTTAAAATGAGGACGTTAAATATGATTTAGGCTTTTGGATTAGATTTGATTAGTTTATATTAGATTTCCTTTTCACTGTTCAAGTGACATCACAAGGCAGCAAGAGAGAAGAGCAAGAAAAAATATTGTAGACAAAGAAGGTATAGGCAAAAGGGAGAGGCTTTGGTTGAACTTTGAAGTTAACAAAGAAGACAGATTAGTCTCTTTCTCTCTATATCTCTTTCTTTATTTTTTTTTGTTCGAAAAAATTTTCGTGCTTTTTGTTTAGTTCTAAATTTTGGATATCATAGTTTTTTATTGCGCAAATGTTACTATTTTATTATTTATTGGCATTGTTTTAGGCACCCATGAAATATCTTCAACCCATAATTCAAATGTTATCAGGTACTAGATCTCTTGGAGATAGCAAAAGTTATCACTTTCTTACCCTTTTTCATAACCATCATAACTCCAAAGTCAAAATAGAGCAACGTCTTTGCCAAACAAACTTCTTCTTCTATTATTGTGTATACTGTGTGTATATTCAATTGCTACTCAAATCAATTTCTTCTAAAGAAAAACTAGTACAATATATCCCCTATTTTTTTAAGCGGGGTAGGTTAGTATGATTTCAAGAGAGAGGAATATTCAAATATGTCTATTTTCTTAATGCCAATCTCTTTCTCTCTCCTTGGAAGACTGACAATTAAGGGGTTTTTTTTTTTTAAAAGGGCACTATTTCATTTCTCTATCCTAAAAAACAATATATATATATATATATATATATGTATTGTTTTTGTATTTGAATAAATGCTTGAATATGTGACGAAACCCAAATACCTAAATATTTATTGCAAGTTTGGGTATCTTAGTATCTATTTTTTTTGTTAGTTTTTATCACTCATGTTGTTGAATAATTTGTTTTGTTGAATTATTTCTGAAAATTTGTGCACTCATCTTAATTTCACTGAATTTTGCATATAAACCTCATGTTGCTGTTGCATATAACCTCATGTTTAAGTTGTTTTTCATATTAAATAAGTAGTGTGGTACTCAGTTAAGGTACATCAAGATGTTTCTTCATATTTAGGTGTGGGTAGACTCATTACATGACTTTGAGTGTCCATATTCTAAATTCGCAACATATGTGTACCTTGACAGCAAGTGTAAACTATAATATGGTGACATTTGCTAGCTGTGTTCATAACTAGGACTTTTTTTTCTCTTTCGTACATGCCTGCTTTTTGTTTCCTTTTAAAGGTTGGATGGAATACCATGTTATCTTTGGCAAGATGCTATATGGGATGGATGTTGTCTACAAGAGTGAAGTAGAAGGATATCTTCCTTTATTGTTTTGGGATGTTATTGGTCAAATATATATAAATTTTACCGTTTACCTAGAGATGGTGTCTTTAAGAAAAGTCTTCAAAAATCTCATCGACTGCCCATCTATTTCTAAGTTATTTTCTTAGAACAATGGTCACAGTCCATATGCAGTTTATTCAAAAATTAACTGTTTTTAAATGGATAACATTAGAACTACGTTTTGATCCAATTTAGTATTGGTTTCCTATGAGCAATCAATGTTACAACCTTGCCCAATTCTTGATATGCATGTGTTTGCACCTGCACCCAATTAGTAACCAACAAATTGGATAATTTATGATATAATAATCCTTTGAGTTCTGTAGTGCAACTCAATGCATCATTTTATGTTTTATGCTAATGCTATTTTTTATGAATATTTTATTTTTATTTTGCTAGGTCTTAATTGCTACTTAGAGCCAGAGAGGAGTTGAAAAAGAGGTAGAGACAAATAAGAAAATGAATATTGATGAAACTGAGAAAAGTGCAAATATTATCAAGATCCTAATGAAATAGGAGTTGATGGAAAAGGACAATCCAAAAACTAATTGGTGTCTTGGTCTGATGATAAAGAGCTATCATCAGGAGCGGACACATAGGTTAAAACTGTCTCAAAAACAAATATGCCTAGAATATAAATTGTATTGCATAAACAACAAATATAACTGACATATTTCTTGCAAAAAAGAATATTTCATAGCTAGCTACTAGAAGCTCTCTCCATGTTCAACTGGATTGGATGTTCACATATTTCAATGGGATCTATCATAATGTTGATGGTTAGACTATCATTTGAATTAAGCTTTTAATACAAAGTTAAATTTATTATTTACATTTTTTCTTTTTCTTTTTCTTTATTGTTTCTTTAGTGTTTGATAGATTGTGCTGAGAAACTTAATTTAGCCATATTCATGATTGGAGAAATTGGAGGGAATGAAATAGATGCTGTTATAGTAAGTATTATTAGCAAACAAAAAAAAAAAAAAACTTTTTATTTTCCTTGCAAAATGAATTGTTATGATTATTGATTCCTAATTCTCCATTATTGTTCCATAGGGTCATTGGTTATGGTGATACCCAAGTAGTTGTCACAGAAATCTTCCCAATAGGCTGTTTACCAATCTATCTTGCAGCACAATACACTAACAAATTTTCTACTTATGACAAAATTTGGTGAGTCTCTTTCTACCTCTATTAGAATGCATAAAAAAATAGAACATGATATGAAGGAGATTTAATAATGGATTTCGTAATTTTTCAAGGTACAAGATTTGATGATGCAAATGTGTAAAAACTTGTTGTGTGTTGGAGGTGAATATTTCCAATACACCAACCTCATCTGGTAAATGATATTAAATAAAGAGTTAGAATTGAATTATCAATGGTATTATTTTCTTTGCTTTTTAGGAGTTTTATGCTAAACTCATTCATTTAATTATGTTCAAGTTTTATTCCAAAAGTTTTGGTAGCCATAGTTGCTTCTTTGTCCAATCCTTAACTAAAAAAATTCCTTACTCATTTTATTGGTTAAACACATAATTTCTAAAGTTCTTAGTTACTACTTGCTGGACTTTTTGGTTTTCAATTTCTGTGGCGAATGTGAAAGCATGTTTATTTTAGGTAGGGATTTCATCTGATGTAGCAGCAGTTGCTGCAATAAAGATGGGAAAGGGTCTTAGTGATAGAAAAGACATTGTTTTGCTATAAGTCTTATTGCCTTCTTCAAATTAATAGAGAATCTCTATATCATGTTATTATATTATGATAATCAATTTAGCATATTTTAATTGAAGTTTCACTTCAAAATCCCTTTGAATATAATTATGATGACTCCCTTTGTACTCCTACTGATGGTAACATTGATTTTTAGACGATATATGGGGTTCCAGCAGGAAGGGCATAAGATATAGCCAGAGATTTGAGTTTTGCATTTGCTAGAGACTCTGCTTTGAGTTTGCTGGCAAGAAAAAGGGAAGGGTAGCCATGGTTCATGGGGTTTTGGATGGTTCACTGACTACATTGTTCAGTTCCAAAGCCAAAGGAGTTGATGGATTTAGCAATTTTTGGAGAAGATTAATATGAACTAATTGTATTTGATTGATGACAATATAGACTTCATTATTATTCCTGTTTCTTTTCAATCATGCAGTTTAGTGGCTTGATGAAAGTACAAATTAAAAAAAATCATGAATCAAAATATTTATGAGGATTGAAAAAATTAACTTAGGGAAAATAGTTTGTTTCCCATTGCCTTAAGTTTTACATTTAGTTTGCTTTAAAAATGTCCAATAGCATCACTTAAATAACAAAATGCAATATATATTTTTATAGTTTTATCTAATTCTATCCTCCTTGTGATAAACCCAAAAAGACAAAAAAGAAATTGACCAATAGTATCACTATAATTAACCATTCTCGTGCGGTAATACCAAAATACAATATATACGAGTTTATTAATATAAAATATATATACTGCTAAGTTTTGTTAATGAAATTTTCTAGTTAATAATATGAATTTAGACTTAACTGAGTCTTTTATACATGAATAAACTTATGATTAATAATATATACATTCCCGTGCTACCGCACGAGATACATACTAGTATATATATATATATATATATATATATATATATATAGAGAGAGAGAGAGAGAGAGAGAGAGAGAGAGAGAGAGAGAGAGAGAGTATTCACCTTTTTGTGTGAGCAAAATATGGATTGATTGGAAGAGAAAATAACAATTTTTTATAGTAAAAAAAATGGGGAGAAGAAGAGTCAAAATAAAAGGAAGATAAAGGGATAGAGAAATTGTAAGGTTAAGAGATAAAGTAGTAGAGAGATAAAAAGGTAAAAGTGAGTAAATATTGGAGAGTGTGTAATTGTAAAGTGGCAAATTAATAAGCAGAAAAATAATTAAAAATGAGATCCTTTTTGTGTAAGCAAAATATGGATTTAATGGCTGAGAAAATAACAAATTTTTATAGTAAAAAAAATGAGGAGAAGACGAGTCAAAAGAAAAGAAAGATGGAGGAATGGAGAAATTGTAAGGTTAAGATATAGAGTTGTAAGGAGATAAAAATGTAAAAGTAAGTAAAGGTTGGAGAATATGTAATTCTAAAGTGGCAAATTAATAAGGAGAAAATTAATTAAAAATGAGAGAGAAAATATTAAAAATAGGTTGATGATGTGGCTTTGATGTGGCTTAACAGAAGCGCAGCAACATTAAACTCTACACTTCAACTTTTAGATATATATATATATATATATATAGATTATAGAGTTTAATTAATTGCTGCTAAACTATAGAGCTTTAGTATTAAAGCATTAACATCACACATGCAATTTTCTTGTCAAAATATATCTAAAGAGTTATTTAAAAAATATATATATATATATATTAACTATTCTACTTTTCATGTAAATATAAAAAGGGACAAAACTAAGGTGCAATACCTTAGGTGCTGTTTCTTAGATTCCTCTCTTCAGATTCATCCATGTAGCTATTTAATTAAAAAATACACTTTCAACCCATTAAAAAAAAAAAAAATCCATATGGCAGAATTTTAAAAAGGGAACTGTAGGGCCGGATGGTCCAAAGATACTCATCCACATATGTATCGGGCCCAAGGCCCAAACTGAGGACGATGACATGTCCGAGGACAAACACATGGTGTCATAGAGGCCCACAGTTGTAGGCGAAGAAGACAATGTTGATCGTAACAGTTCAGGAAACTACGCCGAGGACGAACCCTTCCTTGATTAACCAAGGCCGAGGTACGAAGAAGTGTTTTACCGACAAAGGCAACCTTCCATACCATTCCATATGAGAAGATAAGTACTACAGGTGAATGGGACAAAACATGATCATGTAGTATCTCTAGGGAAAGCTGCTACCTCTACATTAAATGCACTGCAGCTAACTCTCTGACCACATTAATATGGAGGTGATACCTGAACAATGTGTTTCAGCCTTACAGCTACTGCATCGTGACTTAAAGGGTGGGCTGATGGGACAAGTATCAACACTAACCTTCCGGCATGCAGGTGTAAAGTGAGAAGAAACACTGTAGCATTCAGGAACCAAACTTGTAACCTAATTTCAGAATAATATATAAGAGCAGTGCACCTCAGATCTTATCGAGGACTATTTTTCTTCAATACAACCCTATTTCTTTTCATTTTCTTATCATCTGAATCTATTCCAATGTTTGTCTGATCAATTAAAGCCCAGTTTTCTAACCCATATTCTATAAATTTATTGTTTTGGGCTTTTTGGGCTTAAGTCCATCCACGCAGTGGGCTATGAGTTCAAATCTGGTCCTTACAATTGGCGCCGTCTATGAGAAATTACTGGTGTTATAGTGAATCCGACTTTCAACCATGGTAGGTTTAGGTCCATAGCAAGCGAAGTCTATAGGGTCTAAGCGTCAAGATCACCCTCGCGATCCTGTACGACAAGGAGACCGGGAAGGAAGTGTACACACCACCCATACCAGTAAAAGCCAGGCTCAGGGCAAAAGCCACATCTCTCAGGAAGAGAATGCTAGAAACATACAGAAAGAGATTGATCACTTGAAAAGAAGCTTGCATCATGAACGGCGAAAGCGAGCTCCATCCCATCTTGACCTCTCTTCTGACGATGGAGAAAATGGTAGCTACATGCGTAGATCGAGGACTCCCCATAGCGAATCTTTCTTGTATGATGAAGACTATCATCATAAGCGTAGAAGCAGAAATACGTCCTCGGTCGGTCTGGGGAACAACACTATGAGTAAGGCACTTAACCAGATTTCAAAGTCACCTTTCACATGCTGGATTGAGAAGGGGAAACTTCCTCAGCGTTTCTCCCAACCCATGTTCACCATGTACAACGGAAGGACGGATCTCGTGGAACACATTAGCCACTTCAATCAAAGGATGGTTGTATACTCCAGGAATGAGCCTTTGATGTGCAAGGTATTCCCGTCCAATCTAGGGCCTGTGGCGATGAGGTGGTTTGATGGTTTGAGGGTAGGTTCCATTGATTCTTTCAAGGAGCTCACTCAAGCATTTGGATCCCGCTTTATCACCTGTAGCAGGGTTCCTCGACCTTTAGCTTCTTTGTTATCTTTATCCATGAGAGAAGGAGAAACCTTCAAGGCATATTCTGACAAATACTGGGAGATGGTCAACGAGATTGAGGGCGATTTTGACGAAGTGGCCATTAGCACTTTCAAGCTCAGCCTACCCGCCAAGCATGGCTTGAGGAAATCCTTGACAGGGAAACCCATTACTAGTATACGTCAACTCATGGATCGAATTGACAAATATAAGAGGGTCGAGGAAGACATACAGCAGGACAAGGGAAAGAGTAAGGTCATCCCTTAGGAGAGGAGGGATCTCAGGTCGGACCGTTTCAACAATAATAGACCCTAGAGAGATTTTGTTGGACAAATTGGGTCTGCAACCCCTCAGGTGGTAAACATTGTGTTCCAAGAACTAGTACACCAAGTGTTAGAGAAGATCAAGAACGAGCCATATTTCAAATGGCCGAACAGGATGAGTGGAGACCATTCGAGGCATAACCAAAGCCTTCATTGCCAATATCACCAGAAACAGGGACATACTACTAAGGATTGCAGGATGTTATGGAATCATCTTGAGCAGTTGGTCAAAGAAGGGCGGTTGCAGCAGTTTCCATATCGACCCAGCGGACAGGGGGACCAGTCAAGGATAGGGGCTCAGGGGAGTGCTCCTATAAGGTCCCCGTTGGGTACTATAAATGTTATCTTTGCTGCCCCTGGGAGAACGGGTTCTCAACCTTCCAGGGTGATGTTTGTAACTAGGTCATCAATCGGTGGCTTCAGCGCAGAACCAAAGAGGGCTAGACTAGAAGTCTGACCTTTATTGAGTTTCTCGAATGAGGACATGGTTGGAACTATCCAGCCACATGACGACGCATTGGTGGTCACCCTTAGAATAGGGGGATACGATGTTAAGAGAGTAATGGTGGATCAAGGCAGCTGCGCAGAAATTATATACCCTGATTTATACAGGGGGTTGAACTTAAAGCCTGAGGATCTCACCGCCTATGATTCGCCTCTGGTTAGTTTCGATGGCAAGGTTATTATCCCAAAAGGCCAAATCAGATTGCCTGTGCAAGCAGGCTCAGAAGTAGTGGAAGTGGACTTCATAGTGGTGGACACATACTCCCCCTATACGGCCATTGTGGCCAAGCCCTAGCTTCACACCCTAGAAGCTGTTTCTTCAACTCTACATCAAAAAGTGAAGAACCCATCGGGAGATCGAATTGAGGAGCTGGTAGGGGACTAATCGATGGCTAGGCAATGCCTCGTGTCTGCAATCTTACATCAGCCGGCGAATGAATCCTCAGCCCTGGTTAAAGAATGTTTATAGCAATCAAAGTTTACGGAATTACATGCTGAGGGGCCAGCCGAAGAAGTTAAGTGTGAATATTTAGAAAGATTTACCATAGGCGATGATCCGGAGAGGTTCTTCCAGGTTGGAGCTAAACTACCTCCTCAGGAGAAAGAGGAACTAGTAGAATTTCTCAAGAGAAATGTCGATGTATTTGCATGGAATGCTTACGAAGCTCTAGGTGTGGATCCGAGCTTCATCTGTCATCATCTGAATGTCAATCCATCTATTACCCCCAAGAAGCAACCTCCTCGGCATTCGTCCAAGAAACACTTTGGCGCTGTAAAGGATGAGCTGATGAAGCTCAAGCAGGCTGAGGCTATTAAAGAAGTGTTCTACCTTGAATAGCTAGCTAACACAGTGGTGGTGAAGAAGAAGACAGGGAAGTGGTGCGTATGTGTAGACTTTACAGACTTAAGCAGAGCTTACCCAAAAGATCTTTTCCCCATGCCTCGGATTGACCAACTTGTGGTTGCGAGGGTAGGCCATCCGCGAATGAGCTTTTTAGATGCTTTCCAAGGATACCATCAGATATCCTTAGCTCGGGACGACAAAAAAAAAAAAACAGCTTTTGTTACTCCTACTGGGAATTATCATTATAAGGTAATGCCCTTTGGCTAAAAGAACGTAGGGGCTACTTATTAGAGGATGATGACCAGGATGTTTAAGCCTCAGTTAGGAAAAAACATGGAAATCTATATCGATGATATGGTGGTTAAGAGCAAAGTAAAGTCCGACCACGTTAATGATCTCAAAAATATTTTTGATACCTTAAGGAAGCACAAGCTATGGCTTAATGCTTCCAAGTGTTCATTTGGCGTTGGATTAGGGAAATTCTTGGGCTACATGGTTACCCACCGTGGAATCAAAGTCAACCTTGACCAGATTAAGGCAATCAACAATCTACAGCCACCTCGGAATCCCAAGAAGGTTCAGAAGCTAACCGGAATGATTGCTGCTCTGAACCGATTCATCTCTCAGTCGGTAGACCAGTTCAGACCATTCCTTCAGTTGTTAAACAGGTGGAAAAGGTTTGAGTGGACCGAGGAATGTGCCATGTCTTTCCAGCAGTTGAAAGAATATCTATCTCAGCCACCTATTATGTCCAGACCCGAGATGGATGAGGTTTTGTTTGCCTACATCGCAGTAGCCTCCTACACGGTGAGCTTGGTGCTAATACGTGTTGATGATGGTGTACAGAGGCTAGTTTACTACGTCAGTAAGTCACTGCATGAAGCTGAAGTTTGTTACTTACCACTAGAAAGGGCCATTTTGGCAGTGGTGCATGCTACATGTAAACTTTTCCACTATTTTCAGTCACATACAGTTGTCATCCTAACCCAGCTCCCACTTAAATCTCTACTACGGAGTGCAGATTACACAGGAAGAATTGCAAAGTGGAGCACGATTCTAGAGGCTTTTGACATCAAGTACATGCCACGCACCTCTGTCAAAGGCCAAGTTCTTCCTAATCTGATTGCTGAGTTTGCTAAATCCCCAGAAGAAGAGGAGATAAGAGAACAAAACATGGATGGAAAATTGGTTAGAATGATCTCTGTGCAAGAACTTGTATCCTAGAAAGTTTACGTTGATGGTGCAGCGAACCATAGGGGATTTGGAGTGGGTCTTGTCTTGATATCTCTAAAAAAGATTACAATTGAGAAATCCTTAAGGTTGGGCTCCTCGGCTACAAACAATGAAGCCGAATATGAAGCTCTGCTAGAAGGGATGATCATGGTGTGAAAAATGGAAGGAAAGGCAGTGGAGTTGTTATCTGACTCAAGGTTGGTTGTTGGCCAAGTCCAAGGAGAATTAGAGGCCAAAGATCCCAAAATTCAAGAATACTTAAACCAGGTTAGAAATTTATAGTCTGAGTTTGAGTCTTTTAATTTATCACAAGTCTCTAGAAGTAAAAATACATATGCGGACTCTCTGGCCACCTTGGCAACCTCCTCGGCACAGCATCTACCTCGGGTAATCCTCGTAGAGGACTTATGCAGACCCACCGAGGCAGGAGCAACGAGAATTCGTATACATCATATAAGGGTGGGTCCGAGCTAGATGGATCCTATTGTATTGTTCCACAATGAAGACATCCTACCCGAGGATAAATCCGAGGCTGAAAAAGTGCGTAGAAAAGCTCCTCGGTTCTGGCTATCCGAGGACTAGAAGTTGTATAAGAGGTCTTTTTTTGGCCTGTATCTGCTGTGTGTACACCCAGAGGGGGTTGAGCTAATTCTGGAAGAGTTGCATGAAGGAATTTGTGGAAGCCATATGGGGAGCAAGTCTTTATCACATAGGGCCCCTACAAAAGGCTATTGGTGGCCGAAAATGCAGAAAGAAGCAAAGGACTATGTAAAGAAGTGTGACCAGTGTCAGAAGTTTGCCCCAAACATTCACCAACCTGAGGGAGTCCTTAATCCTTTGTCCAATCCCTGGCCTTTCGCTCAATGGGGCTTGGATATCGTAGGCCCTTTCCTTTAGGCAGGAGGGAATAAGAGGTATTTATTAGTTGGCACAGACTACTTCACTAAATGGGTCGAGGCTGAACCATTAGCAAATATTAGAGATGTGGATGTCAAGCATTTTGTTTGGAAGAATATTGTAACCAGATTTGGAGTCCCTCGCATCCCAATCTTGGACAATGGTTTGCAATTTGATAGTAAGGCCTTGAGGAGGTATTGCTGTGACCTAGGTATAACCAATAGATATTACACCCCGGCATATCCACGAGGGAATGGGCAGGCTGAAGCTGTCAATAAGGTCATAGTAAGTGGACTCAAAAAGAGGCTGGATGATGCAAAAGGGAAATAGGTTAAAGAACTATCACATATCTTACGGACTTACTGGACCACGCCTCATAGGTCCACAGGAGAGATGCCTTTTTCAATGACATATGGGGCTGAGGCTGTAATTCCTCTGGAAATCGGATTCCCCACCCTAAGAACAAGTTCTTTCACTCCAAGCAGCAACGATGGGCTATTGGCGAAGAGTTTAGATTTAATTGAAGAACAAAGAGAAAATGTCATGGTCCAATTGGCATATTATCAACACAAACTCAAGCAAGGGTATGATGCTAACGTAAGGTTATGGCCACTGATAATGGGGGACTTGGTCTTAAGAAAGGTTATGGGAGCTGCCAAGAACCCAGCATGAGGGAAGTTAAGACCCAATTGGGAGGGGCCATATTGAATAACATCAGTGGTTGGGATATGCACGTATTATCTTGAAGACCTAGAGGAAAGGGCTGTACCTCGTCCCTGGAATGTAAATAATCTTAGAAGATATTATTATTAGTACAAGTTTTCTTCACCTTCTTTGGGTTTGTTATATTACTTATCCTGCATCTTTACCATCATTCTAAGTATCAAACAGAACATTGGTTATGCCTGGCTCCTCGGACCACATACCTTGGAAAAATTAGTATATTTCAATTATTTTTCTAAGTGCTAAACAGAACCTAAGCTATGCCTGGTTCCTTGGACCATCTGCTTTGGGAAAATTAACACAGGGTGACATTTACCTAACTATCAAATAGAACCTTGGTCATGCCTGGCTCCTCAGACCACATACCTTGGGAAAATTGATATCTTTCAATTATTTTTCTAAGTGTTAAACAGAACCTAGGCTATGCCTGTTTCCTCGGACCATCTGCTTTGAGAAAATTAACACAGGGTGACATTTACCTGACCACATACCTTGGAAAAATTGATATCTTTCAATTATTTTTCTAAGTGTTAAACAGAACCTAAGCTATGCTTGGTTCCTCAGACCATCTGCTTTAGAAAAATTAACACAGGGTGACATTTACCTAAGTATCAAACAGAACATTGGTTATGTCTGGCTCCTCGGACCACATACCTTGGGAAAATTGATATTTTTCAATTATTTTTCTAAGTGTTAAACAGAACCTAAGCTATGTCTGGTTTCTCGGACCATCTACTTTGGGAAAATTAACACAGGATGACATTTACCTAAGTATCAAACAGAACCTAGGTCATGCCTAGATCCTCGGGCCACATACATTAGAAAAATTGATATCTCTCCATTATTTTTCTAAGTGTTAAACAGAACCTTAGCTATGCCTGGTTCCTCAGACCATCTGCTTTGGAAAAGTTAACACAGTATTACAATCACCTAAGCATTAAACAGAACCCAGGCCATGCCTAGATCCTCGGACTACATACTTAGGACAAATTAACACTTTTCTTTAAATCTCAAAGTGTCAGAGCAGAACTTTGATTATTGCAGACGTTGGGTAAAATATGTCCAAGGTAAATTAGTATCTTTTGTTAGCTACTTTGGTACCGAATGTAATCACTTCAAATAGAAATGATTTTCATTACAACAAGAGTTCCAAATGGATGCTCATGAGCATCACTTAAAGCATTCACGGGCATACCTGTATTTGTGTAAGACTTGACCATCCCTTTGACCCTCATGAGCATCACTTAAACCTATGTGCATATTACAACACTGTGTATGTCCATAGAATTAAGTTTATGCTCTGCCAAGGTGATTAACTTACTAAAAATTCACCTGCTTTTGTTGCTGATCATTGGGAGCAGGACAATTTCTGTTTGCTAAATTAGGTTAGTAATTGAAGGGTGACCTCATCATTACTTTTATTAGGTGTTAGCTAAAATGGAAATTGTATCAATTTCAGTGCAAAAATAATAGGAAAAAAGGAAGTATCCACAACTTTCATTAAATAAAAGCCTTCAAATGAGGCAGATGAAGTACAAAAAGATAGGTCGATTACAAACTAAGAAAATAAAAGAAAAGGGAAAAGGCAATCTATTTCTTCATTTTTATAACAAGTTTATCTTTTGGATCCTTGGGAAGTTGAGCACGCGCTGCCGTGGTGGACACTTCAGCCTTCTCCTTATGACCCTTTTTTGGGGGTATGGTAGGGGTTGCCAATATTACTTCCATACTTTGAGAAGCCTCTTGATCCTTAGAGGTGTCCTTTGGAGCAGGAGGAGCAAGGTCAAAACCTTGGATTGTTTCTTTATTGGCCTCCCCTATCTTTGAGGTGTCCTTGGCCTTACTTGTCCCCTTTGAAGAATTTTTGGCTGTATGAGAAGCTTGTGGTGGGCTGCCTTGAATTTCACCCATCTTTGAAGACACAGGGTTATCCTTGGAGTCTGCGGAGCTTCGAGGGTGTATGGCAGAGGGGTAATAAACACTTTCTGCTCTCCTGAGCACGGAAGAAGCCTCAACCCCGGCTTGGTTGAGGGCTTCATCCCATGTCAGGGCACAGTAAGTTCTATATACTTGAGGGACTTCGCCCTCAGGGCGTCTTTAGTCTCGACCACCCCTACCTCGTATCCATGTTGCTCCGCTCCATCCCCGGCCTTATTTGCCTCGTCCTTGGCCTTCTCGGCTAGAGCCTTAGCCTTTTCAACCTCCTCTAATTTCTTCTTCAGAGAGGCTATCTGCTCTTTGGGAGTGGCCAATTGCTCCTCGGTACTTCGAAGAAGTAACCGTTGACTCTCGGCCTGCTTCTCAATGTTTTCTAAGGTAGCCGCAGCATATTTCCTTTTTTTTTGCTCCTCGGCCATTTGAACCTTCAGTTCTTTTATGCTCTTATCAGCTACGTGGAAGGCATCCACGGCCGCTATCCTCCTCCCTTCCTCTTTTTTCATTCTTCGGTGGGAGGAGTTCACCATTTCCTCGGCCCTAAAAACTGCGTGGGTAGCCTGAGAAGAAAGAAAAGTTAAGTTAAGTTTAAAAAAAATAGAAGAGAGAAAGGATTTTAAGTTAAAGTGGTTACCATTGCCAGGTCTCTTTTAAGCCCGAGGAACACTTCATGTTGCCTCAAAGATCTGAGGTCAGGCATGTACTTGGGGTGAAGCAAAGGCTGTTCCACAGCATGGACTATGTACCCAGCCGTCGCCCCTTGGAAGTCCCGTATAAAAGCTTCACTAGTCAAGGGGGCCCCGTCTAGTTCCATGGGAGGAGCCTAGGTCGAGGGTGTAACCTAGTGTTCACCTTTCCTGTCAGCTTCATGAGCCGTCCTTGTCTGTATGCCCCGGGAATGCTTAGATCCCTTCTAGGGATCACCTTCTTGGTGAGGGAGGTTCTTCCCAACCTCCATGGTCTCTTTACCCTTGTTGTCCCTTTTTCTTTTGTGGTCGACAAGGTCGGCGCGGGCCTGTTAGGCAAAAGGAGAAGTAAGAAGACGAGTCAGAGCTGGGGGTGGTGGAAGCTGGGATTAGGCAGAATTCCAGAACGTATTTCCCCCAGGTTGGGATTCCAGCAACTTTTACAGGGTCGACCTCTGTTTTCGTTGAATACCCATCTCATCTAGGGAGGTAACTGCTTCCTCGGTCACAGGAGAGGGAGGTTGGTAGAAAACTTCGTAGATGTCGTCCAAGTCTGAGACGTCAAACACTTCCTTATCTTTTTCTTCCTTTCCCTCACTTTCTTCTTTACTAATGGGTTGAGAAGAAGTGGATTCACCAATGGCAACTCGGGATGAAGAAACTACAGCAGGAATGCCCTCTGGGATCAGTTGAGAAGTAAGATCGTCCCTTGGGATGGATTGAGTGATGAGAGTACCCTCTGGGATCAGAGTGCCCTCAAGTAGGAGTAATCCTTCCACAGCAATGCTGATGCGATGTAAGCGTGGGTCGTAAGCTTTTATCACACACTTGGGCACTTAGAAAGCACAAGAAATGGGTGTGATTCCTAGTATCAAGTGAGCCGCCTGGAGTTGACCGTCATCTTCGTTTACAAACACCTCGGCTTTGAGAATTTTGTCTAAGCCCAACCTGTTAACCAAACTGAAATTTGGCTAGTGGCGTATCTATCTGCAAAAGTCATGAGGTACAGATCGTTAAAAGCAAAATAAAACAAATCAAAATAAGGTAAAGAGTAAATTATTTTTCCTACTTCTAGAACCACACCTGGCTGCCCTTTTGTCGTCGGGCAGGGAAGGCCATCGTGCCATTCCCCTGACACGATCAAGAAGTCCTTATTTAGCCCTTTACTGGACTCAGGGAGGCACTACATGAGCCTAATTTCGGGCTGCCTCGTCTTTAGGTAATACCCTTTCCCTTTTAAATGATGGAGATTGTATACCCAATTAACATCATGGTGGGTTAACCCTAACCCCATTTCCTCGTTTAAGGCATCCACACACCCTAGTATCCTAAATACGTTGGGAACACATTGGGCGGGTGTTAAACGGTAGAACCTAAGGTAGTACCCTCCCCATTGGGATTCTCATGCCGCTTTCTATGAAGGCGATCATAGGAATCGCTACCTCACCTTCTCGCCTTCGCTCGAACCACTCCTTTTCCTCACAATATCTAAGGTTAACGTTGGGAGGGATTCTATATTGAGCCTTAAAACTCGCCATTCCCTCTTCAAATTCTACCAAACACTTAAACCTACCCATTATTTCAAGAGGATTTAGGAGGACGCTAAAGAGAAATGGAAGAAGAACTAAAGCCAAGGAGCGAAAATGCACAAAGGAAAGGAAAATACACGAAAAGACAAGTTGTAGAGATTTTTAGATACTTACAGAATTGGGGAAATTGTCCTTGGACAGACTTCTAATAGTTGTAGAGGCACTAGTAAGTGAGAGATGTTAGTAGGTTCAATGTATGTGCGCTAGTGTTTGAATGAATGCTAAAGCAAGTTGAAGGCTCAATTTGGAGGTTATTTATATCAAAGGAAAAAAGGTACAAGCGGGAAAATTCTCGCTCCCATCCCAACGGGATTCTTAGCCGTTCGATCTTCATCACAGCATAGAACGTGGGGGACAAGGAGCAGCCATAATTTAATGAGGACGTACTCCAGACACCGAAGCGTCAAGAACGTAACTTAGGCAGTTAAAATGGCACTTGTACTGGCAGAGGACAAGACATGACGAGCCCAAAACATGCCCGAGAATATCAAAATCCTCATTTCTGCCCAAGGTGCCAAAAAACAGGATTTTGAGGGGCTATTGTGGGGCCAGATGGTCCAAAGATACTCATCCACATATGTATCAGGCCCAAGGCCTAAACCGAGGACAAAGACATGTCCGAGAACAAACACATGGTGTCATAAAGGCCCATAGTTGTAGGCGAAGAAGACAGTGTTAATCGTAACAGTTCAGGAAACTACGCCGAGGACGAACCCTTCCTTGATTAACCAAGGCTGAGGTACGAAGAAGTGTTTTACCAACAAAGGCAACCTTCCATACCATTCCATATGAGAAGATAAGTACTACAGGTAAATAGGACAGAACGTGATCATGTAGTATCTCTAGGGAAAGTTGCTACCTCCACATTAAATGCATTGCAGCTAACTCTCTGACCGCATTAATGTGGATGTGATACCTGAACAGTGTGTTTCAGCCTTACAGCTACTGCATCGTGACTTAGAGGGTGGGCTGATGGGACAAGTATCAACACCAACCTTCTGGCATGCACGTGTAAGGTGGGAAGGAAAAGGAAGGAGAGTATAAAAGAAGATGGGGGAAACAAGAATGGGGATCGGGAATTGCAAGAAGAAACACTGTAGCATTCAGGAACCAAACTTGTAACCCAATTTGAGAATAATATATAAGAACAGTACACCTTGGATCTTGCCAAGGACTATTTTTCGTCAATATAACCATATTTCTTTTCATTTTCTTATCATCTGAATCTATTCCAATGTTTGTCTGATCAACTAAAGCCCAGTTTTCCAACCCATACTCTATAAATTTTTTGTTTTGGGCTTTTTAAGCTTAAGTCCATCCACGCAGTGGGCTACAAGTTCAAATCTGGTCCTTACAGGAACCTAAAGAACAATACATAAGTACGGTACCTAAATCTTGCTCTATAACCCCCCAAAAAAAAAAAACCTACAATGTTTTAAAAACATATATACAAATAACATTTTTTTTAATAATATATAATTTATAAAAAACCTAAAAATGTAAATACCATATATCTGTCAGTCAATTCAATTTTTGTTGGAATTCAAAAACTCCAACCAACTACTGAACTGCCCAATGTCGGTTTTGGGCCTTTTGGCCAAAAAATTCGAACAGCCAAACAGAAAATTGTTGGAACTTAGAAACAAGTGAGGCAATCAATTCAGCTCAACTTTGCATTTGGGTAGTTTATTTACTTAAAGAAGAGTGGGAAAAATTTTAAATTACTTAAAGTTATCTTCTCAAAAAAAAAAAAAAAAGTAACTTAAAGTTAGCTTATCGATTTAAGTAATGGAAAGGGAATAAGGGGAATGGAATGGAAAGGATACTTAATATATATATATATATATATATATATATATATTCTTTTTATTTTTTTTGGTAAAAAAAAAAAAAAAAAACTCTCTTCATTCCCTTGTTTAGGGCTTTAATAAGAGTAAAAGTGCACTTTAAATTCTAAACCCTATAATTCAGAGTTATAACAAATTAAAGCATTGATCGTTTTAAAAGTAATAAATTAAACTTTATAGTTTTAATAATAATCTCTTAGGCTATATTAAACTCTAGATAAAATATCATTCCACTTAAATGGATCGTGGTTTAATTTGTTAATTTTTTAAACAATACTATTTTATTTTTTATTTTTGAAACATTCGGGTTTAATTTGTACCTTTTAAAATCTTAGGTTTTCTACTGGTTACTTTTAAAACTAATGGGTTTAATTTGTTACACCCTTAAATAATAGGCTTTCCAATGATTTTTTTTTTCCCAATATGTTTTAATAATCCATCCAACCTCTTGGACAAAGCCTGAAACTTCATTCTACAAGGTTAATTTTGATGGAGCCATGTTTGAGAATGACAATAGTACAGGATTGGGTGTTGTTAGACAAAACACTAATGGTTTAGATATGGCTTCTTTGTCGCAATTGGTTCCTCTACCTCCCACAGTCATAGAGGTGGAGACATTAGTGGCAACACTGGCCCTTGAACTCGCTTTAGAATTGGGGTTTGAAAACATTGTCCTAGAAGGTGATTCCAAGATCCTAATTAAAGTCCTGCAGAGTAGTAGCATTTCCTTGGCTCAATATGGATGCATTGTCTATGATATCCACTTCCTTGCATCACATTTTTCAAATTTTAATTTATCTCGTGTACGTTGGCATTGTAATGAGATTGCTTATTCACTTACATGAAAAGTGACTCTTTCCCCTCCCTTATCAATCTAGATGAAATATGTACTACTAGATATTAATTCTGTATTATAGATTAATTTGAACAACCTTTCTTAATAATACACATTGTCCTTTTTCTCAAAAAAAAAAAAAAAAAATGTAGGGCAAGGTTGGCCCATTAAACCCATGGACCATGGGCCTTTGGGATGTGTTTATAATCTATTTCAATATTCAATTGTTTGTAATTACCAGTTAAAACTGTCAATTTACAATTATCGATTATGAGTGAAGAGTGAAGAGTGAAGAGTGAAGACCCAATACCCCTTTGCTTCGTTGTTAAAAAATTAAAATAAAAAAGTGTTGGTTTCTATGAGGTCCCAAGCTAGGCATGCTAGGATGGTGTGTGTTGATATGTGAGCAATCTTTTATTCAATATTCAACAATTGTTTGTAATTGCTACTCACCCATGTTGGATGAGGTTGGCCCATTAAACCCATGGACCAAGAGGGCCTTCAAGATGTGTTAAGATGTGTTGATAATCTATTCAAACTCAATTGTTTGTAATTGCTACTCACCCATGTAGGATGTGGTTGGCCCATTAAACCCATGGACCAAGAGGGCCTTCAAGATGTGTTGATAATCTATTCAAACTCAATTGTTTGTAATTGCTACCCACCCATGTAGGATGTGGTTAGCCCATTAAACCCATGGGCCAGGGTCCTTCAACACATGACTACCTTGAAAAGTCACACATAAATCCCACCACTTTAATGCCCCACTTGGTGACAAGCCCACATTACCGGGATCGGCAATTTAAATGATTCTTGCAACTGCATATGAATATAATAATAAGCTTGTATCATATCGGTGTGGGATAATTAGTGGAGAAAACAAAAAATGGCAGAGGCGACTCCAGTACTGGGACTCATCAAAGAGATAAGAAGCCACGAGGTTGCCATTGCCGAACTCAATCATCTTTCTTCATCCAGGGTAACCTTATTGACCCCTCTTTCTTTTTTACTCCTTAATATAATACTATATCACTTTTGATTCTATGTTTCATACTTGCCCTTGTCTTCTGCTGATCTCTCTTTTATGGTTTCCACGGACATAGAGTATGTGTGCCAAGTGCTTGTGAAAAGTACCCACAGGGTCAATCACAATGGACCTTTTCAGATTAAAGCTCAAGAAATCAATCAGATTTGTGTTCCATAGCTACATCTAGAGTCTTTGTCCTTTTTACATAATCTGTTGTAGCTCTTTTGTATTCTTTGGCCACTTCCTGCCCTCTCTGCATGAAGTAGACCTATAAGGGATTGATGGTTTTATTTAGTCTATTCAATATTAGGTCAACGATAAATGTAGTTTGAGGCTTGGAGTCGGGTTTTTTTTGGAAACAAAGCAAGCACAATCAGAGGCTCCAAGAAAAAGCCAATGGCGCATCTGAAGTATATGGACCTGATTGGTGGTTTGAGAAATTTTTTTTTCTATCTCTTCACTGTTTAGGCAGTATTCGTAGAGACTGTCACTGTGAGTGGGCTTATGGATGGTGCTAAACATGAATATGACAATCAGAGTGATATCTATATGTGAACCACTTTTTTTTTAATATCCTTTTAATACCATATTTCGGAAAAAGAAAAATTCCTTTAATTGTAGTTGGGATTGGCTTCTAATAAGGATGTGGATGGTGATTGGGATTGAACTTTTTTTGAGAATGTGGTCAAATTTTAGAATGTCAGAAGAAAAGAAACTATAAAATAATGTAAGTCCATGTGTCCAATACAGCTACTAGTTTGAATGATCCATTCTTAGGATATGTTGTACTTAAGAGAAGTTTTTGGGGGTGGGTGGTATTGCATAATTAGTGCATAAATATTAAACAAAAACCATGGATAAAATATTGGTCACTGCAGTTGTGAACAGCCTGAGTTTTCTCTATCATGGCACTTTCGGTAGGAAAGGAAGGAAAAAGGGATTTGTTGCAGCCGCATTGCATCTGTACTGGGTTTTTGTCCTTTCTTTTTGCTGTTTTAGGAAAGCCTTATGTATATTCTGTGTGCTTAGGTTGCACCTGTTTTAGCACCTTTATGATAATCGTACTTGTCACAAGAGACCCAAAAAAATAAACAAAAAATCTAGAGCCTCTAGTATTTGAAAGATTGAAGAAATCAAGTTATGCAGACTTTTTATTTCAATATGTCCCTTGTTTTTAGTTTGATCTTGGTTCCAAAGATGGTTTCTAAGTTTAATCTACATGCTTTGGATATGTGTGTTTACTTTTTGCTTCTTTTTTGGTTAGCTGGTTCAACTTGTGTTATCATCAACATCATCATTGAAAGGATTGATAAAACTAATTTACTACCATTTATATAATGAGTACTTAATCTGAAGTCAGCACAATTTTATTTTCATTAACTATGAAAAAGCAGGAGTGTGGGACTATTGCATGATAGCTAGTTTTCCTTAAAATAATAGTTGTGTCTATGTGACAATTTTTATATAATTCTTGCAGTAATTTTATTTATTGATTGATAATTCGATAGTTGGGAGGGAGGGATTTGAACCCTGAACGTCTCCATAGGAGACACTAAGAAGTGTTAGTTGAGCTACAAGGCTCTTGGCCTAGTAGTAATTTTTTAAATGGGGAAGTTGAGAGTTATGAAACAGAATAACTCTCCATGATGGACCATAATGGCATTTCGATTTTGGTATTATGTAGAGTCTGAGAAACTTTAGAATAACCTACAATCTAGTTTTTTAATTGATGAAAATTATGTATTTGGCTTAAAATTAAATTCAGTGTTAGAAATTTTAAGAAAACCCTGCAAGTGATGTATGTTCTGCTTTTGAACAGTCAGTTCTTTTTAATATAATTGCTTTGACTTGTGGATGTTTCTCAACATGTTGTTCACTAATCTAAAGCAAAATTTAAACTTTCTCCTTTCCTTTCTTTCAGTGGCAAGAAGCTTCCTAGTTTTCAGATAACATTTTGTCCTTGTATACTGTAGGCTGTCTATCAGAAAAATGGGAACATATTTTTCCAAACGACTATCCAGAAAGCTACAGCATCTGAACAGAGTATGAAATCTTTACTATTGACTTGGTAATATATATTTTTTCTTGGTGCTAAACGGCTAAGATACATATTTTTTTCTCTTATTTGCTGAATGCTGGGTAGAACAACTTGATTTGGCCAAAGCTAAGCCTGAAAAGTTGAATTCTCCTTGAAGCAACTTGGCTGTACCATGTCTTTGCTAGACCCAAACCTTTATGGCAGGAAAAGCTCAGCATTTATATGACAAGGCATTCAACTGAGATCAACCCCTTTTAGTGGTGTAATAATAGAAGTTAGAATGGTCATTAGATTTCTATAGAGCTATATCTTTACTGCATTAACTAAACTGTCTGGGGCCTGAGCATTCATTGTAACATTTTTTAATCATTGAATTTTCTTATTGTCATGGTCATTCACTATACTTTCTCCGTAATGAATATTTCTTTTTTGAGTTCATTTGTGAATGCATTGAAGCAATAATTCCTTTTGTTTGGATTTAATTTTTGCGGTCTTGCTTAAAAGTATTGGATCTCCATTTGCAATTTACAGAATTTCTGCTATAAAAATCCAATCCCATTTATTCTCAAAAGCCCTTTTGTTTTCTTTCTTGCCCTCCTTACCTCCCATTTCCCTCCTATGTAATCCAAACTGAATCCTGCACAACCTTAAGAAAAAAGAAAATAGTAGCTTTAATTATTGGGACAGCCTTATACAAAGGAGTGACTAGATTTCAAGGCTTTAGATTTTGAGAACTGAATTTACAAATGATAGAAACAAAAGAAATTAAAGTTTTTCTCCAAAGCGAAGTGAAAGTGTCTTCAATCCATTATGTTGCAGTTTATAAAACCATCTATGTGATTCATTAGATTGCCTAAACAAGTCATGATTATTAAGTAGGTTGACTAGAAGTACACATGGATAATCTTTTGAGTTGTCACATACTGGGTTAAGACAAAAATAATCCACCCAAAAGGATGCATCTATTGTTGGTGCTTGAGTCTGGACGGCAGGTGATGGCAAAGTTCTGCAAAGTTCTGTAGAACGTTGACATTTGAAAAAAAAAAAAAAAAAGGGTAATTCTTATCTGCTTTTTTCAGAAAAGAAATAAGATGGCAATCTTACCCGCTAAAACTTGGACTAGAACGATTTCACTTTTGCAGGAAGTTGGCTGTTTGGGATTGGAAAATGGGGGAGAAAAGAAAATACAAGAAGAGTAGAGAAACCAATCGTTTCCCTGTTTGGGAGATTCTGGACGGAATAGAATGGAAAATTCTGTTCCATATCTCATAAGCCATATGTGCTAGAAAATAATACATAAAAACCCGATTAATCAAATATAGGGTGGTTGACTCAGAAAGACCATGTGCTTCCAATTTAAGTAAAGCTCAAGCAATATTTTGCGTTTTACAGTGAGGCTTGCAATAGGAGTTAATCATCACAACTGCATATAAACAGATCTAGCAAAGTTACAACCCTTAAAACATAATTCGTTACAATAACCAAATCTACAAATAGTATGAAAATAAATCCGAGTCATGACGTGTACAGGACGCATAAATTCAGTTTAAAAGGAAGGCAGCCTCTAGTCGGACTCCTGAATTGACTGTTGAATGAAAACAACTGCAATAGTCACAAGGGATGCATAAACAGAATTGGTTAGCCTTTGCACCAGCTTGGAAGAGTTTGAAGTCGGCGGCGAGGCTAGAGAGATGCCATGCAAGCACAAGTTCCATTCGGGTTGTATCGAGAACTGGCTCCGGGTTAAAGGGTTGTGCCTGCTTTCCCGATCTGTTATGCCTATGGAGGAAGATGAAGAAGAAGGAAGAGAGAGTATGGATGTTGTGGACCAGGAAGAAGGAGGAGAAGGAGGAAGAGAGAGTATGGAACATGTGGAGGAAGAAGAAGGAAGAGAGAGTATCCTTCAACATGAGTTCTGGTTCCACTTTGTGGTTGTTGATTCAAGTATGGATTCGGGTTCTGATCGTGTTGAAGTTGAAGATGATGACTCGTCAACGCAAGATATGGTCTGATGACATTCAACGATAGGAATTAGTCATTTATCTTTTGTTTATGTTTTATTTAAGGTCCAATATTTTTATGATTTTGTGGATCCTACAAGAACTGCGAGAACTTCTTGTTACAATATTTCTAGTTACGATTTGGAACATTTTTAACTTCTTGTGAGTTAATTTCAAGTTTCACTTGTTAAGGTATCTACATTAGTAGAGCTAAAAATTTAGGCATCGTTTGATATGGCAACTTAAACATATGTTTTCAATTTTTAAACAACATTACAAATATTTTTACCCACTTTTTCACCTACAGATATTTCCACACATATTTTCAGACAACAAACATATGCTTTTAAGTGCATGTACCACTCCCTTAGCAATTTGGCATCTACAAAAGTCACTTTATCTATTTTACCTCTTCACTTTACAATACACCCAACATCAATGTATCTATATTTTTATCTATTTGATTAAAATAATACAAATAACTGATTAGAATAATAATAAAAAACCACAAATTTCAATAACCAACCACAACTACAACCGTCTCGACCATCGGCCACAACCACCACCACCACCACCACCATTGGTCCATAGCCAAAAAAAAAAAAAAAAAAAAAAAAGCAACCAAGTAGCCCAATCTACCCACACAACCACCACCACCACAACCCACAGCAAAAAAAAAAAAAAAAAAAAAAAAAAAAAAGGGTCGACAGCGTAGGGTGGGCTAGCAGCAGTGAGAGGAAGTTGAGAGAGAGGTGAGAGTTGAGAGTTGAGAGTTCTGAATGATAAAGAAATAGAATAATAAAAAATAAAAAATATCTTAATAGGAGGTAAAATAAAAAATTAATTAATTTTTTAGCTTTTAGTTATAATGCACAAGCTAGGGGTGTCCAGACCCGACCCACACCCGCCGAACCGACCAAACTGCCCAATCTCCACACGATTTCAGCCCGAACCGACGCTCCTATCAGTCGGTTACGGGTTGCCGCACCCAAGACCCGACGCCGGCGGGTCGAGTGGCGGTTTTCTTCTCCAAAACCCGAGCCACTCAGCTCGACCGATGTTCTATACAAAAAATGTAGAATCCGGTGAGGTCGAGCTTAGATTGAGGAGATATGGCCAAGTCCCATCAATTTTTAGCCAAAAAATGCAGAATCCGGCGAATATTTCCAGAATCCGGTGAGATTTCCAGGTTCCGGCGACTTTTTTTTTTTTTCCAGATTTTGATGCTTTCTTTATTCCGGTGACCCACCCGACCCGACCTACGTTCACTCTCACCCGAAGCCGACTCGACCAATGCTTCCGGCGGGTCGAGTCCGGGTTCCTCCACCCTTCACCCGACGCCGGTGGGTCGAGTCCAGGTTGGGTCCAAAACCGACCCGGCTCAACTCGTGGACAGCCTTATGCACAGCCATATATAGTTGTGCACTGTAGCAGCGTAGGTAAAAGATTTACCTATACCACCACTATTGTAGCACCCTTTTTGTATATGGTGGTGCTAAAAATAGCTTTTTAGCACCACCATTGTGGATGCACTCATGCCTGTTGATTTAAGTTAATTTCTTGTTACGATATTCCTGTGATGAAGCAACAAATAGACCTAAAATGATGAACAAAGAACCATCAATTTGGTTATATCCAAGCTAGTGACATTTTGTGTTATTTCTTATTGCTGCTTGATGCGGTGAGTAACTGCAAGCCATATGCTAATTTCTTCCGTGTCCTTTAATTCGTTGGGCATAGTCTGTTTAAGCTTTTAAATAATGTGCATTTTTGTGCCTTGTGCTCTACACACTTATATTTTATCCGAACCTACTAACAACTTTTAGGAAGTTTATCGTTCTTGGAGCTTTAAGGTCATTAGTATTAGAGGTAGCACCACAGAAGATGATATTGAGCAATTAAACAGTTATACCTGCTACTGACAAGATTTTTTTGAGAAATAAGACTTTGCATTTTATTAAGGAAGGCCCTTCAAATCAGCCTGGAATACATTGAAAACGTCAGGTGGAATATCTTCCATCCAAACTAACAAATGAGGATAGGAAAGCACTCTTCTTGCTAAAGAATGAGCCACCTTGTTACAATGCCTAAGGACATGTGAAAACATACATTTCTTATTGACAATATGATATTGAGCTTAAAAAATTTATTATGAACATTGGTAGGACTTGATTTAAGTTTAAATTTCTTTAAGATTGGATGTTTTAGTGAATTAATGCTCTCATATATGCGTGGAAGAAGATTTGTTTTTTTCCGAATAATTAAATACTACCTGTAATAAGAGTAGCTCTCCCTGTAAATTAAATTGCAGGATGTTCATGGTAAAAAAGTGGTTCTAACTTGCAATCTTCTTTTAAATTACATGGCCTTAAGTGCTGCCCTTAATTGAATGAGGTAATTGTTGGAATCAGTTCTCTACTTTCAAAGTGGAACTTTTTGAATTATGTTGACATCCCTGCGTGGACTTCTTAGTCCAATTTGGTAGTTGTCATTTGACATATCTTTTACATGGGTATGGCTTTTCTGCATAACAACTCTGCCTGACCATTCATATTTCCCTCTTGCCACTTTCATTGATCCTTCAGTCTCTTCCAAGATGTTACGACTGACCGTTCATGCTATATGGCAACAAACACTCGATGGTTTGGGGGTGACCATTAGAATTCTTATTCGGAGTTTGGATTTCTTTAAGAGCATGAATTGAATTGTTGCTCTGAATCATTGAAGTTGAACTTGAATATCTTAAAAACATTTTCCTGAAAATTTTGAAAAGTTACTTGCAAAATGCTAGAATATATATATTGCAAACACCTTCAAAAATAATTTTCTGGACCATTTATGGGTCAAATTTTTACTAATAAAAACACTTGCATAAGTAACCAATTAAGTTCATCCCCTATTCTTCTGGATTCTGTGTGTACATGACAATAGGACTTTTCACATTATGGGTGCCATCTGACCATATGAACGATGCAGAAATTCTTGTCTTTGCTGTTAATGCTTCCCCGATATTTTCACAATAAAAGACTTCTTCTCATATAATAACTTGAAGGAGATGGAGCTAGGTTTCACACTAACATTAATTTGAGAATTTGCTATGATCTTTGATTTGTAAGTGGAGTTGGCAAGGCCTACATTTGTCACTGTTCTGGTGAATTCAACTGTGAAAGGCTTGCCTATCTTAACTAGAGCTTGCATTGATGGGTAATTGAGATCCTTTGGAGAACCTTTCGTCTCCTTGGGGCTAGGACTGATGAGACGAACTTGCATACTGTAGAGCATTTTCATGTAATCATCTTTAGAAACTTCATACAATAGACCAGGGTCTATTGCTTTTACTGGATTGACATGGCCAGCACCATAAGCAAACTCGCCATCTTCATAGTTACCATCAGAATGTTCTGTGACATTCATTGACAAAGCTTGAAGTACAATAAAATAGAATAAGTTAGAAACATAGCACAACTAAGAAACTGATAGAGCAAGCAAGAAGGAGAATGAAGATTACCAGTGGTCATGAGAGCAGATTTGATGGCTGAAGGAGACCAATGAGGGTGAAATGATTTAACATAAGCGGCTGCTCCAGCTACATGGGGACAAGACATGGAGGTTCCAGACAATATATTGCACTTGACAGACCTCTTATTAACAGGGGTACTTGATGGTGAAGCAACAGGTGAATATGCTGCCCAAATATATACTCCTGGAGCAGTTATATCTGGCTGCAATATGTGGCAAACATATATATATATATATATATATATATATATATATCTGTTAGAAATGAAATTCATTTAAGCGATACATGCATCCCTGGAAAGACAGTAATTGATGGGCAACCTTTAAAATTTCGTCAGAAATTGAATTTGGCCCACGAGAAGAGAAGAAAGCAAATTTAGGAGCAGCTATATCTTTGATGGCTTCACTTCTTATAATTTCTCCATTCGGGTTACTGGAAAATGAAAACTAGAGACATCAACAACAGAATCGTAGAATAAATCTTCTCCCAAATCAAAAACTAAACCAATAAAATCTAATCAATCAGTGTACGAGTTCTCATGAATTCTAGCAACAGTACAACTTGAAAGTTGTAATAAACAAATCAGAATGTACAAAAATATTAGGATTCTCACTTTGTAGAATTTATGTAGGACTTCACCAAATCATGGTTGTGAAAGTTAAACCAGATGAAGGTAAGGGAACTACAAAATAATTCTCATCTAAGGTGATTGACCCAAGGGCGCCAGCTCTGAAAGCTTCATTCCATCCTGTTGACTTATCACAGACCACAATCTAAAGTAGAGTTAAACATAATAATTCATCAATCTAAAGAATTAAACATCCACCCAAAGAAAGAATATATATATATATCTATATATCTATATATAATAATAGGTGAAGTAGAGAGAAACTCAAATTAAAATGTCTAATTAGAGTTCTAATTTTGTGCTATGTGTCTTGATTGATTCTTCTAATTGTTGAATTCAAATCTGAAATTGGAGTCCAATTTTTGCTCCATCTCTTATGAAACGCTGTCCTCCTCTCCTTTTTTTCCTAAATAAAATGCTAGGTTCGCCAACCCTTCTAGAAATCTGTGTTTTACATTAAATGTTGTGCTATTTTTTTTTTTTTTTTGGGCTAAATAAAACCTTTTGATATCAGACACACCTGGTTCACCTCCCCTTCTACAATAATCAAATGCAAATTAGAAATACAGCTCCCCACAGATCCAAAACTCTCAGATTCAACACCTCCAGAACTCACACTTCGACCCCAACAACACCCACGATGACTTCTTGGAGCCTTCGTGTTCTTGGCCTGACCTCCACACCAAAACCCCGTGAGACCTCAAGCCCAGAGACCTCTCCGATGAAACACCACCGTCTAACCCTGACGACAATGTTCCTTACTAGTTCAACCATGACTCTTCCACCCTCGCTTCCAAGCTCCGTAACCACTAGATTTCTAGCGCTACTAAGTCCTCCACCGCAGTTGCCGCCGCTGCCATCATGCTCCAGCAGCAACTCTTCATGTCTCGCGGTGCCGGCGTCGGAGCTGGCGAGTCTGGTCTGATACAGATACCGCTTTCTTTGGGTGCCTTCGACGATGTCATTGATGGGTCATCGTCTTTCAAGTCTCCCAATGCGAAGAGTTTTCGAGTTTTGAGTTTGAATTTACAGTAACCGTTTGTGCTTTGAGTGGTATTAATGTAAATAGTGGTGAATTATGAGGGTGTTTTTGTTTAATTTACTAGGGGTCAATGATGAATGCTTTTCAGCTGTGACTATTCTTATTTAATATTTTTTTATTATTCGTATTTTTTGATTTCAAGTATTTTGGATTTATATCTGTCAATGTCAATTCCTTTCTCTACAGAGATGAGGTGGGTTCTTTCTAAGCTTTTCTTTTTCAAGGTTTGTAGGTGGAAAGGGAAATCCTTGGAAGCAATCCAAGTCTGAGTAGAAGCACTACTACCAGGTATAGTTTCTACTTTATTGGAACCATCACCGGTAATTTTTTTTTTTTTAATTGAATGTTAAATATACTTTATGTTTGGATATTTGGTTGGATTGGTTTGATTTTTAGGTATTTGGGTTAGAATTTTTTTTTTTTTCATTTAGGTATTTGGGTTTGGATTTTTTTTTCTATTTGTTTTTGTTTTTAAATATTAGGATTAAAATGGTTCTGGGCTATTCTGTGATTGATTTTACAATCTGCATACTATGCTGCCAACCATGTCTTCTTTGCTGGATGCTGCTTCTCTCTTTACAACAATTTGAACCGAAATAGGTACCTATTGTTTTAGACATTTTTTATATGATTTATTCTATTCTAATCTATTTGTTTATAGGACTTCTACTAGATGTTTCTTTGCATATATTTTATTTGAATTTTCTTCAATATATTTATTTAAAGGTATATTGCTATGATCAACATGAAGATTAATTAATATTTTAGATGCCTCTTAGAAGTAGTGAATCTAATTTTTAATATTAGTGCTTCTCCTTAAAAAGTCTAAATATGTGCACATTCTCATGGATTGATTCTTTAATGTACAACTTTGCCCAGTTTTGAAACTGGTGGATATATGACAAAAAAACAAGTATACAATTGTTTTTAGTGGTAGATGATTTTAATATAGTTAATTTTTTTAAAGTTCTATTGCCATTTATAAATGGCCATTAGTATTAGATTGAATTAATTATGAATCTAAGAGCAAGCACCGTGAAACTAAATTGAATTTTAGTATAAAACTTCGAAATGAATATCAAAGTAGAAATTGACAATGAATATTCCACCTGACAATTATCAATGAATATTCCATGCCTTTATGTATGGGTGGATTCTTTTATTTAAGTTCTCTTATTTAGAACTCCCTTCATGCCATATCGTTAAGCATTATGATATGTTAATCATGGAAAATTTTGTGTGTATTGTTGTGTTTTCCATCTCTAAAATGGGATATGCTATGAAGTTTTCGGGTTTATGCATGTGCAGAAATAATAATAGATTAATATGCGTCTTTTAATGAAACAATGCTGTATTCTATTAAAAATACACCAAATTTTATTTTGTTTTAAAATACATCAAGTAGGCTTTAGGATTGAGGTTGAATTTTTTTTTTCCCCATCAATTACATTTCAGGGTTTGCTATGACTTGAGCTACATTGTCTAAGGAAGTCAAACACTTTAGTGAGAGTTCTGTTTTTTTGTTTGTGTCCTTAGTATGTTTAATTATTTGGTTGATTTATTAATTGACATGCTATATCAATAATAGGCTGTTGGTTGTTGCATCTTCATCATGATCACAAGGCCTCATTGATATGACTATTCTGACATATAGAAAAAAAGCCCATTTAAAACTATACAATGTTTAAGTTAAAAAGTAAAAGGTTATACTGTATGAAACAAACACGTCTAAAAAATTAAAGTCAGATGCTAAATCTCACACAAATGTTAAACCCACTCATCTAAAGCTAACTTCCATTAAAACTACCTATTTTCTTCCTCAAATAAACATATTTTTCAATATGTTTTTATCGTCCTTTTGTCAAAGCACAAATTCACAAAGATCTTTATCAGATAAGATGTTGGGTATTTTGCAAGAAGATTACTAAATCAAAAGGTTAGGAACCGCCATTGTGAGATTGTCTTACCACAGTCTTTAGCCTTACTACTACTGTTAGACTGCTGGACCCACTGCTGGTATTTATGTTTTTAAAATGAGGACGTTAAATATGATTTAGGCTTTTGGTTAGATTTGATTAGTTTAGATTAGATTTCCTTTTCACTATTCAAGTGACGTCACAAGGCAGCAAGAGAGAAGAGCAAGAAAAAATATTGTAGACAAAGAAGGTATAGGCAATAGGGAGAGGCTTTGGTTAAACTTTGAAGTTAACAAAGAAGACAGATTAGTCTCTTCCTCTCTATATCTCTTTCTTTATTTTTTTTTGTTCGAAAAAATTTTCATGCTTTTTGTTTAGTTCTAGGTTTTGGATATCATAGTTTTTTATTGTGCAAATGTTTCTATTTTATTATTTATTGGAATTGTTTTAGGCACCCATGAAATATCTTCAACCCACAATTCAAATGTTATCAGGTACTAGATCTCTTGGAGATAACAAAAGATATCACTTTCTTACCCTTTTTCATAACCATCATAACTCCAAAGTCAAAACAGAGCAACATCTTTGTCAAACAAACTTCTTCTTCTATTATTGTGTATGCTGTGTTTATATTCAATTGCTACTCAAATCAATTTCTTCTAAAGAAAAACTGTTAGGAATACTATAAGCATTGTATTGAGATTTAGTTAGTTAGTTATTATTCCAAGCATGTTAATCACATTTAGCACATGTTGGAATTATAAATGCACATGGGAAATAATAGAATCAATAGGATAAGGCCATGTGGGCCAATGAGCTTAGAGCTAGTCTCCTATAAATACATAATTGTAATTCAACATTAGATATCAATGATGAATAAACCAATTTGTTAGTGCATATTTGATACCACTTGTTAGGAACCTAGAGGTTCCTAATGGGAATGTGTATGAATTGTAGGGGGATTGGTGGGAATTGTAAGGAAATTGACTTAATTCGAGATAGTCGCCCTCCATAGAGAAATAGAGAGATTAAAAGTGAGAGAGAGAGAGAGAGAGAGAGAGAGATGCACTAATGCACTAACAAATTGGTTTATTCTTCATTGATATCTAATGTTGAATTACAATTATGTATTTATAGGAGACTAGCTCTAAGCTCATTGGCCCACATGGCCTTATCCCATTGGTTCTATTATTTCCCATGTGCATTTATAATTCCAACATGTGCTAAATGTGATTAACATGCTTGGAATTATAACTAACTAACTAAATCTCAATACAACAATTATTATCCATATACTTATAGTATTCCTAACAAAAACCCATACAATATATCACCTGTTTTTTTTAAGCGGGGCAGGTTAGTATGATTTCAAGAGAGAGGAATATGCAAATATGTCTATTTTCTTAATGCCAATCTCTTTCTCTCTCCTTGGAAGACTGACAATAAAGGGGTTTTATTTTTTTAAAAGGGCACTATTTCATTTCTCTATCCTAAAAAACAATATATATATATATATATATATATTGTTTTTGTATTTGAATAAAAGCTTGAATGTGTGACGAAACCCAAATACCTAAATATTTATTGCAAGTTTGGGTATCTTAGTATCTATTTTTTTTGTTAGTTTTTATCACTCATGCTGTTGAATAATTTGTTTTGTTGAATTATTTTTGAAAATTTGTGCACTCATCTTAATTTCACTAAATTTTGCATATAAACCTCATGTTGCTGTTGCATATAACCTCATGTTTAAGTTGTTTTTCATATTAAATAAGTAGTGCGGTACTCAGTTAAGGTACATCAAGATGTTTCTTCATATTTAGATGTGGGTAGACTCATTACATGACTTTGAGTGTCCATATTCTAAATTCGCAACATATATGCACCTTGACAGCAAGTGTAAACTATAATATGGTGACATTTGCTGGCTGTGTTCATAACTAGGACTTTTTTTTTCCCTCTTTCGTACATGCCTGCTTTTTGTTTCCTTTTAAAGGTTGGATGGAATACCATGTTATCTTTGGCAAGATGCTATATGGGATGGATGTTGTCCACAAGAGTGAAGTAGAAGGATGTCTTCCTTTATTGTTTTGGGATGTTATTGGTCAAATATATATAAATTTTACCATTTACCTAGAGATGGTGTCTTTAAGAAAAGTCTTCAAAAATCTCATCGACTACCCATCTATTTCTAAGTTATTTTCTTAGAACAATGGTCACAATCCATATGCAGTTTATTAAAAAATTAACTGTTTTTAAATGGATAACATTAGAACTACGTTTTGATCCAATTTATTATTGGTTTCCTATGAGCATTCAACGTTACAACCTTACCCAATTCTTGATATGCATGTGTTTGCACCTGCACCCAATTAGTAACCAACAAATTGGATAATTTATGATATAATAATCCTTTGAGTTTTATAGTGCAACTCAATGCATCATTTTATGTTTTATGGTAATGCTATTTTTTATGAATATTTTATTTTTATTTTGCTAGGTCTTAATTCCTAGTTAAAGCCAAAGAGTAGTTGAAAAAGAGGTAGAGACAAATAAGAAAATCAATATTGATGAAACTGAGAAAAGTGCAAATATTATCAAGATCCTAATGAAATAGGAGTTGATGGAAAAGGACAATCCAAAAACTAATTGGTGTCTTGGTCTGATGATAAAGAGCTATCATCAGGAGTAGACACATAGGTTAAAACTCTCTAAAAAACAAATAAGCCTAGAATATGCCTAAAATATAAATTGTATTGCATAAACAACAAATATAACCGACATATTTCTTGCAAAAAAGAATATTTCATAGCTAGCTACTAGAAGCTCTCTCAATGTTCAACTGGATTGGATGTTCACATATTTCAATGGGATCTATCATAATGTTGATGGTTAGACTATCATTTGAATTAAGCTTTTAATACAAAGTTAAATTTATTATTTACATTTTTTCTTTTTTTCTCTCTATTGTTTCTTTAGTGTTTGATAGATTGTGCTGAGAAACTTAATTTAGCCATATTCATGATTGGAGAAATTGGAGGGGATGAAATAGATGCTATTATAGTAAGTATTATTAGCAAACAAAAAAAAAATACTTTTTATTTTCCTTGCAAAATGAATTGTTATGATTATTGATTCCTAATTCTCCATTATTGTTCCATAGGGTCATTGGTTATGGTGATACCCAAGTAGTTGTCACAGAAATCTTCCCAATAGGCTGTTTACCAATCTATCTTACAGCACAAAACACAAACAATTCTTCTACTTATGACAAAATTTGGCGAGTCTCTTTCTACCTATATTAGAATGCATAAAAAAATAGAACATGATCTGAAGGAGATTTAATAATGGATTTTGTAATTTTTCAAGGTACAAGATTTGATGATGCAAATGTGTAAAAACTTGCTGTGTGTTGGAGGTGAATATTTCAACGACTCCAAAAGTTATATTCAGGTTTTATTCCAAAAGTTTTGGTAGCCATAGTTGCTCCTTTTTCCAATCCTCAACTAAAAAAATTTCTTACTCATTTTATTGGTTAAATACATAATTTCTAAAGTTCTTAGTTACTACTTGCTGGACTTTTTGGTTTTCAAATTCTGTGGTGAATGTGAGGGCTTGTTTATTTTAGGTAGGGATTTCATCTGATGTTGCAGCAACAGCTGCAATAATGATGGGAAAGGGTCTTAGTGATAGAAAAGTCATTGTTTTGCTATAAGTCTTATTGCCTTCTTCAAATTAATATAGAATCTCTATGTCATGTTATTATATTATGATAATCAGTTTAGCATATTTTAATTGAAGTTTCACTTCAAAATCCCTTTGAATATGCTTATGATGACTCCCTTTGTACTCCTACTGATGGTAACATTGATTTTCAAACGATGTATGGGGTTCCAGTAGGAAGGGCATAAGATATAGCCAAAGATTTGAGTTTTGCATTTGCTAGAGACTCTGCTTTGAGTTTGCTGGCAAGAAAAAGGGAAGGGTAGCCACGGTTCATGGGGTTTTGGATGGTTCACTGACTACATTGTTCATTTCCAAAGCCAAAGGAGTTGATGGATTTAGCAATTTTTGGAGAAGATTAATATGAACTAATTGTATTTGATTGATGACAATATAGACTTCATTATTATTCTTGTTTCTTTTTCATCATGTGGTTTAGTGGCTTGATGAAAGTACAAATTTAAAAAAAATCATGAATCTAAATATTTATAAGGATTGAAAAAATTAACTTAGGGAAAATAGTTTGTTTCTCATTGCTTTAAGTTTTACATTTAGTTTGCATTAAAAATGTCCAATAGCATCACTTAAATAATAAAATGCAATATATATTTTTATTGTTTTATCTAATTCTATCCTCCTTGTGATAAACCCAAAAAGACAAAAGAAATTGACCAATAGTATCACTATAATTAACCATTCTCGTGCGGTAATACCAAAATACAATATATACTAGTTTATTAATATAAAATATATATACTACTAAGTTTTGTTAATGAAATTTTCTAGTTAATAATATGAATTTAGACTTAATTGAGTCTTTTAAACATGAATAAACTTATGATTAATAATATATCCATTCCCGTGCTACCGCACAGGCTACATACTAGTATATATATATATATATATATATATAGAGAGAGAGAGAGAGAGAGAGAGAGAGTATTCACTTTTTTATGTGAGCAAAATATGGATTGATTGGAAGAGAAAATAACAATTTTTTATAGTAAAAAAAAGGGGGAGAATAAGAGTCAAAATAAAATGAAGATAAAGGGATAGAGAAATTGTAAGGTTAAGAGATAGAGTAGTAAAGAGATAAAAAGGTAAAAGTGAGTAAATATTGGAGAATGTGTAATTGTAAAGTGGCAAATTAATAAGGAGAAAAATAATTAAAATGAGATCCTTTTTGTGTAAGTAAAATATGTATTTAATGGCTGAGAAAATAACAAATTTTTATAGTAAAAAAATGAGGAGAAGATGTGTCAAAAGAAAAGAAAAATGGAGGAATGGAGAAACTGTAAGGTTAAGATATAGAGTTGTGAGGAGATAAAAATGTAAGAGTAAGTAAAGGTTGGATAATGTGTAATTCTAAAGTGGCAAATTAATAAGGAGAAAATTAATTAAAAATGAGAGAGAAAATATTGAAAATAGGTTGATGATGTGGCGCTGATGTGGCTTAACAGAAGCGCAGCAACATTAAACTCTACATTTCAACTTTTAGAGATATATATATATATATATTATAGAGTTTAATTAATTGCTGCTAAACTATAGAGCTTTAGTATTAAAGCATTAACATCACACTATGCAATTTTCTTGTCAAATTATATCTAAATAGTTATTTTTAAAAAATATATCTATTTTAACTATTCTGCTTTTCATGTAAATATAAAAAGGGACAAAACTAAGGTGCAGTACCTTAGGTGTTGTTTCTTAGATTCCTCTCTTCAGATTCATCCATGTAGCTATTTAATTAAAAAATACACTTTCAACCCATTAAAAAAAAAAAAAATTCATATGGCATAATTTTAAAAAGGGAACTGTGGGGCCGGATGGTCCAAAGATACTCATCCACATATGTATCGGGCCCAAGGCCCAAACCGAGGATGAAGACATGTCCGAGGACAAACACATGGTGTCATAGAGGCTCACAGTTGTAGGCGAAGAAGACAGTGTTGATCGTAACAGTTCAGGAAACTACGCCGAGGACGAACCCTTCCTTGATTAACCAAGGCCGAGTTACGAAGAAGTGTTTTATCGACAAAGGCAACCTTCCATACCATTCCATATGAGAAGATAAGTACTACAGGTGAATAGGACAGAACGATCATGTAGTATCTCCAGGGAAAGTTGTTACCCCATATTAAATGCATTGCAGCTAACTCTCTGGCCGCATTAATGTGAAGGTGATACTTGAACAGTGTGTTTCAGCCTTACAGTTACTGCATCGTGACTTAGAGGGTGGGCTGATAGGACAAGTATCAACACCAACCTTCTGGCATGCACGTGTAAGGTGGGAAGGAAAAAGAAGGAGAGTATAAAAGAAGATGGGGGCAATAAGAATGGGGATCGGGAATTGCAAGAAGTAACATTGTAGCATTTAGGAACCAAACTTGTAACCCAATTTGAGAATAATATATAAGAACAGTGCACCTCGGATCTTACTGAGGACTATTTTTCTTCAATACAACCCTATTTCTTTTCATTTTCTTATTATCTGAATCTATTCTAACGTCTGTCTGATCAACTAAAGCCTAGTTTTCTAACCCATACTCTATAAATTTATTGTTTTGGGCTTTTTGGGCTTAAGTCCATCCACGCAGTGGGCTATGAGTTCAAACCTGGTCCTTACAATTGGCGCCGTCTATGAGAAATTACTGGTGTTATAGTGAATCTGACTTTCAACCATGGTAGGTTCAGGTCCACAACAAGCAGAGTCTATGGGGTCTAAGCGTCAAGATCACCCTCGCGATCCTGAACGACAAGGAGACCGGGAAGGAAGTGTACACACCACCCATACCAGTAAAAGCCAAGCTTAGGGCAAAAGCCACATCTCTCAGGAAGAGAATGCCAGAAACATGCAGAAAGAGATTGATCACCTGAGAAGAAGCTTACATTATGAATGGCGAAAGCGAGCTCCATCCCATCTTGACCTCTCTTCTGACGATGGAGAAGATGGTAGCTACAGGCGTAGATCGAGGACTCCCCCTAGTGAATCTTTCTTGTATGATAAAGACTATCATCATGAGCGTAGAAGCAGGAATACGTCCTCGGTCGACCTGGGGAACGATGCTATGAGTAGGGCACTTAACCAGATTTCAAAGTCACCTTTCACACACTGGATTGAGAAGGGGAGACTTCCTCAGCATTTCTCCTAACCCATGTTCACCATGTACAACGGAAGGACGGATCCCGTGGAACATGTTAGACACTTCAATCAAAGGATGGTTGTATACTCCAAGAATGAGCCTTTGATGTGCAAGGTATTCCCGTCCACTCTGGGCCCTATGGTGATAAGGTGATTTAACGGTTTGATGGCAGGTTCCATTGATTCTTTCAAGGAGCTCACTTAAGCATTTGGATCCCGCTTTATCACGTGTAGCAGGGTTCCTCGGCCTTTAGCTTCTTTGTTGTCTTTATCCATGAGAGAAGGAGAAACCCTTAAGGCGTATTCTGACAGATACTGGGAGATGTTCAACGGGATTGAGGGCGATTTTGACGAAGTGGCCATTAGCATTTTCAAGCTCGGGCCTACCTGCCGAGCATGGCTTGAGGAAATCCTTCACAGGGAAACCCGTTACTAGTATACGTTAACTCATGGATCGGACTGACAAATATAAGAGGGTCGAGGAAGACATACAGTAGGACAAGGGAAAGAGTAAGGTCATTACTCAGGAGAGGAGGGATTTCAGGTCAGACCGTTTCAACAATAACAGACCCTGGAGAGATTTTGCCAGACAAACTAAGTCTGCAGCCCCTCAGGTGGTAAACACTGTGTTCCTAGAACTAGTACACCAAGTGTTAGAGAAGATCAAGAACGAGCCATATTTCAAATGGCCGAACTAGATGAGTGGAGACCCTTCGAGGCATAACTAAAGCCTTCATTGCCAATATCACCAGGAACAAGGACATACTACTGAGGACTGCAGAACGTTGTGGAATCATCTTGAGCAGTTGGTCAAAGAAGGGTAGTTGCAGCAATTTCTATATCAACTCAACGGATAGGGGGACCAGTTAAGGATAAGGGCTTGGGGGAGTGCTCCTATAAGGCCCCCGTTGGGTACCATAAATGTTATCTTTGCTACCCCTAGGAGAACAGGTTCTCAACCTTCCAGGGTGAGTTTGTAACTGGGTCATCAATTGGTGGCTTCAGCGCAGAACCAAAAAGGGCTAGACTGGAAGTCTGACCTTTATTGAGTTTCTCGGATGAGGACATGGTTGGAACTATCCAGCCACATGACGACGTGTTGGTGCTCACCCTTAGAATAGGGGGATACGATGTTAAAAGAGTAATGGTGGATCAAGGCAGCAGCGCAGAAATTATGTACCCTGATTTATACAAGGGGTTGAACTTAAAGCTTGAGGATCTCACCGCCTATGATTCGCCTCTGGTTAGTTTCGATGGCAAGATTGTTATCCCAAAAGGCCAAATCAGGTTGCCCGTGCAAGCAGGCTCAGAAGTAAAGGAAGTGGACTTCATAGTGGTGGACACATACTCCCCCTATACGGCCATTGTGGCCAGGCCCTGGCTTCACACCCTAGGAGCTGTTTCTTTAACTCTACATCAAAAAGTGAAGTACCCGTCGGGAGATCAGATTGAAGAACTGGTAGGAGACCAATCCACGGCTAGGCAATGCCTCGTGTCTGCAATCTTACATCAGCCGGCAAATGAATCCTCGGCCTTGATTAAAGAAGGTTTATAGCAATCAAAGTTTACAGAATTACATGCTGAGGAGCCAGCCGAGGAAGTTAAGTGTGAAGATTTAGAAAGATTTACCATAGGCAATGATCCGGAGAGGTTCTTCCAGGTTGGAGCTAAACTACCTCCTCAGGAGAAAGAGGAACTAGTAGAATTTCTCAAGAGAAATGTCGATGTATTTGCGTGGAATTCTTACGAAGCTCCAAGTGTGGATCCAAGCTTCATCTGCCATCATCTGAATTTCAATCCATCTATTACCCCCAAGAAGTAACCTCCTCGGCATTCGTCCAAGAAACACTCTAACACTGTAAAGGATGAGGTGATGAAGCTCAAGCAAGCTGGGGCTATTAAAGAAGTGTTCTACCCTGAATGGCTAGCTAACACGGTGGTGGTGAAGAAGAAGACAGGGAAGTGACGCGTATGTGTAGACTTTACAGACTTAAATAGAGCCTGCCCAAAAGACCCTTTCCCCATGCCTCGGATTGACCAACTGGTGGACGCAACAGTAGGCCATCCGTGAATGAGCTTTTTAGATGCTTTCTAAGGATACCATCAGATACCCTTAGCTTAAGACAACCAAGAAAAAATAGTTTTTGTTACTCCTACTAGGAATTATCATTAAAAGGTGAAGCCCTTTGGCTTAAAGAACGCAGGGGCTACTTATTAAAGGATGATGACCAGGATGTTTGAGCCTCAGTTAGGAAAAAACATGAAAATCTATATCGATGATATGGTGGTTAAGAGCAAAGTAGAGTCCAACCACGTTAATGATCTCGAAAATACTTTTGATACCTTGAGGAAGCACAAGCTACGACTTAATGCTTCCAAGTGTTCATTTGGCAACGGATCAGGGAAATTCTTGGGCTACATGGTTACTCACCGTGGAATCGAAGTCAACCTTGACCAAATTAGGGCAATCAACAATCTGCAGCCACCTCGGAATCCCAAGGAGGTTCAGAGGCTAACCGAAATGATTGCTACTCTGAACCGATTCATCTCTCGGTCGGCAGACCAGTGCAGACCATTCTTTCAGTTGTTAAATAGGTGGAAGAGGTTTGAGTGGACCGAGGAATGTGCCCTGTCTTTCTAGCAGTTGAAAGAATATCTATCTGAGCCGCCTATTATGTCCAGACCTGAGATGGATGAGGTTTTGTTTGCCTACATCGCAGTAGCCTCCCACGCGGTGAGCTTGGTGCTAATACGTGTTGATGATGGTGTACAGAGGCCAGTTTACTACGTCAGTAAGTCACTGCATGAAGCTAAAGTTTGTTACTTACCACTAGAAATGGCCATTTTGGCAGTGGTGCATGCTACACATAAACTTCCCCACTATTTTCAGTCACATACAGTTGTCGTCCTAACCCAGCTCCCACTTAAATCTCTACTACGGAGTGCAGATTACACAGGAAGAATTAGAAAGTGGAGTACGATTCTAGGGGCTTTTGACATCAAGTACATGCCACGCACCTCTATCAAAGGCCAAGTTCTTGCTGATCTGATTGCTGAGTTTGCTGAATCCCCAGAAGAAGAGGAGATAGGAGAACAAAAAATGGATGGAAAATCGATTGAAATGATCTCTGTACAAGAACCTGTATCCTGGAAAGTTTACGTTGATGGTGTGGCAAACCATAGGGGATCTGGAGTGGGTTTAGTCTTAATATCTCTAGAAAAGATTACAATTGAGAAATCCTTAAGGTTGGGCTTCTCGGCTATAAACAATGAAGCCGAATATGAAGCTTTGCTAGAAGGGATGATTATGCTGTGAAAAATGGGAGGAAAGATATTGGAGTTGTTCTCTGACTCGAGGTTGGTTGTTGGCCAAGTCCAAGAAGAATTAGAGGCCAAAGATCCCAGAATTCAAGAATACTTAAACCAGGTTAGACATTTACAGTTTGAGTTTGAGTCTTTTAATTTATCACAAGTCTCTAGAAGTAAAAATACACATGCGGACTCTCTGGCTACCTTGGCAACCTCCTCGGTACAGCATCTACCTTGGGTAATCCTCATAGAGGACTTATATAGACCCACCGAGGCAGGAGCAACGGGAATTCGTATACATCATATAAGGGTGGGTCCGAGCTAGATGGATCCTATTGTATTGTTCCACAAGGAAGACATCCGACCCAAGGATAAATCCAAGGCTGAAAAAGTGCGTAGAAAAGCTCCTCTGTTTTGGCTATTCGAGGACTAGAAGTTGTTTAAGAGGTCTTTTTCTGGCCCGTATCTACTATGTGTACACCCGGAGGGAGTTGAGCTAATTCTGGAAGAGTTGCATGAAGGAATTTATGGAAGCCATATGGGGAGCAGGTCTATATCATATAGGGCCCTTACGTAAGGCTATTGGTGGCCGAAGATGCAGAAAGAAGCAGAAGACTATGTAAAGAAGTGTGACCAATGTTAGAGGTTTGCCCCAAACATTCACTAACCTAGGGGAGTCCTTAATCCTTTGTCCAATTCCTGGCCTTTTGCTCAATGGGGCTTGGATATCGTAGGCCTTTTCCCTAAGGTAGCAGGGAATAAGATGTATTTGTTAGTTGGCACAGACTACTTCACTAAATGCATTAGGCTGAACCACTAGCAAACATCAGAGATGTGGATGCCAAGCATTTTGTTTGGAAGAATATTGTAACCAGATTTGGAGTCCCTCGCGACCTCATCTCGGACAATGGTTTGCAATTTGATAGCAAGGCCTTCAGGAGGTATTGCTGTGACCTGGGTATAACCAATAGATATTCCACCTCGACATATGCACAAGGGAATGGGCAGGCTGAAGCTGTCAATAAGGTCATAGTAAGTGGACTCAAAAAGATGCTGGATGATGCAAAAGGGAAATGGGTCGAAGAACTGTCACATGTCTTATGGACTTACCGGACCACGCCTCGTAGGTCCACAGGAGAGACGCTTTTTTCAATGAAATATGGGGCCGAGGCTGTTATTCCTCTGGAAACCGGATTCCCCACCCTAAGAACAAGTTCTTTCACTCCAAGCAGCAATGATGGGCTATTAGAGAAGAGTTTAGATTTAATTGAAGAACGGAGAGAAAATGTCATGGTCCAATTGGCATATTATCAACACAAGCTCAAGTAAGGGTATGATGCTAACGTAAGGTTAAGGCCGCTGACAATAGGGGACTTGGTCTTAAGAAAGGTTATGGAAGCTACCAAGAACCCAGCATGGGGGAAGTTAGGACCCAACTGGGAGGGGCTATATTGTATAACATCAGTGGTTGGGATAGGCGTGTATTATCTTGAAGACCTAGAGGAAAGGGTTGTACCTCATCCCTGGAATGTAAATAATCTTAGAAGATATTATTATTAGTACAAGTTTTCTTCACCTTCTTTGGGTTCGTTATATTACTTATCCTGCGTCTTTACCATCATTCTAAGTATCAAACAGAACCTTGGTTATGTCTGGCTCCTCGGATCACATACCTTGGGAAAATTGGTATCTTTCAATTATTTTTCTAAGTGTTAAACAGAACCTAAGCTATACTTGGTTCCTCGGACTATCTGCTTTGGAAAAATTAACACAAGGTGACATTTACCTAACTATCAAATAGAACATTGGTTATGCCTGGCTCCTCGGACCACATACCTTGGAAAAATTGATATCTTTCAACTATTTTTCTAAGTGTTAAACAGAACCTAAGCTATGCCTGGTTCCTCGGACCATCTGCTTTGGGAAAATTAACACAGGGTGACATTTACCTAAGTATCAAACAAAACCTTGGTTATGCTTGGCTTCTCGAACCACATACCTTGGGAAAATTGATATCTTTCAATTATTTTTCTAAGTGTTAAACAGAACCTAAGCTATGCCTGGTTCCTTGGACCATCTGCTTTGGGAAAATTAACACAGGGTGACATTTACCTAAGTATCAAACAGAACCTTGGTTATGCCTGGCTCCTCAGACCGCATACCTTGGGAACATTGATATCTTTCAATTATTTTTCTAAGTGTTAAATAGAACCTAAGCTATCTTTGGTTCCTCGGACCATCTGCTTTGGAAAAATTAACACAGGGTGACATTTACCTAAGTATCAAACAGAACCTGGGTCATGCTTGGATCCTCGGACCACATACCTTAGGAAAATTGATATCTCTCCATTATTTTTCTAAGTGTTAAACAGAACCTTAGCTATGTCTGGTTCCTTAGACCGTCTACTTTGGGAAAGTTAACACAATATTACAATCACGTAAGCATTAAATAGAACCCAGGCCATGCCTGGATCCTCGAACTACATACTCAGGACAAATTAACACTTTTCTTCAAATCACAAAGTGTCAAAGCAGAACTTTGATTATTGCAAACGTTGGGAAAAATATGTCCAAGGTAAATTAGTATCTTTTGTTAGCTACTTTGGTACCGAATGTAATCACTTCAAATAGAAATGGTTTTCATTACAACAAGAGTTCCAAATGGATGCTCATGAGCATCACTTAATGCATTCACGGGCATACTTGTATTTATGTAAGACTTGACCATCCCTTTGACCCTCATGAGCATCACTTAAACCTATATGCATATTACAATACTGTGTATGTCCATAGAATTAAGTTTATACTTTGCCAAGGTGATTAACTTACTAAAAATTCACCTGCTTTTGTTACTGATCATAGGGAGCAGGACAATTTCTATTTGCTAAATTAGGTTAGTAATTGAACGGTTACCTCATCATTACTTTTATTAGGTGTTAGCTAAAATGGAAATGATATCAATTTCAGTGCAAAAATCACAGGAAAAAAGGAAGTATCCATAACTTTTATTAAATAAAAGCCTTCAAATGAGGCAGATGAAGTACAAAAAGATAGGTCGATTACAAACTAGGAAAATAAAAGAAAAGGGAAAAGACAATCTATTTCTTTATTTTTATAACAAGTTTATCTTTTGGATCCTTGGGAAGTTGAGCACTCGCTGCCGTGGTGGACACTTTAGCCTTCTCCTTATGACCCTCTTTTGGGGGTATGGTAAGGGTTGCCAATACCACTTCCATACTTTGAGAAGCCTCTTGATCCTTAGAGGTGTCCTTTGGATTAGGACGAGGAAGGTCAGAACCTTGGATTGTTTCTTTATTGGCCTCCCCTGTCTTTGAGGTGTCCTTAGCCTACTTGGTCCCCTTTGAAGAATTTTTGGCTACAGGAGGAGCTTGTGGTGGGCTGCCTTGAATTTCACCCATCTCTCAGGACACAAGGTCGGCCTTGGAGTCTATGGAGCTTCGAGGATGTATGGCAGAAGGGTAATAGACACTTTCTACTCTCTTGAGCACGGAAGAAGCCTCAACCCCCGCTTGGTTAATGGCTTCATCCCATGTCAGGGCACAGTAAGTTCTACATACTTGAGGGACCTCAGCTCTCAGGGCGTCTTCAGTCTCGGCCACCCCCACCTCGTATCCGTGTTGCTCCGCTCTGTCCGTGGCCTTCTCTGCCTCGTCTTTGGCCTTCTCGGCTAGAGCTTTAGCCTTTTCAACCTCCTCTAATTTCTTTTTCAGAGAGGCTATTTGCTCTTTGGGAGTGGGCAATTGCTCCTCGGTACTTCGAAGAAGTAACCGTTGACTCTTAGCCTGCTTCTCAATGTTTTCTAAGGCAGCCGCAACATATTTCCTTTCTTTTTGCTCTTCGGCCAGCTGAACCTTCAGTTCTTTTATGCTCTTATCAACTACGTGGAAGGCATCCACTGCCGTTATCCTCCTCCCTTCCTCCTTTTTCATTCTTCGGTGGGAGGAGTTCACTATCTCCTTGCCCTAAAAACTGCCTGGGTAGCCTGAGAAGAAAGAAAAGTTAAGTTAAGTTTAAAAAAAATAGAAGAGTGAAAGGATTTTAAGTTAAAGTGGTTACTATTGCCAGGTCTCTTTTAAACCTGAGGAACACTTCATGCTGCCTCAAAGATCTAAGGTCAGCCATGTCCTTGGGGAGAAGCAAAGGCTATTCCATGGTATGGGCTATGTACCCAGCCGTCCCCCATTGGAAGTCCCATATAGAAGCTTCACTAGTCAGGGGGGGGGGGCCCCGTTCAGTTCCATAGGAGGAGCCCAGGTCAAGGGTGTAACTTGGTGTTCACCCTTTCTGTCAGCTTCATAAGCCGTTCTTGTCTGCATGCCCTGGGGATGCTTAGACCCCCTCTGGGGATCACCTTCTTAGTGAGGGAGGTTCTTCCCAACCTCCAAGGTCTCTTTACCCTTGTCGTCCCTTTTTCTTTTGTGGTCGATAGGGTCGGCGCGGGTCTATTGGGCAAGAGGAGGAGTAAGAAGACGAGTCTGAGTTGGGGGTGGTAGAAGCTGGGATTAGGCAGACTTCCCCGATGTTTTTCCCTAGGCTGGGATTCTAGCAGCTCTTGCAGGGTCAACCTCTATTTTTGTTGAATACCCATCTCGTCTGGGGAGGTAACTGCTTCCTCGGTCACAGGAGAGGAAGGTTGGTAGAAAACTTCGTAGATTTTTTCCGAGTCTGAGACGTCAAACACTTCCTTATCTTTTTCTTCCTCTCCCTCACTTTCTTCTTTACTAATGGGTTGAGAAGAAGTGGATTCACCAGTGGCAACTCGGGACAAAGAAACTATGGCAGGAATGCCCTCTGGGATCGGTTGAGAAGTAAGATCGTCCCTTGGGATGGGTTGAGTGATAAGAGTACCCTCTGGGATTATAGTGCCCTTAGGAAGGAGAAATCCTTCCACAGCAACGCTGATGCAATGTAAGCGTGGGTCGTGAGCTTTTATCACACACTTGGGCACTTGGAAAGCACGAGAAATGGGTGTGATTTGTAGTATCAAGTGAGCCACCCGGAGTTGACTGTTGTCTTCGTTTACAAACACCTCGGCTTTGAAAATTTTGTCTAAGCCCTCCCTGTTAACCAAACTGAAATTTGGCTCGGTGGCGTGTCTATCTGCAAAAGTCATGAGGTACAGATCGTTAAAAGTGAAACCGCACAAATCAAAATAAGGTAAAGATTAAATTATTTTTCCTACTTCTAGAACCACACCTGGCTGCCCCTCTGTTGTCGGGCAAGGAAGGCCATCATGTCATTCCCCTGACACGATCAAGAAGTCCTTATTTAACCCTTTACTAGACTCAGGGAGGCACTATATAAGCCTAATTTCGAGCTGCCTCATCTTTAGGTAATACCCTTTCCCCTTTAAATGATGGAGATTATATACCTAATTAACATCATGGTGGGTTAACCCTAACTCCATTTTCTTGTTTAAGGCATCCATACACCCTAATATCCTAAATACGTTGGGAACACATTGGGTGGGTGCTAAACGGTAGAACCTAAGGTAGTACCCTCCCCATTGGGATTCTCATGCCGCCTTCTATGAAGGCGATCATGGGAATCGCTACCTCACCTTCTCGCCTTCGCTCGAACCACTCCCCTTCCTCACAATATCTAAGGTTAACGTTGGGAGGGATTCTATATTGAGCCCTAAAACTTGCCATTCCCTCTTCGAATTCTACCAAACACTTAAACCTACCCATTGTTTCAAGAGGATTCAGGAGGACGCTAAAGAGAAATGGAAGAAGAACTAAAGCCAAGGAGCGAAAATGCACAAAGGAAAGGAAAATACACGAAAAGACAAGTTGTAGAGATTTTTAGATACTTACAGAATTGGGGAAATTGTCCTCGAACAGACTTCTAATAGTTGTAGAGGCACGAGTAAGTGAGAGATGTTAGTAGGTTCAATGTATGTGCGCTAGTGTTTGAATGAATGCTAAAGCAAGTTGAAGGCTCGATTTGGAGGTTATTTATATCAAAGGAAAAAAGGTACAAGCGGAAAAATTCTCGCTCCCATCCCAACAGGATTCTTAGCCGTTCGATCTGCATCACAGCGTAGAACGTGGGGGACAAGGAGCACCCAGAATTTAATTAGGGTGCACTCCAGACGCCGAAGTGTCAAGAGCGTGCCTTAGGCAATTAAAAAGGCACTTATACTAGCGGAGGACAAGACATGACGAGCCCAAAACATGCCCGAGAATATCAAAATCCTTATTTCTACCCAAGGTGCCAAAAAACAGGATTTTGAGGGGCTATTGTGGGACTGCATGGTCCAAAGATACTCATCCACATATGTATCGAGCCCAAGGTCCAAACCAAGGATGAAGACATGTCCGTGGACAAACACATGTTGTCATAGAGGCCCACAGTTGTAGGCGAAGAAGACAGTGTTGATCATAACAGTTCAGGAAACTACGCCGAGGACGAACCCTTCCTTGATTAACCAAGGCCGAGGTACGAAGAAGTGTTTTACCGACAAAGGCAACCTTCCATACCATTCCATATAAGAAGATAAGTACTACAGGTGAATAGGACAGAACGTGATCATGTAGTATCTCCAGGGAAAGTTGCTACCTCCATATTAAATGCACTGCAGCTAACTCTCTGGCCGCATTAATGTGGAGGTGATACCTGAACAATGTTTTTCAGCCTTACAGCTACTGCATCATAACTTAAAGGGTGGGCTGATGGGATAAATATCAATACCAACCTTCTGGCATGCACATGTAAGGTGGGAAGGAAAAGGAAGGAGAGTATAAAAGAAGATGGGGCAACAAGAATGGGGATCGGGAATTGCAAGAAGAAACACTGTAGCATTCAGGAACCAAACTTTTAACCCAATTTGAGAATAATATATAAGAACAGTGCACCTCGGATCTTGCCGAGAACTATTTTTCTTCAATACAACCCTATTTCTTTTCATTTTCTTATCATCTGAATCTATTCCAACGTTTGTCTGATCAACTAAAGCCCAGTTTTCCAACCCATACTCTATAAATTTATTATTTTGGGCTTTTTGGGCTTAAGTCCGTCCACGCAGTGGGCTACAAGTTCAAATTTGGTCCTTACAGGAACCTAAAGAATAGCACATAAGTACGGTACCTAAATCTTGCTCTATAACCCCCAAAAAAAAAAAAAAAAAAAACCTACAATGTTCTAAAAACATATATACAAATAACATTTTTTTAATAATATATAATTTATAAAAAACCTAAAAATGTAAATACCATATATCTGTCAGTCAATTCAATTTTTGTTGGAATTCAAAAACTCCAACTAACTATCGAACCGCCTAATGTCGGTTTTGGGCCTTTTGGCCCAAAAATTCAAATAGCCAAACAGAAAATTGTTGGAACTTGGAAACAAGTGAGGCAATCAATTCAGCTCAACTTTGCATTTGGGTAGTTTATTTACTTAAAGAAGAGTGGGAAAAATTTTAAGTTACTTAAAATTATCTTCTCAAAAAAAAGAAAAAGAAAAAAAAAAGTAACTTAAAGTTAGCTTATCGATTAAGGTAATGGAAAGGGAATAGGGGGAATGGAATGGAAAGGATACTTAATATATATATATATATATATATATATATATATATTTGGTAAATAAAAAAAAACTCTCTTCATTCCCTTGTTTAGGGCTTTAATAGGAGTAAAAGTGCACTTTAAAGTCTAAACCCTATAATTCAGAGTTATAACAAATTAAATCATTGAACCTTTTAAAAGTAATAAATTAAACTTTATAGTTTTAATAAAAATCTCTTAGGCTATATTAAACTCTAGATAAAATATCATTCCACTGGTTTCTACTGGTTACTTTTAAAACTAATGGGTTTAATTTGTTACACCCTTAAATAATAGGCTTTCCAATGATTTTTTTCCCAATATGTTTTAATAATCCATCCAACCTCTTGGACAAAGCCTGAGACTTCATTCTACAAGGTTAATTTTGATGGAGCCATGTTTGAGAATGACAATAGTACAGGATTGGGTGTTGTTAGACAAAACACTGATGGTTTAGATATGGCTTCTTTGTCGCAATTGGTTCCTCTACCCCCCACAGTCATAGAGGTGGAGACATTAGTGGCAACACTGGCCCTTGAACTAGCTTTAAAATTGGGGTTTGACAACATTGTCCTAGAAGGTGATTCCAAGATCCTAATTAAAGTCCTGCAGAGTAGTAGCATTTCCTTGGCTCAATATGGATGCACTGTCTATGATATCTACTTCCTTGCATCACATTTTTCAAATTTTAATTTATCTTGTGTACGTTGGCATTGTAATGAGATTGCTCATTCACTTACATGAAAAGTGACTCTTTCCCCTCCCTTATCAATCTAGATGAAAGATGTACTATTAGATATTAATTCTATATTATAGATTAATTTGAACAACCTCTCTTAATAATACACATTGTCCTTTTTCTCAAAAAAAAAAAAAAAAAAAAATGTAGGGCAAGGTTGGCCCATTAAACCCATGGACCATGGGCCTTTGGGATGTGTTTATAATCTATTTCAATATTCAATTGTTTGTATTTACTCGTTAAAATTGTCAATTTACAATCATTGATTATGAGTGAAGAGTGAAGAGTGAAGACCCAATACCCTTTTGCTTCGTTGTTAAAAAATTAAAATTGTGCAATTTCAAAAGTACATAAAATCAGTCTAAAAAATTAAAATAAAAAAGTGGTGGTTTCTATGAGGTCCCAAGCTAGGCATGCTAGAATGGTGTGTGTTGATATGTGAGCAATCTTATTCAATATTCAATTGTTTGTAATTGCTAGTCACCCATGTAGGATGAGGTTGGCCCATTAAACCCATGAACCAAGAGGGCCTTCAAGATGCGTTGATAATCTGTTGATAATCTATTCAAACTCAATTGTTTGTAATTGCTACCCACCCATGTAGGATGTGATTAGCCCATTAAACCCACGGGCCTGGGTCTTTCAAGACATGACTACCTTGGAAAGTCGCACATAAATCCCACCACTTTAACGCCCCACTTGGTGACAAGCCCGCGTTACCAGGCTCGGCAATTTAAGTAATTCTTGCAACTGCATATGAATATAATAGTAAGCTTGTATCGTATCGGTGTGGGATAATTAGTGGAGAAAACAAAAAATGGCAGAGGCGACTACAGTACTGGGACTCATCAAAGAGATAAGAAGCCACGAGGTTGCCATTGCCGAACTCAATCATCTTTCTTCATCCAGGGTAACCTTATCAACCCCTCTTTCTTTTTTACTCTTTAATATAATACTATACCATTTTTGATTATATGTTTCATCTTAGAATTCAACTTGCCCTTGTCTTCTGCTGGTCTCTCTTTTATCGTTTCCACGAACATAGAGTATGTGTGCCAATTGCTTGTGAAAATTACCCACAGAGTCAATCACAATGGACCTTTTCAATATTCTTTGGAATTCACAGTTTGATGCGTTTCATGAGCGTTATAGGAGAAATTTTCCAATAATAAATGTAAGTTGTGGTAAATGCATTGAAACTTTGAGACTAAATAGTGAGAGGTTTTTTTGAAAACAAAGCAACCAAAATCAAAGGCTCCAAGATATAGCCAATGGAGGGTCTGAAGCTAGGTTGCAGAGACACTTCATTTGGGTGGCGTACCCGTGTCTTATAATTTTTCAAAAATTGCTCTATAAAGTATTTGGAGCTGATCAGTGACAATAGGCGATTTTGTCTCTACATCTTGTGGTGGTTTGAGAGTTTTTTTTTGTCACTTCCGTATTTTAGGCAGTATCCGTAGAGACTTTCAATGTGAGATGGCTTAAGGATGGTGCTAAAATGAATATGACGTAGTCTTTTTTTTTTTTTTAATAGTTACAAAGGGGAGGGGGGATTTAAACCTGGGACATCTATATTGGAAACAATAGGAAGTTCCATTTGAGTGACAAGGCTCTTGGCATGAATATGACAAAGCTATATCTATATGCAATCTTTTTTTGTGGCTAACGCTATATTTCAAAAAAATAGAAAAAAGATTGGTCTGTAATTAAGACGTGGATGGTGAATTAGATTGAACTTTGTTTGTGAGGATGTGGTCAAATTTTATAATATTAGAAGAAAAGAAACTAAAAAACAATGGAAGTTCATGTGTCCAACATATTGCAGTTGTGAACAGCCTGACTTTTCTCTAGGGTGCTATCATGGCATTTTAGGGAGGGAAGGAATAAAAAAGGGATCTGTTGCAGCCATATTGCATCTGTAGTGGGTTTGTAGCAGTTCTATAGTGGTCCAATAGGCCTGACACAGGGCCACTGTGCTTCGTTTGGTAGATTGCCCAACATTTACTCCCATTTTCCATCTGCCAAGCCACTTCCTTTAAAGCTCGAGAAACCAAGACTTATGTTCCATATCTAAATCTAGTACTGTCAGGCATTAATGTCCCATCTGGCTGAAATAGGGCTATGTGCTGCCTTTAGTAGATTGCCCCACAATTACTCTATTTGCCACCTGCGAAGCGCCTTCCTTTAAATCAATCAGATTAAAGCTCAAGAAATCAATCAGATTTGTGTTCCATAGCTACATCTAGAGTCTTTGTCCTTTTTACATAATCTGTTGTAGCTTTTTTGTATTCTTTGGCTACTTCCTGCCCTCTCTGCATGAGGTAGACCTATAAGGGATTGATGGTTTTATTTAGTCTATTCAATATTAGGTCAACAATAAATGTAATTTGAGGCTTAGAGTCAGGTTTTTTTGGAAACAAAGCAAGCACAATCAGACGCTCCAAGAAAAAGCCAATGGAGCATCTGAAGTATATGGACCTGATTGGTGGTTTGAGAATTTTTTTTTTTTTTTCTATCACTTCCACTGTTTAGGCAGTATTCGTAGAGACTGTCACTGTGAGTGGGCTTATGGATGGTGCTAAACATGAATATGACAATCAGATTGATATCTATGTGTGAACCACTTTTTTTTTTAATATCCTTTTAACACCATATTTCGGAAAAAGAAAAATTCCTTTAATTGTAGTTGGGATTGGCTTCTAATAAGGATGTGGATGGTGATTGGGATTGAAATTTTTTTTAGAATGTGGTCAAATTTAAGAATATTAGAAGAAAAGAAACTATAAAATAATGGAAGTTCATGTGTCCAATACAGCTACTAGTTTGAATGATCCATTCTTAGGATATATTGTACTTAAGAGAAGTTTTTTTTTTTTTGGGGGTGGTGGGGGGTTGTTATTGCATAATTAGTGCATAAATATTAAACAAAAACCATGGATAAAATAGCGGTCACTGCAGTTGTGAACAGCCTGAGTTTTCTCTATCATGGCACTTTCGGTAGGAAAGGAAGGAAAAAGGGATTTGTTGCAGCCACATTGCATCTGTACTGGGTTTTTAGCAGTTCTATAGTGGTCCACTAGGGCTGACACACAGCCACTATGCTGCCTCTAGTAGATTTCCCAACATATACTCCAATTTGCTACCTGCCAATCCACTTCCTGCAAATTGATCAGATTAAAGCTCAAGAGACCAAGATCTGTGTTCCATATCTAAATCTAGAACTATAAGGCATTAATAGGTGGGATTTTAGTTTAAATTGACTCTTTTAGTTTTGTTTAGCATGTTTAATATTGGGAGGTCATCCTAGTTGATACTGTATTCCAACTCAGTATTCTGAGTCTTAGATTACTTATTTTTAACCCTTCTGGAGTTTGGTGGGTTACACTTAGATATGTCGTTAAGACGCTTGCCTGCTGAAGTGGAAGAATAGCTGTGGGAGGGCATAGTTTAGCTGGGAAGCTGTACTTTCTAGCTTGATGTGAAATATTTGGTAGCTGAGGACTGAGAAATAATAGTTTTTTGAAGGGAAAAGGGGAATTCTTGGTAGAGATTTAAAATGGATTCTCAAGGCTTAATTGAGTGCATCTCAAACCATCTTTCCTTTATAGGATTGGTTTGTTTCCTAAAGTTTCATGATGGTTCTTAAATTTTAATAATAAATTACCAACTGTTCCAAATGCTTAAGTAGTTAGGAAATTATGAATTGAATCATTTAATCTAACACTTCTTCACGGTGAAATGAATCATTTTATATAACAATCCTCCTTCATGCGTGGGCATAAAATGCATGGGTAAGGTGTAGACGAGGGTTTGAACCTAGGACCTCCTGGTTTAATACTATGATAAATTACCGATTGTCCCAAAATTTTAAGTTAAAAAGTTGTGAATTTAATTATTTAATATAACATTATCTATTTGTTCTTTTCCTTTCTTTTTTCTGTTTTAGTAAAGTCTTATGTATACTCTCTGTGTGCTTAGGTTGCACCTGTTTTAGCACCTTTATGATAATCTTACTTGTCACAAGAGACCCAAAAAAATAAACAAAAAATGTAGAACCTCCAGTATTTGAAAGATTGAAGAAATTAAGTTACACAGACTTTATGTCCCTTGTTTTTAGCTTGATCTTGGTTCCAAAGGTTTCTAAGTTTAATCTACATGCTTTGGATATTTGTGTTTACTTTCTGCTTCTTTTTAGGTTGGCTGGTTCAACTTGTGTTATCATCAACATCATCATTGAAAGGATTGATAAAACTAATTTCCTACCATTTATATAATGAGTACTTAATCTGAAGTCAGCACAATTTTATTTTCATTAACTATGAAAAAGCAGGAGTGTGGGACTATTGCATGATAGCTAGTTTTCCTTAAAATAATAGTATGTGTCTATGTGACAATTTTTATATAATTCTTGCAGTAATTTTATTTATTGATTGATAATTCGATAGTTGGGAGAGAGGGATTTGAACCCTGAACGTCTCCATAGTAGACACCAAGAAGTGCTAGTTGTGGCCTAGCAGTAATTTTTTAAATGGGGGAGTTGAGAGTTATGAAACAGAATAAATCTCCATGATGGACCATAATGGCATTTCGATTTTGGTATTATGTAGTTTGAGAAACTTTAGAATAACCTAAAATCTAGTTTTTTAATTGATGAAAATTATGTATTTGGCTCAAAATTAAATTCAGTGTTAGAAATTGTTAGAAAATCCTGCAAGTGATGTATGTTCTGCTTTTGAACAGTCAGTTCTTTTTTATATAATTGCTTTGACTTGTGGATGTTTCTCAACATGTTGTTCACTAATCTAAAGAAAAATTTAAACTTTCTCCTTTCCTTTCTTTCAGTGGCAAGAAGCTTCCTAGTTTTGAGATAACATTTTGTCCTTGTATACTGTAGGCTGTCTATCAGAAAAATGGGAACATATTTTTCCAAACGACTATCCAGAAAGCTACAGCATCTGAACAGAGTATGAAATCTTTACTATTGACTTGGTAATATATATTTTTTCTTGGTGCTAAACGGCGAAGATATATATTTTTTTCTCTTATTTGCTGTGCTGGGTAGAACAACTTGATTTGGCCAAAGCTAAGCTTGAAAAGCTGAATTCTCCTTGAAGCAACTTGGCCTTTGCTAGACCCAGACCTTTATGGCAGGAAAAGCTCTGCATTTATATGACAAGGCATTCAACTGAGATCAACCCCTTTTAGTGGTGTAATAATAGAAGTTAGAATGGTCATTCGATTTCTATAGAGCTATATCTTTACTGCATTAACTAAACTGTCTGGGGCCTGAGCATTCATTTTCACACTTTTTAATCATTGAATTTTCTTATTGTCATGGTTATACACTATCCTTTCTACGTAATGAATATTTCTTTTTTGAGTTCATTTGTGAATGCATTGAAGCAATAATTCCTTTTATTTTGGATTTAATTTTTGTGGTCTTGCTTAAGGGTGTGTTTGGTTGGGGTGAAAACAAGGAGGATGGAAAATAGGGAGAGGAAAATAGGGTAGAAAATGTTATTTTCCATTGTTTGGTTGGGGAAGAAAAATAAGAGGGACAAAAAACAAGGGAGAAAGTTTTTTCCTCTGGGCCCACTTTTTTAATCCTCTCAAATCTAGAGGAAAATGTGAAAAGAAAGTGCTGTAAAAGCACTTTTACACAAATACCTCTCACCTACCCCTCATTCATGATCTAATGACTTGACTTTTGCCTCTTCTCAATTCTTATCACTTTTGCCTCATCTCATCCTTATCTTTACAGCACACCAACGTCCAGGTTCTCTTCTCTCTCTTTTTTTTTTTTTTTCAACATGACCTAATCAACATTCTATTGTTTCTTGCGTCCAGGTTTCATATGACATTGAGATTTTTTTTTTCTTTATTCGTTTATCTACCATGTATTATGTACATGTCCTTTGGAAAAACTTAAACTTTTTTATTTAAAAAAAAAAAATTCCTTTGCTAAAAGGGACCTTAAATAATTGAGGGGGGAAAATAAATAAATAAATAAAAACACTATTGTATGTACACTATAAATTTGTATGACCAAGTTTTTGCCCAATTAAATTTATATGTACACTATTGTAATTTTTACATTATAATAATAAAAATAAAAATTTAAATTTATATGCTTGATGTGGTAAATTTTATATTATTTAATGAGTACAGATAAATGTATTTATTACATATTATGTAACAAGGGTATAATAGTCAATTTATATAAATTACATTTTCCAACATTCTTCTTTTTTCTCCAACCAAATAAAAGAGTTTTCTACCTTTCCACTTTTCCACCCCTCCATCCAAATACAAAAAAGGGAATACCAAATATTTTATATCCTTCCACTTTTTCACTCCTCCAACCAAATGGACCCTAAAAGTATTGGATCTTCATTTGCAATTTACAGAATTTCTGCTATAAAAATCCAATCCCATTTATTCTCAAAAGCCCTTTTGTTTTCTTTCTTGCCCTCCTTACCTCCCATTTCCCTCCTATGTAATCCAAACTAAATCCTGCACAACCTTAAGAAAAATGAAAATAGTAGCTTTAATTATTGGGACAGCCTTATACAAAGGAGTGACTAGATTTCAAGGCTTTAGATTTCGAGAACTGAATTTACAAATGATAGAAACAGAAGAAATTAAAGTTTTTCTCCAAACCGGAGTGAAAGATTCTTCAATCCATTATGTTGCGGTTTATAAAACCATCTATGTGATTCATTAGATTGTTTAAACAAGTCATGATTATTAAGTAGGTTGACTAAAAGTAAACATGGATAATCTTTTGAGTTGTCACATACTGGGTTAAGACAAAAATAATCCATCCAAAAGGATGCATCTATTGTTGGTGCTTGAGTCTAGACGGCAGGTGATGGCAAAGTTCTGTAGATCGTTGACATTTAAAAAAATAAAAAATAAAAAAGGAAAAAGGAAAAAGATAACTCTCATTTGCTTATTTCAGACAAGAAATAAGATGGCAATCTTACCCACTAAAACTTGGACTAGAACGATTTCACTCTTGCAGGAAGTTGGCTGTTTGGGATTGGAAAATGGGGGAGAAAAGAAAATACAAGAAGAGTAGAGAAACCCATCGTTTCCCTGTTTGGGAGATTTTGGACAGAATAGAATGGAAAATTCTGTTCCATATCTCATGTGATAAGCCATATGTGCTAGCAAATAATACATAAAAACCCGATTAATCAAATATAGGGTGGTTGACTCAGAAAGACCACGTGCTTCCAATTTCACTAAAGCTCAAGCAATATTTTTCGTTTTACAGTGAGGCTTGCAATAGGAGTTAATCATCACAACTGCATATAAACAGATCTAGTAAAGTTACAACCCTTAAAACATAATTCGTTACAAAAACCAAATCTACAAATAGTATGAAAATAAATCCGAGTCATGACGTGTACAGGACGCATAAATTCAGTTTAAAAGGAAGGCAGCCTCTAGTCGGACTCCTGAATTGACTGCTGAATGAAAACAACCGCAATAGTCACAAGGGATGCATAAACAGAATTGGGTAGCCTCTGCACCACCTTCCCAACTCCTGGGACACCCTCAGTAGCCCTCTTTGTCGCCATTGCAACTGTTGGTGCCACAACCAAACTGACAATCAGTCCCTGACTAACAGTAATTAGTGTCTCAGCTGTAAGCTGCTGGATAAACTTCACAAATTCTTCATGATCAATTTCCCCATCAAGGTTCAAATCACAGTCCTGCGGATATTGAGGAAAAAAAAAGACATTATCTTTTTACTTTAGTAGGACAGATTCTTATATAAAAATAGAAGAACTAATATACAACATGATTTTAGGGCATTCTTTAGCAAGTTGCAATTGAAAATTGAAAAGAGCTATAAAATCCCAAAGAGAAATATAATATATACTTCCTGAACCTTGCGGCCACTCAAATAGAGAGAGAACATATAAAAATAAAAAATAAAAAAAATAAATATATTCAGCCTGAGTTCCCAATCAGCTCTGCATTATTGAAAGTACGATCATTGCTCTATTGCGAAATAGACCACATATGGGAAGGAACTTTCCCTAATCTCTCTCATAATGACTAATGGTCCGTTTGAATTGAAGGGGGAGGGAGGGAGAGTAGAGTAGTAGATTTAACCCAAAATTAGCTTATTTTCAGCTAACTTTACTCTACACTCCTCCACTCCCCCTTCTTCCCCCCTCAATCCAAACGGATCATAAGTCTTCCTATCCAACATGCAAACACTACAATCATAGATCGTGCCTAAAGGGGGAAGGGGGTTGAGACCTCTAAGAACCTCATAGAAAGAGCAGACCTCAATCCTTTCATGCGTAGAAAGTCTCCAACAAGTTCTATCTTGCCTTTCACCTAATGGAACATTAGAGTACAATAACTCCAAGGAAAAAGTCAACCGACTTAAACTCCCACCAAATACAAACTATGATGCAAACGAACATTCGTTGTCACCACTATCAAGAACAAGCCCGAAACCTATCCTTCAATGCAACATCATCACACCAAATATCATACTAAAACCAACCCTGATATTAAAACAAAAAAACAAAGAAAGATTGCCACACACCTAATGCTCTTCCACAAACTAATATCATAGTCCCAATTCTTCCCATATTTCACAAAACTAACTTGTCTCTTAAAATGCTAATGTTTTATCCCAAACCTCCATAAACATTTATCTAATAAGGTGAAATTTAAAAGATTTCACGTTACATATCCCCAGCCCCTTTCCTTAATAGGATTGTTCTTACTTTCATTCAAGGTCTAGAGAAGGAAGAACAAGCATTGGCTCATGTTGCAAACCATATTTACTCTTGACTAAAATGAATAATACAAATTCACATATTCATTCTCTGCAATACATAGCTATAATTTGGTACTAAAGTCATCAGAGCTGGGTACATGTAGTCAAGGCCCTCAAGCTCTAAAGGTCAACTATTTTGAAACAGACACCTTAAACAGGTTATAAATAGAAGCAATGACAAAAAGAATACCCCCCATGCTTAATACAGCATAGAAATACAGCTTTCACTAAACAGATTACGACAATTTTCCATGATGATTGCACAGTCTAATTTCCACAAAGCTATTGCTAATATTGATTGAATTGGATAAACTCTTTTTACATAAAATCCTGCATGAATTTCATGTGTTACATTAAAATATAAGGATTTCACAGAACTTTGAAAACACTAGTCTCCAACAAAGATCATGCAAAAGTATTGATAAAAAACCAAATTTCATCAAGGAATTTCTTCAGATTATAAAACAAAAATAAACTCATGTATTCAAATGCAACATTGAAGACAATGGGCAGTAACAATCTAATTGTTGAATTACTCACATGTTCCTCTAAACTGTTTGGAGAAAGGAACAAAGGAATCTCATTCATAATTGGTCAAAAATCCTATGAGCAAGGGACTAAGTTTATAAACTGATAGCATTTTGAGGGATGGATTAAGATCAACACATGCACATCCAATGCAACCAGAGACCATGTCATGTCATCCCTACACAAAGACGAGGTATTGTTTAGCCTTTGAAGATAGAAAGCAGCATCAGCCTGATTTTGCAGCCTTTCAACAAGTACTGTCTTATACGGTGAGTTTGCTACATGTAGTTCCAGTTTAGAGGGTTTCACAGGCGCCAATGCCAAGGATGCACTCCTTTCCCTTTTTCTCTCAAAAAACTATATCTACTCTGAATTTACTTAAGAATAAGATTACCAGTATTAAGGGGATTTACAAGTAAGTAACTACTCAAATGCAAAATTAAAGGAAAATCATAAAATCAACTTCATTGAAATGGTTAATAGGTTAAAAAATTTACTAATCTCCTTAGGCACAAAGAAAACAATCTAAGTAGCCAGCTGCCAAGCCAATATTTTGATGGGAGACAGGAAATGATATAATGAAAAATAACTTGTGTTCGAGGCTGACAAGGTTCATTTCTAAATCACAAATATTAGCTAAGCTAGAGACTTTAGCAGATGATGAAATGCTGAATTGAATATTGGCTCCTCTAAGTAGAGTAAGTGACCATTGAAACCCACCTAAACATTTAAGTAGTTGAATCGCCAGCATATTCTCAAGTGTGTTATATTTCATTTTTGCTACATTAAGCAATGGAGGAAATGCCAGATTGAACAGACTCTCCCCATGGGAATGGCTAGACATGCCACCAGGCTATGAGCCCCTTGCCATGATCATATTTTACATAACCATAAATTGGTCTGGAACAAATATAATGTCATTCCCTCACATCTTCTCATTGGGTTGCATTGCAAACATTCTCGCCTTTAATAATTCAATAGTTGGGATAGGGGATTTGAATCCTAAACTGTTCCATTAGAAACACCAAGACATACCATTTGAGCTATAAGTTTGTTGTCTTAAGAGAAGGATTTATCATGATTATATTGATTTCCATCAATTTCTTTTGCAAATGATCGAAATTCATCCTCAATAAATCAGCCTCTCGGCCCTTGCCAAATAAATACAGATCAAAATGGATCAACAATAATTATCGAAAACAGTCAACTCCACATAACACATATGCATTAGTTTGATCAAATTCACTTCACCACACAAGCTCATATATAGTTTCACCATTATCATTGAAAAAATATATATAATTAATCAATGAATTAGGAGTACCGTAATCATCTCCCTGACTCGTTCTTTGGAGGGTGGATCAAAATGCGGCCCCGGTAACTTCTTATTGATATCACTGCAACATGGCCAAAATTAAAATAGCAAAAAATCATTCTTAGTAAGAATTAGACTAATCTGAATAGTAATTAAATACATAATATAATATTGGGCAAAGAAAATTTTTTGAGTTCTTACTTGTAAACAAGAAGAATAGCTATGTACAAATCTTCAAATGTCAAATTAACAGTTCCAGACTGACTTTTAATACGATCAAACACTTTGTCCGATATTTTCCTAACTTGCTTTTGCCTCCACTGTTTACCTGCACGAGATTTATTAGTATCAAACAAAAGCTTTTAGATTGGCACTGCTGTAATTTGAAAGAGAAAACTGAAAGGTGTTCACCTTGTAATCGGCCTACGACTTGTCCCATTGGAGATGGTGGGTTAAACTGTAACAGAGAGATATACAAAGTACAACAACGTCTGTGTTTTGGAGATTAGATTAGATTTATGTCTGTCTCTGCTCTGCCACTCAATGATAACGATGAAATTAAGGAGAGACCAGTCAGCTATTAGCCTATTCAGCTATCACTCGCTTTCTTCATAAGCTGAAGAGGCCATTGGGATTCGCCAATGAACACGCGACACCCTCGTGGCTTATTGAACCCAGGTGGCGAAGAAGCATAGGCTACGTTGTTGTTGACTAAACTAGGTAGGCTCTAGTTTTTACCTCAAGTATAGGGCAATGCGTCTGTGTAGATGTTGTTGTGGACAAAAAGTTTTTACAAAACAAACTCAGATCCTCAACTAGTTCCTCACTTGTGACTTTGAACATTTGTCACGGGAAGATATAGGCAAAAATATACTTTTGGTCCCTATATTTTGGATTTATTCTCATTTTTATACATATTTTTATTTTGTTACTAATCTAGTCCCTAAAAAAAGAAAATTAATTTTATTTTGATCATTGTCGTCAATCCACTAACAAAAATCTTCTATGTGGCAGATAGAGCGCTTATGTGTTAAGCCCGCCCATTTAAATAATATTAAACTAATCTTACGTATACCTTAAAGCTCATGTGACCTACACCTTACCATTCCACGTCAGCTTCCCGCCACTCAACCCTACATGTGACCCCACGTGACCTCACTCATCAACTATGTACCTCATTGATTACCCAGACCTAAAACCTCCAAATTTTAGCTGAACCCTAAAATTCCCAAATAATCTTGTCGTCTTCCTCCTCATCCCTGAACCCTAAAATCCCCAATTCAAACCCGTCGTCAATAGAAAACCTAAATCGGTGAACAGAGATACTGATTCATACAAAAATCACATTGAATCTTGCAATTTGAAGGGGGAACATTAATGTGATTGGAAGAGGGAGAACATCGTGAGAATTAATGGGTGAAGTTTCGAGTGTGTAGCAATGGGTCTAAATTTGAAGCTCGAAAAAGTAACTTATTTTCACTTTCTCTCTATCTCTGTGTATGTATCTATGTCTCTCTCTCTCTCTCTCTAACTTTTAACACATACCATATTTTGTCTCTCTCATGGGTTAGGGACCACTATTTAAATGATTGTTTATGCTTTTATTTTGATAATGTTGTCTGTTTGGTTGGTGTTTTCTCTTTGGCCTTTAAGGGATCAAGGTTGTTCATGTGTTCCCTGTTATCATTAAACTTTAATTAAATAATGTTTTGAATACCATGTTGGAGGAATATTGTTTTGAATGTAATAGTGTTAATGCATGTTTGACTGTTTGGTTGAGTGTTGTCTTTATTGGATTAAATAATGTTGACTATATGTTTCATGCATGCAGAATGGACGAGTTTTTTACTTTGTATGTGCATCATGGTGGGTATTTTAATGAAAATCCTAAAGAGTGTGTGGGGGGGGGGGGGGGTTGGGGGTGATGTGAGGGTAGTAGATGATTGTGATCCTGAAAATGGTTTAAGGTAGAAATTGAGGTCATCTGTAAAGATTTTGGGTATACATCTGTGAGTAGGCTATAGTACAAAATGCTTAGGATAATGAGGAGGGTAGGATGTTCCACCTGATTAATGATGATCATGATGCAATGTTCATGACTGATTTGGTGAGAGGTCATGGACAGATTCATGTATATGTAGAGCATCCAGTACATTAGCCTATCTATATTAATGGGGGTAGTGGCGTGACTCTGGATCTTGTTGTAAAGTCTAAGTATGTAGAGCCTTTGGATATTAGTGACCCTAATGGGTACATATATAATGGTCAGTGTTTTTTCTGTGGTAGTGGTTTTAATGACGAGGAAGAGTTCTATGATGGTGATGATGATTGGGATAGTCATCATCAACTGTATGAGGATGGTATGGATGCTGGTATGGATGGGGGTAGGGGTGGTGGTAGGGATGGGGAGTTCTATCATGGCGGTGATGAGGGTAGTAGGGATACTGCTAATAGAAATCATGATAGTGAAGGCATTGCTGCTCCCATTAATGTCCATGATAACCAAAGTGACTCATAAGTTGAAGTACTTGGGTGTAGGAGACAAGGGAAGGAACTGGTTGTTGAGGAACCACAAAAGGATGAGGTTGTCACCACTGACGGTAATGAGAGTACTACTTATAGTGATGTGGAAGGAGCTAGACAAATGAACCCCAACTAGAGATATCTAGGTGAAGATAGTAGTGCCAGTGATTGTGATATAGTGGTGCAAATACTAGATTAGATAGGTGCTAGTGTAATGAACTCAGACTACACAAGTGGGGAGCTGTTAAGTCTAACTGAGTCATCATCTGATAGTGAGGGTGATGGTGATGGTGATAGTGACAATGAGGGTGATGGTACTATCAGTCATGGATATGGGTCCAATGTGGACAATGTCACCAAGAGGAAAAAGTTCCCAGTGTTTAGACCAGTTTCCAATCCTGAACACTTAGTTCTTGAGAAGGACATGCTAGTTATTTCACCTAAATAGTTCAAGGAGGCCATTACTGAGTATGAATGAATGGTGGATAGAGGGTGAAGTTTGTGAGGAATGATAAACTAAGGGTTAGAGCAAGATGCTAGCCTGCTTGCAAGTTTACAACTTACTTAGGAAAGATGCCAAGGGAGATAAGTTACCAATTGAAGACCTGAACTTGGAGCACACATGCACCAGGAGCTACAAAAAACCAAGGTGTTTAGCCAATTTCCTTACAAGGAAGTTGATGAAAAAAGTGAGAAGGAAACTTGATATTAAGCTGAAGGACATTCAAGATGTTGTGCTTGAGAAGTATGTGCTAAATATCAGTGTAGGGAAGGCCAGTAGGGCTAGGGAAAGGGCTCAGGAGTTTTATGATGGATCTTACATTGAGCAATACAATCAGTTGTGGGATTATTGTGCAGAATTAAGGAGATCTGGTCCTAGTAGTACAGTTCTAATGAAGACACCTTTATTGAAGGAGACTTGGCAGCTCAAATGGACTTATAGACCGAAGTGCCCTATTTTGAGAGGTTGTATATTTGCTAGTCTGGGTGTGAGTAGGGATTCCTAGTCGGTTGTAGGTCAATAGTTGGTTTGGATGCTTGCCATCTAAAAACCAAGATGAGTCTTAAGCTCGATAGATGGCTAGCTGTCGAGCTTTAATAACAGGTACTTTTCAGCTTGAAACTTGTACAGATTTGCATGACTTCAACACTTGATCTTGAAATACAGTTTCTTGAAGTATTAAATACATCCTAGATCTACCTAAATACAAGTAAAGTGCTTTTTGTCAAAGGATTAGTCAATTACATAAAATACTGACATACGTTCCTAATAAGTGAATCACATATGTCCTAACAATCTCCTCTTTTGGCAATTCGTGACAAAACCACAACAAACAAATGAACATATGAGAAAAGTCATAAATCACTCAACTCATATTTACTTGTTGAATACAATAAAATCTATCCTAACATATACTCTTGAAAAACTTTGCAAGAAGAGAGTTTATGGCAAGTAGACTTTGACAACCTGTATTTTTGAAATACTTTAAACAAAACTCATTAAGGCATCTTAGTGTGAAACAAAAATAATAGATTGCATACACATAATAAGAAGCATGTGCATAAAGAGAGAAAAGAAATAACACATGTAAGGGTAAGTGAAAGAAACATACATCAACATATAAAGAAATTAAGTACAATGTATGTTAATAATGGTCACAAAACCCAATCTACAAGAATAAATGTATCTAAAGTAGAGAAAAAAAAAAAGATACAAGTAATCCTCACTACTTCCTTAGATATCAACACTCCCCCTAACAAAAATGTCTTATACTAACTCTCCCCCTAAGAATGACTACTCTCATATCCAAAACTACTTCCCCTTTTTGTCACGAGTGACAAAGAGTAAGAGTGTCAAGTAGACATCTTATCGGTAGAGCTAACATCTCCATCATTATCATTAGAAGGATCATCGTTATAACCATCATCATCATCATTGTACTCAGCCTTAGAATTAGAAGCCACTAGAGGAGATGGAGGAGAAGCCTCAGAAGCGAAGCCACCCATGATTGCCTGCAGCCATGCAATACGGCCGACACCAATGTTCACCTGATACAGCTCTATAGAGAGTGTATCAAGACGAGCATCCATGCGCTGAAACTGCGCCATGATGTCTCCGAGTGACACATCGCTGGTAGAAGAGAAGGGAGCGGATGTGGATGGAGCAGATCAAGATGGAGCCGAATGGGAGGGAGGAGCTGCTAAAACCAACTGTTGTGACCTAAACTATCCCTCACTACGTTTAATGGCAGCGGCGTCTATGGCACATATGACAGAGAAGTGATCGGAAGAGGGAAAAGGAACAGAAAAATGGCATAAAATCTGCGTGATAGTTGAAGGGAAAATGAGCTTATCACGGGTAGCCGTATCCCTAAACATATCTATAATAGAAAGAATAAAATGTGAAGGAAAATCTATAGTGAGGTGCTCTAACAAAGAAAGCAAAAATTGAGCATAAGGCTCTATGATGAAGTTATAGTGAGAGAGTGGGTGCAAAACAAAAGTCATCACCATGTTCATGAATCTAGGACCTTTAGCAAAAGGCTTACATGGTGTAAACTGACAATCACCCCAAACAGAACGGCGCTCGCAAAAAGCAGACATCATCTCGTCTTTGGACATAGTCCTCAGATGCTTACAACTAGGGTAGTCAGGATGCTCTACCCTCGGGACACGGAACACATCCACAATAAGCTGCGGTGTGACAGCAATGCGCGTACCTTGATTACGAGTATGACAGAGAGGTACTGAAGAATCAAGTCCATGCATGTTAGAGTAAAACTCTTGGATCAGCACAGAAGGACATGTGACCGGGACGTCACATAGTGACTCCCAACCTCAATTATGAATGACATCAGGTAGGTTAGTGTCGGTGAAGTCTGCCAAAATGACTCGGCATTCCGAATGAACACCTCGTCGAGAAAACTTCTCCGAGAAGTCCTTTCGGGCATCCTCATCACGGAATCGAATATGAGAAAGAGTAGATTCAGACGAAGACGATGCCCAAGAACGAAGAGGGTTCCGAGGCGGAGCTGACTTAGGTTGAGGTGCCATAGACATGACTAACGTAAACAGAAAAGAGAGGTAGAGAAAAAGACAATCAGAAAAGTCCCAAGCAGTTCAAATATATCAAAATATATTGAAAAGAGAATATGTATGCATGGGAAATGCATGAACATGTGACATGCAAAATAAAATTCATTACGGGCCCAGCCCAATCCAATCCTACTAGCATACAAACAATTTGCACAATCTAAATGCATGATAATACTATTATACTACTAATGTGATGCAATGCATGAGATTTTAAACTTATTTAAGCAAAAACCCATCCCAAAATTGCAACAATAACTCATCAATTTTGAAAAACCCCAAAATTTTTCAAAAATCCCAAAACCTAGGTTTCAAAACATAAAATGCATGTAAAGGAAAGAAAAAAAACTTACCAAGTGAAAGAAAAACCTTGAAAACACTTGAAAATTACTTGGAATTGAGGTTTGGAGTGAGAGGGAGTGATTTAGGAGGTGAGGAGACAAAGCTATCGAGAGAGAGTTTGAAAGAAATGAGAACCAGATCGCACAGAACCTATATATAGTGGTTTAGTAAATCTTGACAAATAGAGGTGTCGAGACATCTATCGAGGAAGGTGTCGAGAAAACAAAAGCGTCGACAGATGCAGCTCTCAAGGATCTGTCGAGGAACAAATCAACAGAAAGCTAAAAGGAAGCTCGATCGATCCACCAGCTGTCGAGAAGCTATCGAGGATAGGAGCTTTCTCGATCGATCCACCAACTGTCGAGAATGTGTCGAGATTACGATAAGAAACAACTTAAGAGTTCAACAGATATCTAGGTGTCGAGGAGGTGTCGAATAGCTGTCGAGATTGCTTAAAAATAGTTTTTCAAGAAGAGAAAAACACAGATATGAAATGCAATCAAGCATGCAACTCAACCAAAGATCCAAACAACATTTTAAGCTCTTAAAATCATCTCTCAACAACAATTTTAAGCACAAAAATCCCAAAAACACACACACACACACACACACACACACACACACTAAACAAGTCTAACCAATTTTATATTTCAAAAATAAGTCAAGACAGCTTAGTGAGTATACATTAACACATGTAAACCTTGTGATAGCCAAATCATATTGTACCTACACATGTA